>CM062809.1:284502809-284890253 GCA_031772625.1 Pinus tabuliformis
CTACTCTCTACAAAAATGATCAAGGGCATATAAGTGCATTTGCAATCCATGGGCCGATTTAGAAATCAATACAATATCATCAACATATAAAAAGAAGCTTTATCACAAACTCCCCCAACCGAACACCATCTCCACTTGCAGATTTAGCCACTCTTCAATTTATCAATATATAGACCAAAAGAGTAGGGGATAAAGGCAACCTTGCTTGACTGCAATGTCACTTCTAAAGCTTTCTAAAATACCTGCTGAGGTTCTAATATTGACTTTCACCTCTTCATAAAGTCTATGGATAACGGCTTATATAATGCACAGGAATTTCAAGTTCTTCCATTCTACGCCACAACTTATCTCTAGGACTGTGTCAAATGCTTTTTTGAAGTCAACAAAGCAGAAAAATATTTCTTCTTTGTCCTCCCAAAAGTTTTGAACAATGTGTCTCAATGCGATACCATGATCCACTGTAGATGCTTCGGCCTAAAACCCGCCTGTCCTCTTGCCCTCTTTTCTTTTACTTCTGCCCACTTACTAATTCTATTTTATACCATGCTGCTAAAAAGCTTTGTAAACAAAGGATTGATCATAAATTGTTCTATAGTTGGATGGATTATTAATGTCTCCACTTTTAAAAAGGGGTATTGCTAGGCTAATTGTCCAGTCTCTTGGGAATCCTTTCTTAATGATGTGTTGAATAGTTCCATGATATGCGGTGCAAGAGCATTCATTCCCCATTTTAGATACTTTGTTTAAAGTTCAACCAAGTCTTTTTCAACTTATTAATTCCATTCTCCACTCTTGTAATGTGAAGAGCTTTGAAGTTGTGTTGATCTTAGAGGGAGCTCCGCCTCAGATTCTTACTCATATAGTTGTCTTGCATATTCAAACAAATGATTGGTTGTAATATTATTTTCAATTTGTTTCTTCTTTGGTTGCAGTTCCTGCCAGAAAAACTTTGGGTTATTCTTGGTTAAATATATTAACTCTTCTCTCCTTGTTTGCATGAACTAGTCTTTTTTTTTCCTTTTTAATATCTGCTTATATAACTTTACATTCATCTTCTCCTTTCCTGCCTTTTTCAAGTTTCTCCTTACCATTTTTCATTCCTCATCAAACCAAGCATTTACAGGAAAACAATTTGATTATGATTTCCTATTTTTTGCACTTCTTAATGATGCAGGCCTAGACCTGCAATACCCATAATCTTTTCTCTCTGTGCATATAAGAATGCATGCTCAGCAAATGCCAAATCAAGAACCTCATTCGCTTGGCAAATTCACACTTTAACATTTGCATGCGGAATCATTTAAAACATATGATTCAAAACCAGAATCCAACTTTAAATTTCAAGCTTCAATATAACATCAGTTCCACATGTCGAATAGTATTGAAACTCACCTCACACATTCAGACCAAATGCATATAACCTTTGGTTCATCACTTTATGGTTTATGAAAACCATATCCATTTCTCTATGATCAATCATTCGGAAGCTTATCAAACAATCCAATAACTCTCATTATATATGGTCGAATTCAATTAAAGATTGCGCCCTTTCTTTTATATTCAACCTGGCAACTTATATAATTTTAACCCCAATGCTTAATTCCCACATGTTTGCCAATTAATTTTAAACACATTACTCAGTTTTCATTTCATTTATTCCCAACCTGCAAACAAATCTCCATAAACAAATGCGCCCATGTGTGAAGACTGAGTCTGGCAATTTAATACGACCATATATCATCTTTATGCAAACATCAACATATCTTACCTGTTCGAATTTCGGCGATATATCAATCTCTGGACCGCCTTCAAATTCTGGACTTCACCAGCAATCGAACCATTCAATTCCATTGCGCTTTCATTCAACCATAGGTCGATATTAACACATCGATTTGTATAACTTCCATTCCTTCGTTTTTCCAATTCTGGTTTTCTTCAATCTCTGAACCTACAGCTTAAATAACTCAACACGATTTCAAATATTTTTTCATAACAGTTCAACTCAATGCTCATTAAACAATTGCGCCTTCTATAAAATCGACTCTCCAAGTCGATGTGCCAACGCATTCAACAATGTTCAATATGTCAACAAACAGTGTTCTACTTCAGTCGACTATAATGCCACATAGTCTGTAAATAATCGACCCCAAACAGAAACTTCAAGGCCCTTCGGAAAAGATGCAAACCGGACTGAACTTTAATCACCGCCTTCTCTGCTGTAACACTACGGCATGATCTTAGCGTTACCAATTTAAACACCAAAGGTTTAATGCAAACTTACCAGATTCGATTTCAACGCAGCTGCTTCTCTCAGCATTCCGTCACATAGCTGCACTTCCAATGTGTTATCCAATTCTCACAACGCAACCAAACAGCGTGTGATCTTAAATTAAATTCAATTGAAGTTTTATGCAGTACGCATTGAACATCGTTCACAAACTCAGCGCTATATATCACAGCAAACACCAATTTAATACTACAACAAATGCTCAATCGATCTCGACATACATCGATCTTTCCACAGCTAAAATTGATCACGCATTCAAGGTATTATAAGCGCCATTCACAATTTGATTGATATTGAACCCAATTTCAGAAACTAAATATACAACAGCTTCCAATTAATTGCCATTCCACGACTTTGATTCAGGCTTGATTCAACGCCTTCTTACACTCAAACAAATTTGCATTATAGTTTTGACAATATCGACATCGATTATTCAAATCGATCTGCCAGTCCTTACAAAGTTCAATTCATTCAATTGTCCTTGAATTCATAAACACACCCAATACAAGCGCGCATCACTCAAGTCTCAATTTCAGAAATTAACACCCAATTTCTAAAACCATCAATAAACTCTAAAACACACTTATCATATTAATAATGAAAATACTTACAAATTGTTCTTCCTGGCCAGATATTCAACATTTAGGCCCTTACGATTTGCCCAGAGGCTTTCAAGCTTTGGCTGTCCAAGCTTCACTTTCTCCTCTCTATTCTATCCTATCTACCCTCATTTGCCTTTGAGGCTCATAAATTTATACAATTTGAATTGAACCAATTCTGGTTCATATCCCTTTAATCACTCAACAAAATCCCCAAATATCTCAACAAATCCTAAAATCACTTTTGAATCCCTAAGGATCCTCTCTCACCCAAAATTAATGAAACTAATTTCTAAATTAAAATCTCTCATCCCTTTACATCCTCAACTGACCAAATTCTCTCATATTTGAGAATTATTTACAAAATCCTCACTTTTAGAATTTATCTCCTATTTTATTTAAAAATACCAAATTAATTAATAAAACAATTAAAATGTCACACCCCCCTTTATTACATAAATAAAAAATGAAAGTTGGCCTTGATGCTCCTGCATCACTCAAGTGCACTTTGAATTATATTTGTTAACTCGTGGTTGTTGAAGCTTTTGAAACCAGTTTTCTCCTTCTGAAATAATCTCTCTAACATTGTCTTGAAGATAGTACAATTTTCTTGTGTTAGAAGAATTTTTCCCCTTGAGAGTGAATGGCGAGAGCATTGGGTTTTCCTCTTATGTTGTCTTTCTTCTAACCATGATAACCTTATATAAATTGGGTTATGGTCTAATTTTGAGTCCCAAATATGCTCTCCAATATTAACTTCATCTATATTTTCTATCAATCTTTGTGAACACATCACATAGTCAACGACACTTGCCCCATTGTATGTGTTGCAAGTGAAGTTCCTAGACCTTTTCCATCTTTCTAGACCATTGAAAATAATTAAGTTGAAAGCCCCACATAGTGTAAGCAACTCCTCTCCAAAATGATTGCTAACTTTGTCATTTTCTGAACATCTCACCCATTGGGGATTCTCCTCTTCAGTAAGCCAAATAGGATTGTTATCCTCTTTGCAACAAAGAATGCTAGCTTGATTATTTATTGTTCTAGCATTGAAATCCCCACTAAAAGAACTTATCCCTGCTGAGAGTAGATGACAATATCTTGTTTTAAATCTACATACGGATCCTTGTTGTCAAGCCCCTTATTTTTGTAATTTTTTGAGACTTTTGAGGTAAAATAGCACGCTGCAATTCTTATGTGATTCTCATTCTCTGATATTTTCAACCATAAATATTGTTTATTTGCATCTTCTTTAATTAACTGAATGTGACAACCTTCTTTTTTTTCACTAAAACTAGTATTCCCCATACCCTTTGTCATTTTCTACTACCTTGTTCCAAACTGCAACTTTAAATAACCATCAAACGCAGGAGTTTTACAACCATCATGCTCATGAGTTTCTGTGAGACAAATTATGTCTCTACCTTCCACAATAGGCCTTAACCCAGGTCCCCTCCTCCAAGGGTAACCTCTACAATTCCAACAAACTAAACTTAGGTAGACCTGGGTAGGATTTGACTGCTACATAGTTTGGCACATAAGACCCAAATTTGAGTCTTCACCCCTTTTCATCCATGTTGCTCTTATTGTTTTCGTCCCTATTATCGAATTATCTATTTTTTCTTTACTGACATCTTGCTGCCCTATTTTACCCGGAGGCCCAAACACTGCAATAATGGCTTTACCATTGTACAACCATGCCCTTTTCCCTTCATTTCTTCTTGTTATAATTTTCTCCACTTCATCCCTTCTCTCCTCTTATTGTTTTTTAGTTAAATCTTCATCAGGGAAGAAGTGTGAGCCTTTCAAGAGTTTCTTTTTTCCCAAAAGCTAGTGCTTGTCTTGTACACTTTCCATAGTGACTTTTATGGGTTGAGGCCTCTCTTCAAATATCCTCCCAACCCTCCTTGCTTGGAAATTTTTCTCTTTCCAATGTAGTTTTGTTGGGTCCCTATAATACTAGTGATTACCCCATTACTATTGTAGTTGCATCCCTTATTAATATTGTTGTGCCCCTATTATTCCCATATTGTTATTATGGTGCCCCATAGAATCCCTCTATTGTTATTTTCGTGGCTTTATATTATTATTGTTAAGTTGGCTGGGTTATATTGTGACTACTTAGACTCCTATATATAGAAAGGAGGTTTTGTCATTTGAATCATCCAAGAATTGTTCATTTCTGTAATGTAAAGGAGGTTTCCCCCTCGAAGACGCGGAATTCTAAGGCATTGATCTATCTTTTCTATCTTTTCTGCAACGTTTTAGAAGCTAAAAAAAAAACCCATTTGAGAAGAAATCACGTTGAACCTCGGGTCCGAATTTCAGAGCTTTTCGCGCTATATTTTCAAAGATATGATCTGAGGAAGTTGGTCTTTTTGCAGACTCCTGAATTACATTCCAAACAGGTGACCTGGGGAAAATCGTCATAACTTTCTCTCTGAGCATCGGATTGAAATTTCATAAGAAGGTACAGAAAGAGGACGGACTTTAGTTTCTTGTATATATTTTTCAGAGCCAAAGGTCGAAACAGTGACTCGTGGCACGTCGTACAAGTTCGCTCTACTAAACTAGTCTATAATCAAGTCACTGTGGGAGATTTCGCATAACTCTTCCTTGGAGAATCCAATTTGGATCAGAATGGTGGCATTGGAAAGAGGACACGGAGGGCTACTGCAGGTCACAATTTCAGAACTGGATGATCCGAAAGTACAGAGATACATTAGTGGCAATATCGAGCTCCTACAAAGTGAAAAAAGGTGTGTAGATTCTTTTAAATTTTTGCTTAAGATTGGTTTGAAAATTTATTTTGATGGAATTCAAAGGGAATAGTAGAGAATTATTATCGGTAACTGATGCCCCAAGGAAACAAAATTCAAACACCTAGTAAGCAACCTGAAAGCTCTAGCATGACTCATGAAGAAGAGGAAGAAATGCTACATGATATATCAAAATTACAAGAACAAGTGCAACAAATATCACTCTCACAAAAGCTAACAGAAGCTAAGATAAATGGCGTGGAATCTAAGATAAAGGGCGTGGAAACTAAGATGGACGATTTGAAAATAGATTTGAAGACATATTTGAAGAGAGACATGGCAGATTTGAAGACATACATGGCAGATTTGAAGACAGATTTGACAAATTTTCTACAAGAAATACTTACTAATGGTGAAAAGGTAGTAAAGGAAACTCATGATGCGAACAAAATAAATGTTAATCATGATTTCATAGACTCTAATGTGGGATTGAAGACTCACCATATTCCAAAAATCGATATGAAGAAGTTTGATGGCAAGGATCTTGCAACATGGATATTACAGATGGAGCAATTTTTCGATCTCAATAATGTGCAAAACACACAAAAGGTATGTATTGCAACTTTATATTTGGAACCAAATCAGTTTGTATGGTATCAATGAATTTTCTCTCGTAAAAAAATTATCACTTGGGCAATTTTTACGGAAGAATTGATAGCACATTATGAGGATACAAAAAGAAACACTTTTTTTAGCCAATTGATAAGTCTCAAACAAAAGGGTTCAATAATGGAGCACATTGAGGAGTTCCAAAAATTAAACATAAGGGTAAAAAATATTCCACAGGAGCATAGGATTAATGTTTTCATAGGGACTTTAAAGGATAATATCCAACATGATGTTCACCTGTGGGAACCTGATTCGTTAGAGAAGGCATTCAGGTTAGCAAGAAAAATGGAAAGCAAAATTATGGCAACCGAGAAGCATACCACTCACAACTATAAAGATGGAAGTGTTGTTGCCCCTAGTCTTCCACAACCTATAAGGTTGACACCACAACAATTAGGAAGAAAAAAGAGCAAAAGGGCTTTGTTACAGTTGTGATAGCAAATACACTAAAGGTCATAAGTGTGCTGAGAAGAAATTATTCTACATAGATTGCGAAGAGGAAGAAGAAAAGGAGCATGCAAGGTCAAAAGAAGAGGATATACTCCAAGAACAAAGCCTAGATAAAGAAGAAATGAATCCAACCATATCTTGTAATGCATTGGCGGGAATTACCACTCCTCAAACCATCAAGATAGAAGGACAAATCAAGAACAAAAAGGTAATAGTGTTGATTGATTCAGGAAGTACCCATAATTTTATTCATTGTAAGGTAGCAAAAGAATTGAATTGCTTCTTATATCCAGCACCAGAGTGTCAAGTGATGGTTGCAAATGGAGAAACAATAAATTGCTCTAGAAAGTGCCATAATATCAAGCTATCGATGGGAGAATATGTATTGACTAGCCCAATGCTTTCCATTCCAATGGGAGGTGCTGATGTTGTACTAGGAGTCCAATGGCTACAATCCTTGGGTACAATAGCTTTTAATTTTCAAGAACTTTTCATGATATTTTCTGTGGAAGGAAAGAAAGTTGAATTAAGGGGTATTGCAGGGAAACTGGGAAAGATAATCAGCTCTAACGGTATGACAAAGCTTCTAAAAAAGGAACAAAGAGGTGTAATTGCACAATTATATTGTTCGCTAGATGTTTCCACATTGGAATCATCTATTTATCCAGATCTCCAAAATATCTTGGACAATCATTCCAAGGTATTTGAGACTCCCAAAGGTCTCCCACCTAGTCGTGATCATGATCATGCTATTCATCTGATTCCAGGAAGTGTTCCTCCAAACATCAGGCCATACAGATATCCCTATGCCCAAAAGAGTGAAATTGAATGTATGGTTGCAGAAATGCTAGAGGCTGGTATAATTCAACCAAGCCAAAGTTCTTTCTTTGCTCCAGTAGTATTAGTGCACAAGAAGGATGGATCATGGCGCATGTGTCCAGATTATAGGGAGCTCAACAAGTTCACTATTAAATATAAGTTTCCCATTCCTCTCATTGATGAATTATTGGATGAATTGCATGGATCAATTTACTTCACCAAGTTGGATCTTTGTTCAGGATATCATCAAATCAGAATGAAGACTGAAGACATTCCGAAAACAACATTTAGAACTCATGAGGGTCATTATGAATTTTTGGTCATGCCTTTTGGCCTTACCAATGCACCTTCAACATTTCAAGGTTTGATGAATTCCATTTCCAAACCATTCCTTAGAAAATTTGTGTTAGTATTTTTTGATGATATACTAATCTACAGCAAGTCTTGGAAGGATCATGTTGGACATGTTGACAGGGTGCTACAACTATTGGAGAAGAAACAATTATATTGTATCTCATGAAGGAGTTAAGGTAGACCCTAGAAAAATTAAAGCCATTAAGGAATGGAAAATCCCCACATCCATAAAGCATTTGCGAGGATTTCTCGGGTTGACAGGGTATTATCGTAAGTTTGTTAAGAATTATGGGAGAATAGTAGCACCTCTAACAACATTATTGAAGAAAGATGCATTTTCATGGACTCCAAAAGCAACAAAGGCCTTCGAACATCTTAAAGAGGCAATGTGCCAAGCACCGGTCTTAGCTACACCGGACTTCACAAAAACCTTTATTGTGGAATGTGATGCTTTAGGAAATGGAATTGGTGTTGTTTTAATGCAAGATGAAAGACCCATTGCTTTTGAAAGTCGTCTTAATCAAGGGAAAGTTTTTACACAAAGCTATTTATGAGAAGGAAATGTTAGCAATACTCCATGCACTTAAGAAATGGCGACCCTACCTAATGGGAAGACAATTCAAGGTAAAAACAGATCATGATAGCCTTAAATACTTTTTAGAACAAAGATTATCCTCTGAAGAGAAACAAAAGTGGGTCACAAAGATGTTGGATTATGACTTTGAAATCATCTACAAAAAAGGGAAGCAAAATGTGGTGGCAGATGCACTCTCAAGAAAGGATGAGGATGTGGAAGCATTGTTGTGCGCCATTTCTATTATCCAACCAGATTGGATAAACGAAGCAAGGGAGGAATGGAGGAATGACGAAGAAGTGTGGTCACTTATTCGAAATTTACAACAAGATTCTAGTACGTCTGATACATTTAGCTGGAAAAATGATTCTTTATGGTACAAAGATCGCTTATAACTCTGTAAGAATTCCCAGCTAAAACAAAAGATTCTTATGGAATTGCACACTTCTCCCTTAGGAGGGCACTCAGGGATTTTAAAAACTTACCACAGGGTTAAGAAGGATTTTTTTTGGGATGGCCTTAAATTGGATATTCAAAAATTTGTGGCTAAATGTTTGGTTTGCCAACAAAATAAAGTTGAAACAATTAAGACACCGGGTCTATTACAACCTTTAGCCATTCCAAGCCAACGTTGGGAGGAGGTTTCAATGGATTTTATCACAGGTTTACCCAAGTCTAAGGGAAAGAGTGTCATCATGGTGGTAGTTGACAGACTTACCAAGTATGCACACTTTTTTGCATTATCACATCCATTTAAAGCCAGTACAGTTTCTACTGCATTTATGGAAACAATTCAAAAGCTACATGGAAACCCAAAGATTATTGTAAGTGACAGAGGTCCCATTTTCACTGGAAATTTTTGGACATAATTAATTTCTTGTCTTGGTACTCAGTTAGCTCATAGCTCATCTTATCATCCTCAATTTGATGGGCAAACTGAGATAGTAAACAAATGTTTGGAAGGATACCTTTGTTGCTTTGTATCTGATAAACATACACAATGGATCAAATGGTTGCCTCTAGCTGAATGGTGGTATAACACTTCCTTCCATACAGCAACAAAATGACCCCATTTATGGCACTTTATGGATATCAGCCACCATCCATCACATCATATTTAAGAGAAAATTATAAGGTTCAAGTAGTGGAACATCACATCGAACATCAACAACAAGTCCTCCAACTCTTAAAGGATAACCTCGTTTTGGCACAGAATAGAATGAAACAACAGGCAGATCAACATTGTAGCGAAAGAAGTTTTGATGTAGGTGATTGGGTATTCCTACAGCTACAACCATATAAGAAAATGTCCCTCAAGCAAGCTAAGAAGGATAATAAATTATCACCAAAGTATTATGGTCCATACAAGGTGTTGCAAAAGATTGTTACTATGGCATACAAATTGGAGCTCCCTGCAGCTTCTCGATTGCACCCATTTCCATGTTTCATGTTTAAAGAAGGTTATAGGCGACAAGCTCCCAGTTCAAAAAATATTGCCAGAACTTGATGAGGAAGGAAAAATTATATTGGAACTGGAAGCAGTCATAGAAACAAGAACTCGACAGCTATGAAATCGATCAATTTTGGAGTATCTTATCAAGTGGAAGAACTTATCCGCTGAAGATTCCACATGGGAGGATGAGAATTTTATACAGAAGCATCCAGAACTACTCAAGCATTGAGGACAAACACTTTTCTGAAGGAGAGGGGCATGTTGGGTCCCTATAATACTAGTGATTACCCCATTACTATTGTAGTTGCATCCCTTATTAATATTGTTGTGCTCCTATTATCCCCATATTGTTATTACTGTGCCCCATAGAATCCCTCTATTGTTATTTTTGTGGCTTTATATTATTATTGTTAGGTCGGCTGGGTTATATTGTGACTCCTTAGACTCCTATATATAGAAAGGAGGTTTTGTCATTTGAATCATCCAAGAATTGTTCATTTATGTAATGTAAAGGAGGTTTCCCCCTCGAAGAGGATGAATTCTAAGGCGTTGATGTATCTTTTCTATCTTTTCTTGAGCTGGTTTCATAACAAGTTTCTCTTTTAGAAAGTCTCTTGTCAAATTGAGAGTGCGTTCATTCTTCCCATAATCTCTTATTCCCCTGATAATAAAGTGTGTTTCCCTATCCCTTCTTTCTTTGTGTTCTATTTCATGTGCTCTACGAGCACTTGCATCTTCTTCTTCCTCTGTCCTTATGTAACCATTAGTGTCTTCAGCTCTAGCTTTGATTTCTTTTGGACTATCTTTCCCAATGTTCCTTTTTTCCTTCTCTTTTGGAAATGTCTATTTGTTGAGATACTTGTGTATCTATCTGAGTTTGTTTAGAAATTATCACATCCATGTTTGTTGTTATTAATTCTTTCATGCTTTGCCACGTTGTCTTCATGCTTTTCCATTCTTGTTTTCCTATCCCTAGAGCCTTTTGTAACATTGTTACATGTTCTTTTAAAATTCTATTACCTTCCATTAGACATCAATTTGCAACTGTGATCTCTGAAATTTCGTGGTCCCTTTCCTGTTCTTTGGCTTCCAAAATCTCTAGCCTTGTCCTGGCCTTCATTAGTTCTTGGACATATAGATCTGATGACCAAGTAAGAGGTGTAGATGTGGAACTGTAAGTGATTGATTCTTCTTTATTTTTGTTGCTCTTCTTCATTTTTCTTTCTCTGGATCGGTTTTCTTCTCATTTGTTCCCATTTAAGGCAAGCAAGCTTGCGCCTTAAAATGCCCTAATATTGCTTTGCATTTATCCAAATCCAAAACAAATCTGTTGTATGTACAAATTTTATTGAATTTTTCTGACTGTTGGGGAAAAGTATAATGATTACATAATAAGATCAAATTTCTCTTAACCAATAGAAATGGAAATAAAATAAATTAAATTAACAATAAACAAAAATAAAACAAAATATTATAATGTTAACATTGTTGAATTTCGTTTAATTTTTTTCCAGTCATGGAACTAATAGAAATTCAACGCAAAATTGATTGCATTACTACTGCCTACAGCAGGGTAATAAGCAAGAGGGCATTACAAGAGGCTAAATGTCATATGTGGGCCCTGCGGGATATAAAAATGTGAAATATGGGAATCATGGGAAATTTAGGTTTTAGAATGTAGGATGTAGAACATGGAATATGGGGACTATAAGGAATAAAAATAAAATATAAAATATAAGAATGACTTGGGATAATGGGATGTTTTAGGAACAGGGAAAGATCAAAAGCTTTGGCAAAGGTGTTTTTTTATAAATAATATCTTTTATTTTTGGTAGATTTATCAAGAAATTTTATCTCTAAAATATTATCTTAATTAATTTTTATTTTTATGATTATGCTTTGAAGTTTGTTATTTAATGAAGTTAAGCTTGTGCAAGTATTGTATGGCTAAAGAAAAGCGAAACTATTAGACTTTGTTGTGTTGAGACTAAATATTTCATTTTCAGTGTGTAATATCCCATATCAGGAATATACCCCAAACACAAGAAAACTCCAACCAGAGATGGACTGGGAGGGCATTTACCAGATATGTCGCCTCTAAAAAAGAGGACGAGATCCGGAGGCTACCTAGCCCTTTCCAGACTCTGTCTAAGAGTATAATAGAAACACACAAGTGGTATAATAGCTGAGAATGTTCACAGAGATACAAGTAACAATGATACTATATGTATCAAATAAACCATAAATAGATACACAAGAAACGCAGAGAGAATGCTAAGCCATTTTATTATATTGAGTAATAAAATGAGTACAGGAGGTGATCAGGAAGATGGCACCTCTACTTGCACAAGGAAAGTGAAGAAATACACTCAGAATAGCAAAGGAATGACTCCTCACTGATCTGCGTCCAAGCTGCTAGGAAAACTGTTGCGTTGTTGTTGCTGCTAGAAATGAAACGATAATTTGGAACTGCTCCCCTCCTCAGAAAAAGTTGAAACTCTGGAATCAGACTCTACTTAAGAAACCCAAAAAAACCCAGAAAGCTTTCCTGGAATGGCCGACCCCCAAAAATCACCCCCTTGGGGTTCTGTGTAGTTCCTCACTACTCTGCACTGCCACTGAATAGAACCCTCCGCAACTCAGCCCAGAACTCTTCCAAACTCCTCCAATATGCAAGAGTTGATCTCTTGCTCAATCCCTCGGCTCAAATCCTCCATAAACCCTCAATCCAGACTGCTCCCAAAAAGAACTGCATCCCTCTCCCAGTGCTGCGCAGTCCTCCAGAACACTGATAAAACCACTGCTAAAATGCTGAAGATACTGCTGCTGAAATGCCAACGAAAATACCTTGCTCGAGCAGGCACTCGAAGTCCCCTAGGGCTAAGGGTGAGATCTCCGAACGGAGACACTCAATGCACTAAACAGTGTTGCAGACTAGCTAAACAACCAGCGTGCTCTAAGCCAAAACGACTATCACAAATGCACATAACCAAATGATCAAAATGAGGGGGCTACTCTCTCTTTTATAGCTTCTGCCTCTCTCAATCCCAATGCTCACCTTCTCCTGCGGATTCCCCTTTTGCCACATGTTCCTCCCCTCCTGCGCAGTCCCTCCATGTGTCTGTGTGGGCTCCATTTTTGCGTCCCCCTTTTGGCCCCCTTGGCTCTCCCTTTAAGTCACAACGTTGTGCTACTAGGAAGTGACTTTTATTCTAAAAGTGAGTTATGTGCCCCTTTCTCACTTTTTTATTTACAAAATAACTATATAAGGCAAAATTTGGCAAAATCGAATATTCCAATTAGCTGGGGCTAATTAGGAATATTACAGTCTCCCCCTACAAAATGTTGCTTGTCCTCAAGCAACTGAAGTGATGGATGCTGTAAGATATTCTCATTCTCCCAAGTGGCAACCTCATCCGACAAATTCTTCCACCTCATCAAGAATTCCCGGACCGTCCTGCTCTGCAGCTGCCTTTCCCTGGTATCAATGATAGTCTTCGGCTGCAATACCAAATGCCCCTCATCATCCATAGGTGGTAGCTTATCTGTCATTGTTACCTACTGCCCCAATGCCTTTTTTAGGCATGATACAAGAAAAATGTTATGAATCTTGCTGCCTTGGGGCAACTCCAACTCATATGCAACCCGTCCAATCCTGCGTATCACCCTGTATGGCCCATAAAAACAGGTCTTGAGCTTTTCATCCCCTTCTGCTTCAATGACGACTATTGGTATGGCTGTAATCGTAGGTAGACCATGTCCCCCACCTCGAACTGACTCTCTACTCGACCCCTGTCGGCATACAGCTTCTGCTAGTTCTGCATTGTAGCCATGTTATCCTTGAGAGCTCGGAGGATATCCTGACTCTCATGGATCCAAATCTTGGCTCTAGGAGCCCTGCTGTCACCAAACATCACGTCAACAAAAGATAAAAGATGATACCATATAAGGCATAGAACGGTGACATGCCAATGGATATGTGATGTGAAGTATTGTAGCAATACTCCCCCAGATGCAGCCACTTCAGCCATGCTCGCTGCTGCCTACTAACATAGTTACGCAAGTAGCCCTCTAGCCACTTGTTAACTATCTTTGTCTACCCATCCGTCTGTGGGTAATAACTGGTACTCGGAGTCAACTCTGTCCCCACTAACTGGAAAAGCTCCTGCCAAAACCCGCCCATGAAACGGCTGTCCCTGTCACTGACGATGGTCTTAGGAAGACCATGTAGCCTGAAGATCTCCCTGAAGAAGAGCTCGGCCACCTGTGTTGTTGTGTAGTGTATGGATATGGCAAAGAAATGCGTGTACTTTGTCAGTTGGTCAACAACGACAAAGATACAATCCTTGCCCTGTACTGTGGGCAATCCTATGATGAAGTCCATTGAAATGCTCTCCCATTTCCGCTCCGGAATGGGTAGCTGCTGCAATAATCCCGCGGGATGGCTCATCTCTCCCTTGTTCCACTGGCAAACATCGCACTCCTTGATATGCCGGAGTACGTCCTCCTTGAGGCCCTTCCAGAAGAACCTCTCTCTAATGGCCCTGTATGTTTTGGTAAACCCCTGATGGCCTGCCAATGGTGAATCATGTGATGCCTGGAGTATCTTCTTCTTGAGCTGAGACCCCTCAGTCAAGAAGATCTGATCCCTGTAATAGATGATCTCATCGATCACCCCGAACCTGTCATCTGCCACCTGCCCATCCAGAATCTCACATGCAAACCTATCCTTGGAGTACTCTACTAAGAGTCGAGCCCTCCAGTCTGTATCCAAGCTCATAAGAGACAACGTGGCTGGTCTACATGAAAGGGCATCTGCTAACACGTTGTTCTTACCCTTGACATACTCAATGTCAAATTCATATGCTTGGATCTTACTAATCCACTTCTGTTGCCTCTCCTGCAACTGCTTCTGCTCCAAAAAGAACTTGAGGCTGTTGTGATCAGTGCTCACCCTGAACCTATTCCCCACTAAATACTTCCAGTACTTAGCCAATGCATGCATGATGGCCAGCATCTCTTTGTCTTATACAGAATACAACCTCTCATGCGGAAGGAGCTTTCGGATCTCAAAGGCTATAGGGTGACCTCCCTGCATCAATACTATGTCGATCCCCTCTCCTGACGCATCACACTCCAAAACAAATGGCTACGCAAAATCTGGCAATGCAAGCAATGGGTAGTTGCTCATAACCTCCTTGAGCCTATCAAAGGCTCGCTGCACTGTATCTGACCAACTGAATTCCCCCTTCCTCATCAAATCTGTCAGGGGCATAGCAAGCTGTGAGAAACCTTTAACGAACTTCTGGTAGTAAGTACAAATGCCAATTAATCCTCGAAGTTTCATCACGTTTCTCGGCTCCGGCCAATCTCTGATGGCCCTAATCTTCTCCTCGTGGACCCTCACTCCGTCCACTCCAATGTTGTGTCCCAAGTATAACATCTCCTTCAACCCGAACTCACATTTGGAGAGCTTGGCATAGAACTGCCACTCCTCCAAGATGCGTAATACTGTCTCAATGTGATGGAGATGCTCCTCCCACGTCCTGCTGTAAATGAGTATATCATCAAAGAACACCAATACAAACTTCCTCAAGTGACCACATAAGATGTGATTCATGCAAGACTGGAATGTAGCTTGGGCGTTGGTTAGCCCGAAGGGCATCACCAAAAACTCAAAGTGCCCATAGTGACATCTGAAGGTGGTCTTGGGAATGTCTTTCTCCCTCACACGAATCTGATGGTACCCTGATCTCAAATCAATATTTGATAAGAACCGTGCTCCTCTCAACTCATCCATCAACTCATCGATCCTGGGTATGGGGTACAAGTTCTTCAGTGTTATCTTGTTCAGGGCATTGTAGTTAATTCACATCCCCAATGTACCGTCCTTCTTCTTCACCAACACCATAGAAGAAGCAAAAGGACTCGTGCTCGATCGGATGTGCCCAAGAGCCAGCAACTCCTGAATGGCCCGCTCTATCTTGTCCTGATAGGCCTTAGGATGCCTATAGGGGGTAGTAATCATTGCCTATATGCCCTGCTCAAGCTCAATAGTGTGCTCAAATCCCCGTTCCGGTGGTTGACCCGGCGGAATCTCCCCAAATACTATGGCATACCGGTCAAGGATGGACTGTATCTCCGAGTGCACTGTCTGCCCTGTAGTCCCTGCCTCCGATGCACGCAGCTCTACTGCCCACTCTATGTCTCCCTTCTTGAAGACTGCCTCCATCTGATGAGCCGAAACAGTCTGAGGTGGATACGTATGCTGTCCCCGTATGTTCTCATGCCTCCCTGTCTTCTCATCATCCCACTCCATCTCTAGGGTCTTCCAATCCGTAGTGACCTTCCCTAGAGTGATGAGCCATTGAACATTCAGTATCATGTTGGTGTCCGAAATATTGACCACGAAAAATTGGTCAGTCAATGTGTAGGTTCCCATTGTCACTGAAAGCTCTGGAACATATCAAGCACACGTCATGGTCTGATCTCCTAGGACCAAGACTAAAAACCCATCGAATCTCTCTGTCTGTATGCCTCTCCGCTCAACCATCTATGCATCAATGAAGTTGTGGGTCACCCCACCATCAACCAAAACTGACACTTGCTAGCCATGTATCGTCCCTCATACGCATAGCGTCAAATAATTGGGAACTCCTCGCAATGAGGCAAGGACCCCTCCAGTGGGTGCAAAAGATGCACCACTTGCTGCTAGCGGTGGAGGTGGCAAAGGTCCTTGTCCATCATGGCTATCTCATGCCTCCACACCATCCTTGTCATCCTATTCTCCATTGCTCTCGGAGAAAACCTCAATGAAATGTGCCTTGCCAGCAGTACATCTATGTCCCGGTGCCCATGGCTCCTGACATGTGAAGCACAATCACTTCTTCTTCAACTCCCTCTCGACATCATTGTCAATCTGCACTTGTACTAGATTCCATTTTGGAGGTGGAATCCTCACATCCTTCCCCTTAGACTAGAAATTCTGTCTCTGGGGGTAAGGTGTCTGGGTCCTGGGTAAGACATCTTGTAGGTCCCGAGTCCTGCTGATAGGAAGGGTGGTCGGTCTAGCGGATCTGACTAGACCCCGAAGTGGCTCTGTTAACCCCTTGTTGGGCCTCAAAATAGTCCCTGTTTTCACTCCATTATTCCCGAATATCTTCACATTTTACCTTCATGTCACCTCCATTCCACCTCCACGTCATTACATTTACCTCATTATTGGGTCATAACTATGATTTTCCAAAGTTTATTAATTCTTAACATTTTTAAGTGGATTTATGGTTAAAACTTAGAAAATAATATGCCTATACTTATACCTAACAATTAGAATGAGTTTGTTGACATGTGTAGGTTCCAAGGAAGCTTCCAAGGCATCTTTATGTGGCCTTGAATGATCAAATTCGAATTTGATAAGATAAGCCTCATGGAAAAGATCATGATCTCATGGAGAAGATCATGGACCTCATGGAGGAAATCATGGAGGATAGGGTTATGTGTCTAGATGGTTGAGAAATGTATGGAACTAAAGAGAGATTAGTGGATCATCATTATGAGTTTGTTATCTCATCTCATTGTATAAATAGGAGTACCTCCTCCATTCCAAAGGGAGGACTCTTGGAGCATTGTATCCAACTTATGATGGAATATAATAAAGCTTCATTTTGCATATATTTTCATTATGTAGTTTTAGATATAAGTTGTACATATATTTCCATTATGTAGTTTTAGATATAAGTTGCCTTAATGTAGTATATGGAATAGTTTGTCACTTTGTTCTTAGGAGAATTGAGCTCACTCTAGAAGGATCAAAGGAACATGTTATTTCATATTAGATCTTATTTCATTTAATTGCTTAGATGTTTGATGTTTGAGGATTTGTTTGAGATTGATGAATGAGTTTTAAATTAGAATCTTATCAGCATATGAGAGAACAACTAAGGGTCTAAGTTAGGCTCTCTCTCCATTTGATTTGCATGATAATTAAAATTCATTCTTTTGCTTTTATGTTTCAAGTATCATATGAGGAGATACCAAGAGTCTAAGTTAGGCTCTCTCTCCATTGATTTATATGGTAATTTAAATTCATTCTTCTGTGTTTATGTTTCAAGTTATTTCATTTCTTATGCTTGTGAATGAATCTTAGTTTAGTTGGGATTAGTACATGAGAGGACAATCAAGAGACTAAGTTAGTCTCTCTCTCTACTTGAATCTGAACAACAATTAAGTTCATTCTCTTGTCTTCATTTCAAGTTTTTAGTTTCATGTAATCAATGATTTCTCTATGATACTGTAGGGAGGGACAACCAGGACCTCCTTAGTTAGGAGCCTCTTCCCTTGCATATTATATTGAATCGTAAATAATTTAGCTAGACATAGAGTTAGTTCCCTACTCCTGCATATATTTTGCTGGCATCATCACAAGCTCACGAGTTTCCCTGGTTGATAATTTAATGCAGCAATTTAAGCCCAATAAATTGCCCAACATTTTGGCATCGTTGCCGGGGATGGTGCTAAGGGATTAGGCATTAGAAATTTAATTCAGTACTAGTATTTTTCTTTAGAAAAACTAACTTGTGAGACCTGGTGACAGCAGGATCTTCATAAGGGAGTTCAAGTTTGAGTTTTCTGATGTTTTAGTGTTTAGCTAGTTTTAAATTTCGTCTTTTCAAAAAAAAACCCCCCTGCATAAATAAAAACAAATCAAGCGATTAGTATGCTCTCTTCCTGCGCTTCGTGTGATCAGGAAGATCAGAAAATCTATTGATTTTGTTCAAATAAAAATACTCTTGCTGGAGAACTAATTTGCAAAAAGACAATAAAGAATTTTGTGAATGAAAAAAGCATCTTTAAATTTTTAGATGAAATTTAGCTTTTTTTTTTAATTTTAGATTTTTAAAAATAAAAAAAAAATTAGTTTTTAATTTTAGATTTAAAAAGAAAAAAAAATCCACAAAATAATAATAATATATGTATCATATATACACATATTATTATTAAAAAATAAATAAATAAAAAAACTAACCATTTTTTTTGTTTTTGTTTTTTTTAATATTTTAAAAAAACACTAATCATTTTTTTTAGATATTTAAAAGAAATTGCAAAACATTAAAAAAAAAAAAAAAAAAAAAAACACAATCATCTTAAAAAAAATTCATTTTAACAACTAACCATTTTCTAGAGATAGGTTTAATTTCATTATTTCTTTTGAAAACTGACCAATTTTTTTCCATCATTTCAATGTCATTCCAGGTCGGCGAGTAAGCTATGGAACCCCTGAAAGTGCTAACGCAGCCAGAAGATTGTTGGACAGGCAGATGTCAATTAACAGTGTGCCTAAGAAAATCTTAGCATATTTGTTAAAACCTCGTGGTTGGAAGCCTCCAGTGCGCCGGCAATTCTTCTTAGATTGCAATGAAATCGCTGAGCTTTGTGATCATGCAGAACGCATATTTTCACGTGAGCCAAGTGTTTTGCAAATCAGAGCCCCAGTAAAGATATTTGGGACTTACATGGTCAGTTTGGGGATCTAATGCGTTTGTTTGATGAGTATGGTGCTCCATCAACAGAAGGAGATATAATGTATATCGACTATCTTTTTCTTGGGGATTATGTAGACAGAGGTCAACATAGTCTGGCTCTTAAGGTTGCGTATCCACACAATGTTTATTTGATCCGAGGAAATCATGAGACTGCGGATATTAATGCACGTTTTGGGTTGCGAACTGAATGCATGGGTGAAGGGATGGAATATGGGCATGGCATTGTATCAATCAATTATTTAATTGGTTGCCTCTAGCAGCACTTATTGAAAAAATAATCTGCATGAACCATGTTGAGCAGATTGAAAATTTTCAACGCCCTATAACTATGGAAGCAGGATCGGTAGTTCTCTGCCACCAATCAAAGGCCATCAATTATTGCAATCATAGTTCTTGGCAGGAACCTTGTAGTAGTCCCGAAACTAATTCATCCACTTCCTCCTGCGATCACATCGCCAGAAACATCAGGATTTTTTTTTTCCCTAAAAATTTGGGATCTGCGTTATTTTCCTGATTTTGAAAAAAAAAACAAGGATTTTCATTTAACTTCAGAGGATTTTGTGAGGAAGTTGCCGTGACCGTGGTAGTAGCAAGCGATTTCGAATTTCATTGTTATTAAAAATGACTACGTGGTCTTGAACGCCTACGAGTTCGCCTCTCAAGCCTCTGAAGAACTAAGGAGATCAGGGAGTATATATTATGCTGGGCTGTGGGGATCCGGCACAAGTATGTCCTTTTATGTTTTGAGAATTAACAATTTAATCATAAGTGGCTCGTCATCAGAATCAGCTTTGTATCCCACCCCTGCTGCAGTCTCAACATCTTTATCACTGACATGCTCAGCAACAACAGATTTCTTTCCAGGTTCATTACATGCTTCTGTTGTTTTTGCTTTGTGTACTTTCATGTGTTGACCTTTAAAGAATTTCGCTGCAAGTGGTTCATCATCGGAGGTATCTTCATCTTCCACCCCTACTGCAGATTTATCATTCTTATCAGTGAAATTCTCAAAAACTCGAGATTTGGCTTTTCTTGAGGTAACACTAAGGCCAAGCATCTTGAGTTTGCGCTTGACTTGAGCTACTGATAGACCAACTGCTTCAGCAATCAGACAGCTGCAATTTCTGAATTCTTCATCATCATAAAGCTTAACAATTCCAGATTCTCGTTTTCTCGAGGTGACTTTAAGACCAAGCAGCTTAAGCCTCTGATTCACTTGAGCTACTGTCAGTCCAACTGACTGCGCAATTAGATGGTTGCACTTTTGGTTTTCTTCGTGTTGCTCAAAAAGCTCCTTAAGAAGATTTTCCTGCTCTTCACTTGGTACAAAGCGCTTTCTCTTCTTAGGAGATTTCTTCTTATGTTTTCATACAGAGTTCTTTCTCTCTGAAATCTTCAACTGATCATTCTGTTTTGTCTCATCCTCTGACTCATTCTCTGAATCCAAAAATTGTCTTTTTCTGCTTGTTTTCTTCAACAGATCAGTCTGTTGTGTTGCATCTTCTGAGTCATCCTCAGTCTGTTGTGTTGATTTTTCTTTTTCTGCCAGTCTTGCCATGGCTACCAACAGAAAGAGGCTTGTCCAGAACACCATCTTCAACTTCTTTTGTAGTCTCATCAACCTCGTCATTAAAAAGTTCAACGAGCCAACCTTGAGACTTAGTTGTTTAAGCTTGCGAGAAACTTGGACTGCTAAAATTTTTCCATCAGAATGAAGTGCCTCCAGAAAAGTACCTCCACCAAAAGAAAACGCTGATTCTTCATCTTTTTGACAAATGTACGTAACGATTTTGTGAGGAATTCAACAATACTTTTGTATCTGTCTGACTGCAATGACTTTCGATCAGAAAGAATCTCATAGAATGTACAAAACAGAGATAGCTGGTAAAGATGACATTATTCTTCTATCGGAAGGTCAAATTGTGTATCAAGGACCTCAAGAAGACGTGCTCGGCTTCTTTGAATCTCTCGGCTTTAAATGTCCAGAGAGAAAAGGCATAGTCAGAATGTTGTTAGCGTGAATGAATTTTCGCGGTCCTATGTTAGGTGTTAGTATCAGATCACTCATATTTAACTTTACACTTTGCGAACTATGACACACCTTTCTCTCTTGTATTCCACTTCGTCCCTTTAATGCATGATAAGGAGAGCTCTTCGAACAGTTGATTCATTCAACCCCATTCTGACTATATCATCAATCAGACGACTCTCAGATGCGTTGATGCCGATTCCCATCCGTCTCTTTATCTGTGTCTCAACTTGCTGAATTTCACTTCTCATTTCTGGTGTCAAACTTATTTGTTCAGCAATGCCAGAGCGTGCAGCATCCATGGTAGAAACATTGAAAAGCCTCAAAGCTTCTGTTGCTACAGTTAACAATTGCATCTTTGCAATGGACTCACTTAATCGAATAATAGCTTCTAACTGCCTCCGATGAACCTTTTCCAGAAATGTAAACAGCAACCGGGGCTTTCTTCTCAACAAATTTAAGGAACTGTGATTTCGCGGTGGGTGGATGGACCAAATAATAGCACATTGATATCTCCTCTTAAACGAACTCCATCAGGCAGTCTCTTCCTCGATCCGCCAAGGAGGAGGCAAGCAACTGCCTTCTTAACATCAGGCATAAGCGTGTTGGTAATAAGCGTATTGGGATTGTAGTGCCCACTCTAGTTTCCTGACCCTAATACGACATTATCTTAGACACTCTATTCTTCGAGGACCTCAGATTGAGGATCTGGACCCATGACACTATTATTAGCGATTGAGATATTCATGGTTATGATGTTATGAATGCTTTCCATTGATATTATGGTAGCATGAATGGTTATGTATCTTATCTATCAGTATTCTGATGATTGCAATATTAAATAGTTAAGTTGGTCTCTATTTGAAATTATGACGAGGGTAGTAAAGAATATGTATGCGCTCTACTAAAATCATAATGAGGCTAAATCTTATGGATAGGTATATTTCTACGATGTTACGATGTTGATAGCTTAATGAATATGTATGTCTCCATTGATGATTATTGATGATAGCCATGAGGGATGTGTCCCCTATGTTACCTACTTCCTTTAGTTCAGACTTACAATGGACAATGATGTGAATGACCAGGAATTGTTAATGATGTTATTATGATAATTGACTAACATTGAGAAACCGTGTTACTGATGATTATTGAGTATGGCAGGGAACCATCAGAGGCACTCGCATGTGACGAGTTGATGACACCTGGTTTGACGAAAATTCATATTATTTTATCTTTGAAAGTCTAAGTCGATCTTAGAATCTGCCATATATGTTTAACTATATTCTGATGATATATTAATGGTTGCAGGCACAGATTAGTTGCTTGACCAAATGACTCACATATGGGTGATGGGGTTGTACAAGTGGATGGAACTACATGGGAGGGGTGGGACAGAGTCCCTGATCTCACCCACTAGCACTCCCACCGTGACTTGGGCTGGAAGGGTTGAAACACCTTCGCCTTGAAGATCACGATGCCATGACGGCAGGTTCCAAAGTTGGTTCGCTCATGAGGAATTTACCGGGGGGCGTGCATCAAGGCGGATATCTTGATCCCCGACACCATTAGTCTCACTATAGCAGGCAACATAAGAGATGACAATGGTCTATGACGTTGCACTATACTTTCCCCTCGTAATCACTGGATGCTTGAAGGGCAAGTGGTGTGGCACCCTTGGAACTTCAGGGGAATTTCTTGAAGGGCACGACCAACTTGGCACCCTTGGCATCACAAATAAACTATTAGGTGTGGCACCCTTGGAACTTCTAGGGAAGTTCTTGAAGGGCACAACCAAACCGGCACCCCTGACATCACAAATAAACTATTAGGTGTGGCACCCTTGGAACTTCTAGGGAATTTCTTGAAGGGCACAACCAAACTGGCACCCTTGACATCACAAATAAGCTATTAGGTGTGGCACCCTTGGAACTTCTAGGGAAGTTCTTGAAGGGCACAACCAAACTTGGCATCCTTGGAATCATTAAAAATAAATAATAATAAATAAATATAAGCAAGGAATGAAAACTAGGTAAATTTACATCAAGGGTAAATGATGATTAGAAACCAATGTAATTAAATCAAAAATAAAACTTGGAATAAGGAGGATCATAGGAAGAATTAAAATAAAGTACCTTAAAAACTCTACCCTTCCCATTTTGGAAAATACTAGGAAGATTATGTGGTTTAATTAGGAAAAAGGGGAAAGACAAACATAATAGTAAGGATAAAGATTAATCATAAACTAATTTAAACCTAATTAAGAAAAAGGGGAAGGTGAATTAAAATGAGAATAATAAATTAAATTTAGAGAAATGTAGAGAAGCTCCATGTGTCAACAACCAACATAAGAATATCCATCTAGGAGATAACCTGAGTTAAATTAGGGAGTAGATTGGGGATAAAATCTTGACTCATTAATTGACTTTAAGTAATGAACACAAATTAAGGAATAAAAGGGGGAAATAAAGAGACAACTAGGAGAAGAAATAGGAATCTTGTTGAGGTGAGGAAAATATTAGTTTTAAATAAAAATTTAAGTAAATAATTTTGGGAGACCGTTGATGTGAGAATGACACATGGATGGTTGAATAATCAAGCTATTGAATTATAAAAAAATAATTAATTATGCATGACATGACAAGTGTCACCTATGATGACTCCTATAAAAGAAGGGGAAAGCCATGGGAGAAGGGACTTTTTGGAGAACCCTATTGTTGGATGGATGAGATGTTGTGAGAGTAGTGATTACGAAGCTATAGTGAGTTTGGTGAAGTAGAGGATTTAGAGAGGGGACTCTTGAGCCAAGGTGTGCTCTCCTCTACTAGCTAGTGCTTGTCTCCATTGTACAACCCCATTGCAGCTCGGGGGTCCGCGGGGAAGAAGAGTACCCAAGGAGTAGGCTGGGAGGTTAACCGGTGAGTCTTCGCATTCGGATCAAGTGCGTCATCATTCACTCGCGGAGGTGACCAGCGACAAGGGAATACCAGCAACAGCAGAGCAAGCGGAGTCTCGACTTCTGGTGAACGGTACATATGTATTTCATTACTATTGATCTTAGTTAAAGGTATGAAAATGTTATGATATGTTTCCTGGAAGGAGTGGCAGAAATGTGCGTGAAAAATCAATTTGAATCTCAATGCGTTTCTTTTTGGTTGTATTTGCTGTAAATAAAAAATAAAATAAAATAAAAAAAAATAAAAAATAAAAAAAAATGTATATAGTCTGGATGTGGTCCTCACACTTGGTATCAGAGCCCAAGTTGAACCCTTGAGGCCTATGGGCCCATGCATGCATAACTAGTTTTGTTTGCTATGTGGGTATTTCTCTAAAATCAAATTACTCAAGTTTCAAAAAAAAATATATATATTTAGTCTGAATTGTGGTAGAGTTCGGGTCAAGGCTCTCCTCTATTCATCCATAGTTGCAGAGTTTAAGAATACAGATACAGAGGAACTAACCATTTCATCTGAAGCTATATTGGGTTTTCTTTCATAGTAAGCTGAAGCCAGGTGAAAATGAAGTTGTTACCAAGAGAGGTGGATAAGCTTGCACTACATGGGGCAGGCTAACTTGCACAAAAGCGCTTGGCTCGAGGATTGCGCCTGAATTACACTGAAGCAGTCGCACTCATCGCCACTCAGGCGCCAGGTGTTTCCTGCTGTTGCTCATCTTCTCGAATCAGTTCAGGTGGAGGGAACATTTCCAAATGGCACGAAATTAGTTACTATTCACAATCCAATTTCAAGTGAAGATGGCAATCTTGAACTTGCGTTACATGGGTCATTCCTTCCAGGTTAAATATTCTCTTTCAACTCCATATTTTACTGGAAGTTTTGCGTACAACCTTATGCCCTCCCTATTTGGCATTTTCCCTAGGCACCTTAATTTCAAACAAAGGAGCCTTCTTAGAGTTTATTTTTCATTGTTAAACGTTTTATGATATTGGTTGCTAAATGTAAGGAGATCCCATGATTTGTCGTATGGATGCATGTTTCTAAGCGACAAGCTTGGTATTTTTCATTTATGTTGTATTTCAACATATTTTACGCTAGAACTGTACACTCCACAGGCAACTCTGCCTTGAAGCAATTTGTTTGAACTGTTTGAGCTAACCCACTGAGTTGTAATTTTTATTCACTGTTATTTGCACTTAATAATTTCTATGTACAGTCATGTTGTAATATCCCCAAATGGCAAATAGAGATACCAGAAAAATAACAATATTTCCAAAACGAGGGCACAACAGAATCTGAAATTTTATTTGCATATAAAAATCTGATATTTTTTTTGCATATAACAATCTGAAATTTTAAATATGAAGATTACTCGCTGAAAGAAAGATAAATTTGAAACTGTCCTCAGAATTTTATCTCCAAATCGACTTTCAAAGTGTGACGAATGATTGCAGCCCAGAAAAGATGATGTGTTAGGTTCTCACAAACCAAAACTCCCCCACCACACCCAGTACCAACGTTCTCATATGGAAACGAATAAGGAAGCCTTTGCCATTTCTTCATACTGTCCTTAAAACCTTTCTGGATTCTAAAATCAGTAGGGTATTGAAGCTTGAATGCATATTTCGTCTTGTTTGGATGTGCTCTCGGGCACTTGGAGATCTCAAGGACTATTGCCCATCTGCTGCAATATCCGCACTTGTAATCTTTCTCAAGAATAAACCTTCACTTGTTTGTCAAATAACCCTGTCTGCGCACGTGGGCATTTGCCTTGATACCTCAGTGAATGCGAACTTTCAAGGCTTGAATAGGGTTTTGTGTATAGCTGGTGGTTGATTATCAACGGCAAAATTTCAACCACTTTGAGAATTGGGAACTCTCCTTAAATCTTTCCAAACATTCTTCTGAGTGCATTTTCAATTTGAAACTTCCCAACCACAGTTCATGCTTCAGGAAACTCCAGCAATGCCTTGAAATCTTTTGACAATTTCAACTTCTGCTGTGTCTCATCTATGAAGGATTTAACAATTTCACTCTGCCCTTTCACTAAGTTGATATCGATACCCAAGAATCTTACAACGAAACATAAACTCACTATCAATATCATTCTATCATATCAGTTTGTTGCCTGGCAGTGAGAGGTGGCAGCTTCAATCTCTCCCCAAAGATTCATGGAATGCTGCTTGTAAGTGCAATAATTGAAAATTTGGCTTCAATGCTATTGCCTTTGAAAACTTGGAATTGCATTTATATACCATTTTATTCATCTTGTTTCTATGAGAATCTGAAAGAGATATATGCTACGGCATTTTTGTTTGTAGATGATTGTCTCCAGGACTGTTGTAATGTCTTTTCCAAACCTATAACATGAAAACCATTTCTGGTAGGTGAAGTTGGTCCATTCTTACAAATCTTTATGCTGTTCCTTTCCAATTTATTTAGGGACTGCGCAATACCGCATAATGCTAGGTCTCAATACCCTATCCAACTCTCATCAAGTATGCATGTTCATGATATTTCCAGATAGCTTACATCTGTAGCATCGACTTTATTGGCAATGATATTAAGATTGCCACTGTTAACTTTGAGAACAGAGTCAAATTCTTTTGCAAACAATACCTCAAAGATTCCTAAATGGCGTTTTCCTTTAATATACAAGCTTTTGAAATAAAATTCTGCACGTAAAACTAATTTTCCTTGAATTGAATCACACTGAGAGCTTCCTCGAATTCCTTTTATAACCCAATTTTAAATAATTCTGCGATTTGTTAAAATTGTAAAGCATTGTACCTTACGACCCAACTTCCTGGACCTGAAAATTCTCAAACAGTGATAAAGTCTAGCACTTGCCCAAAATTCTTGAACATCTCTCCTCCGTATATTCAATATCGATCAACCACAATTTTCTTGTAGCTTTATCTGTGCCATTTATGTCATCCTTTCTCTCACACTAGGAGATACAAAGCATGAAGAGGCAATCTTTGTTGGACACTAGCTTTGGGAAATACTCTAGAAGACGAACTGGAGACTGGGTAATTTGAATCCCAATCCAACTTTTTTTTTTTTTTTTCAAAATCATAAGCTGCAAGCTTATCGGACTCGAAATCAACCTAGAATGTCCCATTTCGAACTACACTTGTGCAGACAACCCCATGAGCAGCAAGCAATCTTGCTATTTCCCTTCACTTGTTGGTAATTGGGTCATAGATCTCTGATCAACACTAAATTTATGAGTGGCCCCAACGCAATCACTGTCACTTCTCAAGGGAATAATTCACTTTCTCACTGAGAAAATCTGATACTGATTGTGCTTTGGACAGGACACCATCCTTTCATTCCAAACATCATTAGCTAAGTCAGAAGATACCTTCCATCCCTTCTGGCATTTGGGTTTGAAACCATGACCCTTCCTTCGCTGTCTTTACCCAATAATCGTAAGAACAGGCAGATATCTCAAAGCATAGCAGCTTATATTGAACTATTTGTTGGACTTTCTTCACAAACAACCAGAGAAACTCTTGACTGTCTCACCAAAATATTTGGGTAGTCTAATCGTTATGTGTTGTTCTATCATGGAGCATTGCTATAAACTGATAGGTAAACTCACTATGCTAGTCCTGTGTATTCATGATTGACTGTCATTGTGTATTTATATTTGGACATGATGTCATGAGTAATCGTAATGTTCGATAGAATAAGTTGTTACCAGATGTGATGTCATTCATGGTTGAGCATGTCGTCACCATTCACCTTGACATCCAACTTATCTCAGTTCAATTTATATTGGCTGTGGTCATGAACATCATTTTAGGGAACTAGAAAGAAGTTTGACAACAAGCTTATTCACTCATTGTTGCTCCTTGGTTCTTTCTATATTTCTCTTCCACAACCTATAGCCAAACCCTGCATTGTCAGTCAATATGTATTAACATTGGATTGGAACATTGAATATTATGCTACTGTGCTTACATCTAAAACAATAAGTATTACCGATTCATTTATCCAAATTAGAGAGAATATCATGGTATAGAGATAATTTCTGAAAGTTGGTATCATGCTTAGAAATGAAGCTGACAAATATGTCAATGTACAGGATTGCTTCCTTGTAGTTATAAATTATTGTTGTATATGCAGACAGAAACATTACCAACTTCTATTTGGATAAATTTTAGTAGGCATTACCTCATACATAACCGGTACTGCCAAGAAAGATAAATCTTCCAATCACTATACCCGTAAAAGAAGAAAGGACTATAAAAGTTCTGTACCTACGTTTTTGCTTGATAGAAAGAAAAGTAATTACGTGAGAACTTGTACTATGAAGTAAATGATGAAGGATCAAAGATATTTAGCAATCAATATTATATCTCGTATTTCCCAGATTTTGTCTTCTCTCATTACTCGATGTCTCTGCTCATTGTTTTACATTAAGATGGCTTATCAGCTCTGATCTCAGTTTCAAATGTAGAAGCAACTGTAGATTGGTTATATGTGATATGTAGTCTGCTATCCAAAACTGATAGGAGTTAAGTGTATAGTTACCCTGATGGAGCAGTCTTCAGCAAAATGAATTTTGTACTAAGGCTAGACTCTAAACTGGTTGGAAGTGTTATTTTTCCATCTAAAATTACGGATCAAGTTGTATCATAGGAGATGGAGAAACATCTGACAGTGACCATTCATCTTTCATTTCAATCTGTTTTCCTTGGGTGAACACTTGCATAAGGAAATTGAAGGGAACGTTATGGTATCTCCTTCATATTCCAAGCTTATCTCCTAAAGAGTCAATGTTCAATTATTTTCACATAATTTATCCCATCATTCCAAAATCAAAGATGAACCACTAAAGATAAAGATATATAAAGCGATCATCCCTAATGGCAACTTATGCTAATGTGGATATGTGAAAATCCATATATATATATATATATATATATATATGTATATGTATGTATCCTAAATTTAGTATTTCTTTATAATTCTTTATATAACATTTTTGAGATTATATTTGTATATTAAATTCTTCTTTCATATTTTTTTCTATAAATATCAACTAAATAAACCTAATAATAATAATAATAATAATAATAATTAAATAAATATAATAAATAATAATAATAATAATAAAATATCTCCCTAATAGTATAAAATAAGAGCTCGTCTTCCTCCATACCCAGAGGCATCTGGCAGGAGTGAGATGCTCCCGATTAGGGTTATGCCAGCTGGCGTGGTTTTCCTATTTAACAGTGATGAGTCAAACCCAGCATTCGCGGATAGCAGCCAGAGATGGCTGTCCTCACTGTTGGTTTGACACCTGAGTTGATAGGTTTTACCACCTTCAAAAAAAAAATCTCCCTAAATAATATGCATAAAGGTTATTCATAATATGCATGAGGGTCATTCACAATAAATGTCATCATTATTAATTTATTCATTCAACATTTATATATTATTATATTTTTGTCTTTATATCATGGAGGAAATTTATCATGGACTTTTATGCTCCATTGGTATCAAAGATAGTTTGAGATATTGAACTTGTCATTTCTACCATACTTGTCACTGTGATCACACAAAAATATTCTTTTCCATATTGTTAGTTGATTTTTATATACTATTTTCATTCGCTGTTGTTTAAAAATGCATAGTTTAATTGTTTATATTTTGGTTTCTTTCATGAGGATCTAGTGATGCAATTTTTGGCAAGATTGTGATTTTTGGTTACTTCAATGCATTTTTGAATGCATAAATGGATTTATTACCTTGAAAAACCCTTTGGGGTGCTCAATCTATACCTACTATAACTTGTAATTCCAACAAATTCCTATTGTATTTCAAGCAAAATTGATTGCAAAAGAGCAAAAAAATTAGAAGAATTAGGCTTGACATTTAAAAAATTATGTTGCCAAGTTCTCTATGTAATTGTCGTGCATTGGAATTGTTGTATCACTCTGCAACGCATACACCAACATCATTCCATGTTTGTACAATAGATGTGATTTCTATGTCATATAGTTGCCATATCATATTGTTGTCCATTCATCACAACACATAGTTGTAACTCAACCTTGTGTTGCCATTTTTGTATCATTATATGAGCAATTTGAATATTTAGAAAAAAAAAAAATGTTTATGCTTTGTTAAGAAAATTTAGGAATGACAAAACCATACAATTAAGTATGGAAGACCTCATTCACTTAACTACCAATAATTAAACTACAAAATTTAAAACTTCTTCTCCAAAGGCCAATTTAGAATGGACAAATTAGAGACATGCAAGTGGTAGATACTCAATACAAACATATCATTGATTGATTAGAATCATGATAAGTTTAAGAGAAAATCAAAGCCAAGAATCATGAAAACTAGAGAAAAATAAAAGTGATCTAAAATAACTCATATTAGAGCTTTTATAAAAATAGAACTCAAGAATCACAACAAACGAAAGAAATATATAATTGGTTTAAAGGAACACATATAAAAACTTTCATCTAGTGTTAATTCTCTACATATATCCACTCCACAACCAAGTTCTTCAAATGCATCTATTATGACTAGATCAAAGTACTGATTGTAGTTCCTAACAAAATTGAAGATTTAGAACATGGTAAACAAAGGTGGATTACGTCATAGGTGAAATATCACCAATAATTAACACAATTATTATTGACCATTGCAAATATTGAAGTCCAAGCTTAAGGTGGGTAGTTCCTCCTATGAAAAAGGCATAGGCATCCCCTATGAATTTGAGTTAATACAAAATTATTGCTATCTTAATTCATGATTGAATGAATAAAACTAGAGAGATTTCTCCTAAATTAGTCAATTTGTCATTTGAAGGAAGGTGGGTGTTATTAATTGTTGCTTTAATTAGTTGTGATTTTGATTATGATGATTTTGTTGGAAAAGTTTATGTATGACGCTTCCTTTAACTATTAATTTTAATAATATCTATAATGTATGTTTTGTACATTTATACAAAAAGTGGATTGCAATGTTCCCCAGATATAGTCCTTCAGTTACAACGGAATTCGTATTATAGATACCTTGGGAAAATTTTAACCTGCCACCAGAAGGTTGGCAAGAGTTTCAGGAAGGGTTCCTAAGATTATGTGTTGCCGTTCCTCCTTTATGTTCTAAGGACTTTGGGACGAATTCCATTGTTAAGAGGGGGTGTATGTAGTGCCCACTCTAGTTTCCTGACCCTAATACGACATTACCTTAGACACTCTATTCTTCGAGGACCTCAGATTGAGGATCTGGACCCATGACACTATTATTAGCGATTGAGATATTCATGGTTGTGATGTTATGAATGCTTTCCATTGATATTATGGTAGCATGAATGGTTATGTATCTTATCTATCAGTATTCTGATGATTGCAATATTAAATAGTTAAGTTGGTCTCTATTTGAAATTATGACGAGGGTAGTAAAGAATATGTATGCGCTCTACTAAAAGCATAATGAGGCTAAATCTTATGGATAGGTATATTTCTACGATGTTACGATGTTGATAGCTTAATGAATATGTATGTCTCCATTGATGATTATTGATGATAGCCATGAGGGATGTGTCCCCTATGTTACCTACTTCCTTTAGTTCAGACTTACAATGGACAATGATGTGAATGACCAGGAATTGTTAATGATGCTATTATGATAATTGACTAACATTGAGAAACCGTGTTACTGATGATTATTGAGTATGGCAGGGAACCATCAGAGGCACTCGCATGTGACGAGTTGATGACACCTGGTTTGACGAAAATTCATATTATTTTATCTTTGAAAGTCTAAGTCGATCTTAGAATCTGCCATATATGTTTAACTATATTCTGATGATATATTAATGGTTGCAGGCACAGATTAGTTGCTTGACCGAATGACTCACATATGGGTGATGGGGTTGTACAAGTGGATGGAACTACATGGGAGGGGTGGGACAGAGTCCCTAATCTCACCCACTAGCACTCCCACCGTGACTTGGGCTGGAAGGGTTGAAACACCTTCACCTTGAAGATCACGATGCCATGAGGGCAGGTTCCAAAGCTGGTTCACTCATGAGGACTTTACCGGGGGGCGCGCATCAAGGCGGATTCCTTGATCCCCTACACCATTAGTCTCACTATAGCAGGCAACATAAGAGATGACAATGGTCTATGACGTTGCACTATACTTTCCCCTCGTAATCACTGGATGCTTGAAGGGCAAGTGGTGTGGCACCCTTGGAACTTCAGGGGAATTCCTTGAAGGGCACGACCAACTTGGCACCCTGGCATCACAAATAAACTATTAGGTGTGACACCCTTGGAACTTCTAGGGAAGTTCTTGAAGGGCACAACCAAATCGGCACCCCTGACATCACAAATAAACTATTAGGTGTGGCACCCTTGGAACTTCTAGGGAAGTTCTTGAAGGGCACAACCAAACTGGCACCCTTGACATCACAAATAAGCTATTAGGTGTGGCACCCTTGGAACTTCTAGGGAAGTTCTTGAAGGGCACAACCAAACTTGGCATCCTTGGAATCATTAAAAATAAATAATAATAAATAAATATAAGCAAGGAATGAAAACTAGGTAAATTTACATCAAGGGTAAATGATGATTAGAAACCAATGTAATTAAATCAAAAATAAAACTTGGAATAAGGAGGATCATAGGAAGAATTAAAATAAAGTACCTTAAAAACTCTACCCTTCCCATTTTGGAAAATACTAGGAAGATTATGTGGTTTAATTAGGAAAAAGGGGAAAGACAAACATAATAGTAAGGATAAAGATTAATCCCAAACTAATTTAAACCTAATTAAGAAAAAGGGGAAGGTGAATTAAAATGAGAATAATAAATTAAATTTAGAGAAATGTAGAGAAGCTCCATGTGTCAACAACCAACATAAGAATATCCATCTAGAAGATAACCTGAGTTAAATTAGGGAGTAGATTGGGGATAAAATCTTGACTCATTAATTGACTTTAAGTAAACACAAATTAAGGAATAAAAGGGGGAAATAAAGAGACAACCAGGAGAAGAAATAGGAATCTTGTTGAGGTGAGGAAAATATTAGTTTTAAATAAAAATTTAAGTAAATAATTTTGGGAGACCCTTGAAGTGAGAATGACACATGGGTGGGTGAATAATCAAGCTATTGAATTATAAAAAAATAATTAATTATGCATGACATGACAAGTGTCACCTATGATGACTCCTATAAAAGAAGGGGCAAGCCATGGGAGAAGGGACTTTTTGGAGAACCCTATTGTTGGATGGATGAGATGTTGTGAGAGCAGTGATTACGAAGCTATAGTGAGTTTGGTGAGGTAGAGGATTTAGAGAGGGGACTCTTGAGCCAAGGTGTGCTCTCCTCTACTAGCTACTGCTTGTCTCCATTGTACAACCCCATTGTAGCTCGGGGTCCGCGGGGAAGAAGAGTACCCAAGGAGTAGGCTGGGAGGTTAACCGGTGAGTCTTCGCATTCGGATCAAGTGCGTCATCATTCACTCGCGGAGGTGACTAGCTGACCAGCAACAGCAGAGCAAGCGGAGTCTCGACTTCTGGTGAACGGTACATATGTATTTCATTACTATTGATCTTAGTTAAAGGTATGAAAATGTTATGATATGTTTCCTGGAAGGAGTGGCAGAAATGTGTGTGCAAAATCAATTTGAATCTCAATGCGTTTCTTTTTGTTGTATTTGCTGTAAATAAAATAAAATAAAAAAATGTATATAGTCTGGATGTGGTCCTCACAGGGATACAATATATGCCTATTTAGATTCCCATTTTTTTTAGTTATACCTTATTTTTAGAATTTTTCCTTATTAGGTTTTAATAAAAAAATTTGTTGATTTTCAACTTTAAAAAATCTCAAGTTAAATAACAAATTAACAAATTTATGTTTTTAATTTGTTATTTAAAAAAAAAAAAAAACTAACTTCATTTTAGTTATTGTTTAATTTTAGAATTTTTCTTTATTAGGTTTTAAAAAAATATATATATATATATATTATAACTTTAAAAAATCTCAACTTAAATAACAAATAAAAAAAAAAAAAAAAAATTGTTGTTTAAAAAAAAAAAATCTATCGCAATAAATAAAATCAATAAAAAATTCACTAAAAAAATTATTTTTTTATTTCTTTTAATATTTTCTTTTTAAGAGTTGTTGTTTTTAAAAAATAAAAAATAAAAAAACAATAAAAAAATTGAAAAAAAATAATAATAAAAAATAAAAAACAAAAAACAAAAATTCACAAAATTCACACAAATTTGAAAATAAAAAAATGGAATACTTGGAAAAAATTTCACGATTTAACAAACATTGGAGGATTCTTCTTTCGATAGCTTCAAGTTGGCATTAACCCATCACATCTTTCTGTTCTATGCTTTATGATGCACTAATATGCAAAACAGAATTGCCAAGCACATTTCATGAGTTATCTGACTGGGAGTATTATTTTACATGGTTATTTTTAAGAATGGATTGAAACTTATACCATGAATTGAGTCACTTTCACCACTTTGATTTTTCTTAAATCTGTTTTATTTGGTATGAAATTTTTGCGTAAGAATCATGAAGGAAATGCGCAATTCTTCATGAACAAACTTATGTTTTCTTTCTGCCAAGTTTTTTTTATAGGTTACAGGATAACAAAGTGATCATTAAGGAGATTGTATTGTGATGACAATTAGTCTTCCAAAGACTAAATTCATGAAAAATTCTGAAGACAAATCCATCTCCACAACCACTACCTTCCACCTCCCTTTCTGAAAAAGATTTTGAATTCCACCAATTGTAAGCATGACATTTCCATATCCATTTTTCACAGCAAGAGTTCTTATTCATACATCATGCATTTCCTTACATGCATCCATTTTCCTTCTCATTACCAATCCCCTTCATTTCCGCCAATAAAACCCTGCTTGAGTCAAAGTCCTAGAGTCTAAGTATCATTAAAAAACACCTAGAGGCTTGCATGCCTTAATGGCAAGTACTCTTGCCAATGAACAATGGGAGTACATTAATATCCCTTGTTCGTTGGATCTTGTAGGTGACTCGACCACAACAAATTTATTCGTACCTACAAAGATGTGTTAGGCATCCTGACTCCCATTGGAATCAATGGTGGGAGTTCTTGTGTTGGCTAGGGGCATTCCTTAATGGCCACTAAGTCAACAACTTCTTGCTATGTTCGACATCGACACATTTAATCACATAGTAAGATTTGTGCCATCGATCGTTGAAGACTTGAAGACCCATATTTTGTAGCAGATGAAGCCAACTTCCTTTCATTGTTTTTCAATTTGTCATCACTTGAGGACAAGTCAATCAATAAGGCTGGGAGGGAAATGTAACTTCTATATTTTGTATACCTTCCAAGCCTTATAGATTTTCAGCCATATTCAGCAGACTCATCAGATTCATCATCCAGCAGCAGAGGATCCAGTAGCAAATACGACTTTCAGCCATGTTCAGCAGACTCCTCAGATTACAACAATACAAATCCATCTTTCATCCACAACTTGAAGACGAAGCTTCAGAGCAGAATTTTGGCAGCTGAACATGCATGATTCATCCACCATTTTCCCAACCAAGTAAAGAAGACTACGAACAACAGTTTTGCAGCCACACATGCACGACCCTCATCTATTTTTGGAAGGGTAAGTTAAGGTATGATATTTTCTAACTTTTAACCATTAAATTCCTTGAAAAGTTAGAATAATAATTTTTGGAAAAACTTCACTTCCTTTCCCCTTCTTTTCCCCATTTCACATAACTGCCCAAACCATCCGTTTAAGGGGAAGGATACATTTACATACATACTTTGTCACATTCATATAACATCCACGTTCATATATCACATTCTAAACCCCACTTACCTTCAAAATATATTCACTATTACATGAGCATACAAATGGCTTTGTCATAAGTATTTAAAAGTTAATTGGATGCCAACACAATCATGGTTGTTACACAAGAACCAACCATGACGCATTCCAACAAAAATACTCTGCCATTATTACATGAGCATACAAATGGCTTTGACAAAAGTATTTAAAAGTTAATTGGATGCCAACACAATCATGGTTGTTACACAAGAACCAACCATGATGCATTCCAACATAAATACTCTGCAATAAAAATCATACATTGAATGCAAAGATCATACATTGAATGCAACAAACAAAATATGGTTGAAACACAAGAACCAACCAAGTTGTAGTTCATCAAAATAACGCTTTGCAAAAGTTAAGTAAATGATATCATGCAGAGTTTAAGCCAAAGCTCAAGTACCAAAAAGTAATGTAATAGATTGCATGAGGACATGCAATACCTTCAGTTTGGGGGTATGTTGGGCCTCAAAATAGTCCCTGTTTTCACTCCATTATTCCCCAATATCTTCACAGTTTACCTTCATGTCACCTCCATTCCACCTCCACATCATTACATTTACCTCATTATTGGGTCATAACTATGCTTTTCCAAAGTTTATTAATTCTTAACAGTTTTAAGTGGATTTATGGTTAAAACTTAGAAAATAATATGCATATACTTATACCTAACAATTAGAATGAGTTTGTTGACATGTGTAGGTTCCAAGGAAGCTTCCAAGGCATCTTTATGTGGCCTTGAATGATCAAATTCGAATTTGATAAGATAAGCCTCATGGAAAAGATCATGATCTCATGGAGAAGATCATGGACCTCATGGAGGAAATCATGGAGGATAGGGTTATGTGTCTAGATGGTTGAGAAATGTATGGAACTAAAGAGAGATTAGTGGATCATCATTATGAGTTTGTTATCTCATCTCATTGTATAAATAGGAGTACCTCCTCCATTCCAAAGGGAGGACTCTTGGAGCATTGTATCCAACTTATGATGGAATAGAATAAAGCTTCATTTTGCATATATTTTCATTATGTATTTTTAGATATAAGTTGTACATATATTTCCATTATGTAGTTTTAGATATAAGTTGCCTTAATGTAGTATATGGAATAGCTTGTCACTTTGTTCTTAGGAGAATTGAGCTCACTCTAGAAGGATCAAAGGAACATGTTATTTCATATTAGATCTTATTTCATTTAATTGCTTAGATGTTTGATGTTTGAGGATTTGTTTGAGATTGATGAATGAGTTTTAAATTAGAATCTTATCAGCATATGAGAGAACAACTAAGGGTGTAAGTTAGGCTCTCTCTCAATTTGATTTGCATGATAATTAAAATTCATTCTTTTGCTTTTATGTTTCAAGTATCATATGAGGAGATACCAAGAGTCTAAGTTAGGCTCTCTCTCCATTGATTTATATGGTAATTGAAATTCATTCTTTTGTGTTTATGTTTCAAGTTATTTCATTTCTTATGCTTGTGAATGAATCTTAGTTTAGTTTGGATTAGTACATGAGAGGACAATCAAGAGACTAAGTTAGTCTCTCTCTCTACTTGAATCTGAACAACAATTAAGTTCATTCTCTTGTCTTCATTTCAAGTTTTTAGTTTCATGTAATCAATGATTTCTCTATGATACTGTAGGGAGGGACAACCAGGACCTCCTTAGTTAGGAGCCTATTCCCCTGCATATTATATTGAATCGTAAATAATTTAGCTAGACATAGAGTTAGTTGCCTACTCCTGCATATATTTTGTTGGCATCATCACAAGCTCACGAGTTTCCCTGGTTGATAATTTAATGCAGCAATTTAAGCCCAATAAATTGCCCAACACCCCTTAGCATACATATAGATCCTCCATGTCGTGGATAGATCTGGCACCATCACTGAGACCCTCAAGAAATCTGCAATGTAGGTCTCTAGGCTCCCTGTCTGTTTCAGCCTTGCCGGCTCAACAAAATGCTGCTCTGGATCCCTCCAATCAAATCGCTCCATCAATCTCCTGGTGAACTTAGTATATGTCGTCACCATGGAGTATCCTAGTGTAACCATCCATGAAACCACCAATCCTGGGCCTCACCATCCAAATGCAATGTCGCCACCTTGATGGCCTCTGTCTCTGACATCTGGTTAAGCTGGAAATAAATGTCCAGCTTCTCCACCCAAGACCTTGCTAAACTGTTTGATGAGCCATCAAACGTAGGCAAGTGGAATTTACTCGCTGCACAGTGGGTATCACCATCATGATAATGTTGGTACCCTCTGCGATGGTTGCGGGGTCTACCATCCCGCTGGAGCTGAACAAAATCACGGAATGAGAGGGCTTCCCTGAACTCCTGCCCATAGGCCTGGTACTCTGCAAAATAATCACCCATGTGTCCAGGCTCTGCCTATTGCTGGGCTACGGGCCCCGTGTCTGCTCCTAACAAAGTGGGAATGGTAGAGCGTGTAGGGGCATGTGAGGCCACCTTTTGCGCAGTATCATGTTGCTCTGGCAAATGGTGGGATGCACCCGATCCCTCACCAACCTCGAAAACTCATGGGCTCTCACGCTGTCTGGCCTCTACTGTCGTGAATCTTTGCCCCGTCACCTCAATTTGCCTCGACAGATCCTGCACTGATTTGAGGAGCATATCTAAAAATCTCTTCCCGTCATCATCTGCCATTGGAGCCTCCTGCTCTACGTCCACCACCGGCTCCCTCTCCATAGGTATTCTCCAACCTACGCGCAACGTCTCTGTATCTCCGACCTCTGTAATAGATATAGGGTTTCTCCCCCGGTGTCATAGATTGCTAGCTCCACAAGCTGAGCCAGATCTATGCTCTGATACCACTGTAATATCCCATATCAGGAATATACCCCAAACACAAGCAAACTCCAACCAAAGATGGACTGGGAGGGCATTTACCAGATATGTCACCTCTAAAAAAGAGGATGAGATTCGGAGGCTACCTGGCCCTTTGCAGACTCTGTCTAAGAGTATAATAGAAACACACAAGTGGTATAATAGCCGAGAATTCTCATAGAGATACAATTAACAATGATACTGTATATATCAAATAAACCATAAATAAATACACAAGAAATGCAGAGAGAATGCTAAGCCATTTTATTATACTGAGTAATAAAGTGAGTACAGGAGGTGATCAAGAAGATGGAACCTCTACTTGCATAAGGCAAGTGACGAAATACACTCAGAATAGCAAAGGAATGGCCCCTCTCTGATCTGCGTCCAAGCTATTGGGAAAATTGTTGCGCTGTTGCTGCTGCTAGAAATGAAACGAGGATTTGGGACGACTCCCCTCTTGAGAAAAATCTGAAACTCTGGAATCAGACTCTACTCAAGAAACCCAAAAAACCCAGAAAGCTTTCCTGGAATGGCCGACCCCCGAAAATCACCCCCTTGGGGTTCTGCGCAGTTCCTCACCGCTCTGCGCTACCACTGAATAGAACCCTTTGAAACTCAGCCCAGAACTCTGCCAAACTCCTCCAATATGCAAGAGTTGATCTCTTTCTCAATCCCTTGGCTCAAATCCTCCACAAACCCTCAATCCAGACTGCTCCCAAAAAGAACTACGTCCCTCTCCCAGTGTTGCGCAGTCCTCCAGAACACTGATAAAACCACTGCTGAAATGCTAAAGATACTACTACTGAAATGCCAACAAAAATACCTTGCCCGAGCAGGCACTCGAAGTCCCCCGGGCTAAGGGTGAGATCTCCGAACGGAGACACTCAATGCACTAAACAGTGTTGTAGACTAGCTAAACAGGCAGCATGCTCTAAGCCAAAATGATTATCACAAATGCACATAACCGAATGATCAAAATGAGGGGGCTCCTCTCCCTTTTAGAGCTTCTACCTCTCTCAATCCCAATTCTCACATTCTCCTGCGTGATTCCCCTTTTTCCACGTGTTCCTCCCCTCCTGCGTAGTCCCTCCATGTGTCTGCGTGGGCTCCATTTCTGCGTCCCCCTTTTGGCCCCCTTGGCTCTCCCTTTAAGTCACAACGTTGTGCTACTAGGAAGTGACTTTTATTCTAAAAGTGAGTTATGTCCCCCTTTCTCACTTTTTTATTTACAAAATAACTATAGAAGGCAAAATTTGGCAAAATCGAATATTCCAATTAGCTGGGGTTAATTACGAATATTACACAGTGTCATTGCACTTATAAAGGTACCAGAATATTGTAGGTGACCATTTTTGCTAGTCTTGATTGAGAAGGTACCACAAGGTGATATATGATGTCTCCTACCTATATTATCATGCAATGGTTGACCTATTATGCTACTTTGGATTCAAGAAAATAATAATGACAACAATGCTCATAATGGATCTATAATTTAAAAGAAATCTCTTGTCATAAACTGAGATATGGATGAACTAAAAATAGTTGCAGTGGGGACGATGAAAAAGGGGATGGATAGTCAAAGTATCTTGTGTCTCAAGCTCTGTACCAAGGAAAAGGTATGTTGTTGAAGGAGAACATGACTCTCCCTCTTTTTGAGACAATCAAACTGCTCTAACTACCTTGTAGTCTGCCCCCTGTTGAAGAATGTAACTAGTGTCAATATTCATAATTATATTTGTCAAAATAAAAGAAAGGGAAATTTAATTGTAAAATAAAAATAATTTTGAAGCATTAGTTTCATGCTCTTTTTTTTCCTAGTTCATAGCCTTCATTGAAGGCTTCTAGGTTTTGTTAAGAGTCAAAAGAGTCTTTGTCACATTTATTAGACCCTTCTTGGGTGTTTGTATAATGTAAAGAAATTTATTCTTCAGTGAAAAGTGTCATTTTTCACCTCCTCGCCAAGTCAGCCCTATCCCGATGAAGTTGGCCTAGATTAGGTTATTCAACCTAGAAAAGCACTATAAAGAGAGGCAGCTCGACTCATTTGGAAACACACATTCGCAAGTTCAATCTACAAGAAAAAGAAGACGAAAAAGAGAGCAAATTGTAGGAGAAGAAGACCTAATTCAAGGAATAAGCTAAATCAAAGTTTGGAGCATCTCTCTCACACACACATGTGAGTTTTCTATGGCTTATGTGCAAGTTGCGGGGGCTGAAACTTCTATAGCAACTGCAGGTCTGAAATTTGTAGCCAGGTGGCCAAAATTTTCAATTGAAGTAGTATTTGAGGAGTTGACACTTAGAGGATTTAGCAGAGTTTGTCTACATAAAGGAAGGGTTAACTTGGTGATTAGAGAAGAGTTGGACTGAATTTTACCCTAGATAGGGGTTTTTCCCTCGCTGAGTGCCTATATCTTGTGTTTTTTGTTCTATTGATCTTCATACATTTTGATTTGGAAATTGCTTTAATGAAAGATAACATAATTAAGAAGTAAAAGAACCCAACATACATCGCAAGTAATTATCAAGGAAAAGACGAACCAAACCCTAATATCTACGTGCATTTATTTCTCAACATGGTATCTGAGTTAAGGTGATCCAAATTGGATCCTAGAACACTCTATGTTTTCATGAACTCTTTAAAAATCATGCCAAGGATTAAAAGTCTTATAAAGATCAAGCTTATTGGAGATATCCTCATAACAGTTGCAATTTGTGACTAGCACGAAGCAATGAGGGCCGTCGGTCAAGCGCATAGACCTTCGGCCCATGGTAACGTGAGCTATCGCAAATTAGCAAATCCAGAGGCCATTTCAAGAAACAGGGGTAGTTTCTTATATGCAATTAGCGACAAGGCAAACACCTCAAAGAAGGAAAGGCCGCAAGCACAAAGATACTTCGCTTCAAGCCTTAAGATCTTCACCCATCATTAGATCTTATCCTTCATCAAGCACTAAAGTTCATCCTTGATTCAGATCCAGCTATGCACCATAACCCAATAACCTGTATTCTAGATCTTTCTCTTCATCAGATATTCAATTCTTGAGTGCCTTACCTAATGATCTTCTCCTCCTTTTATATTCTTAGGCCTTACTCAATACCATGCACCAAAACCACTTATAACCAATACCTTGGACCAAATACCTCGCGTCAACACTTCGGACAAGATACCTTGGACCAATACCATGGATCACAATACCATGGACCAAATACCATGGACCAAAACTAAGTTTTCCAACATGTATGTGCCTTTCCTTCCGTGAAAGTGCGTGTGTACATTGTACGTGCCTTTTGGTATGCTAACCTGCGTGTACATGCGGCTTGGTCAATGGGGAACCTGCGTATACCTCTCTTTCTTCATTATGAACTATGATCTCTCATCTGAGTGAGTTGCCATCAAGGACAACACTTGTGTCATAGTGCCAAATCTGTGTCATAATGTCAACAATCTCCCCCTTTGGACTTGATGGCAACCCCAGTCACTAAGTCACTCTCCCCTTTGTCATCAAGGGCAAAGGGTTATGCTCCCCCTGAGTACATGCTGTATTCTCTGATATGCTGAAGTGTGCTGATTGAGCTCCATGCTCGGGTTCATGATCCCCCTGAATATAAGCAAGGTTTGCAAAAATATGTTCTAAAAGAAGAACATGACTCTATATATACATCATAAATGACCTTCCTATCACCAATGACTCATACATACATCCATATCCCAACCAAGTGGGGATATACCAATTTTGACTCATTCACCCAACCAAGTGGGGATACACCAATTGTTCATACATGTCAAAACAAGAACATTACGTCATCCATCCCATGCATAGTGGGGAAACAAAATAGGTAGTTTCATGACCTTGACATTAAAAGATATACATGACATAGAGACCAAATATCTAAAGCAAGACCATGATAGTCATCAGCAACTAACATCAACATCATCTGTCAAACACCATCCAAACCAGCAACCATGATCTCCCCCTGAACCTGTTCCACCTGAATCAAAAACAACTGTGAATTTGTACCAAGATCTTCTAAGATAATGCCAACAATGCATTATTAGAAGTATATGCTCCCCCTGAACCTGTGCCAGATGATCACTGTCAGACCCATATCAGACTCCTTTCTTCCTGATTCTGGCTCACTGCTTTTCTTCAAACCAACATATACGTGACTGTATCCATAGCAACCGACGAATGTACGCAAATACGCTTCATGAAACTCGCGTATAACCATTTTTCTCTGAAACAGATAAGTTTTAACAACAAGATGATGCATCAACTACTCCCAGCTTCTGTCTGAGATATTCAAATGTCTCTTTGGGCAGTGGTTTGGTGAATATATCAGCAACCTGTTCTTTGGAGGGAACATACTCCAATTTGACCTTTTGTTCAAGCACTTGTTCATGTAGAAAATGATATTTGATGGGTATGTGCTTGGTCTTGGAATGCATGATTGTATTCTTTGAAATATTGATGGCACTTGTATTATCACATAGAATGGAGATGGGTGGAGTACATGTAATTTGAATGTTTTGCAATGTTTGCATCATCCAAAGGAGTTGTGTGCAGCAAGATGCAGCAGCCACATATTCTGCTTCAGCTATAAATAATGCAATTGAACTTTGTTTCTTGCTGAACCAAGACACTAATCTAGAACCCATATAGAATGCACCACCACTAGTGCTTTTTCTATCATCAACGCTTCCTGCCCAGTCTCTATCTGTATATGCATGAAGTGTAAGATCTGTATCTCTAAGATACCATAAACCAAAATTCTGTGTTCCTTGAAGATATTTGAAAATCCTTTTGACTCCCTGAAGGTGTGATTCCTTTGAATTTGCTTGGAATCTTCCAACTATTCCCACTTCATGCATGATGTCTAGTCGGGTACCTGTTAGATAAAGAAGACTGCCAATCATAGATCTGTAGGTTGGTTGATGTACTGTTATTGATTCATCATTTGAGCTGAGACTATATCCTGTTACCATAAGGGTACATACTGGTTTAGAATCTTCCATGCCGTATTTTTTCAAGATCTGCTTGAGATACTTGGTTTGTGACAAAAAAACACCATCTTTATTTTGTTGAACTTGTAGACCAAGAAAATATGTAAGCTCACCAAGCAGGGACATTTCAAATTCTTGTTGCATTACCCAAGAAAAATTATGACTCATGGCTTCTTCATTGCTACCAAAAATGATATCATCAACATATACAACAAGTATTAGCAATTTGTTGTTGTCAATCTTTGTATATAGATTGCTATCTGCTGATCCTTTTGAAAAACCTTGTTGATGGAGGTATTTGTCAAGACGGTAATATGAGGCCCTTAGAGCTTGTTTTAGACCATAGAGAGCCTTTCTGAGTCTGCAAACAAGTTTTGCATCATTTCCAAGGACGAATCCATCTGGTTGCTCAATATATACTTCTTCTTCTAAGTCTCCATTAAGAAAGGCGAATTTTAAATACATTTGGTATACTTTGAATTTCTGAAAACTAGAAAGAGGAAGGAACATTCTTATGGCTTCAAGTCTACCAACAGGTGCAAAAGTTTCTTCAAAATCTATACCTTCTTGTTGAGCATACCCTTTACAAGCAAGTTGGCCTTGTTTCTAATAACTTCTCCATTTTCATTCAGCTTGTTTTTTAATATCCATTTGGTGTTGAAAAGTGTGCAACAAGAAATTCTTGTTGAGAATGCAACAAGATGATGGAGCTTAGTGGAAAGGAGTCGCCTTCACTAAGTGGTCCCGCAGGCAAGTTTTGGCGCAAAGTCTATTTTTAGACATATGGATCATGTCTATGAGTTGCAGGATGTTGTTTATGGATGATTAATCATGTTGGGAAAAATAGATGGACTTCTATTTTTAGATCACAGCGGAGTGACTGCTAAGTCTAAATATAGAACAGTCAAATATTATTAGCCCTTAATAATATTTGGACTATAAGCATTATCTTATTCTCTTGGAGCACTTCAGGATGAGCTACGAATGTGGCACATGCAGATCCCAGAAGGAATCACGTGGTAACCTATGGGATGACTGAGCTATTGCATGAAGGACTTCAGTTAGAACTTCAGTGATTGAGTTCTGTGGAGTTAGAGGAGCAGTTAATGGAGTTGTGTTCAGTTTGACTTAGTTAAACTAGTTGTATTTAGTCTAACTAATCAATAGACTAGATATGAGTTGGGTGAATTAGTTATTAATTAATTCATAATTATTAACTCATAATGCAACTGAAGTATACATCAGTTAAATCAGTGCATGGACAGTTCAATGAAGACAGGTGGTAGAGATAAGTGAAAGGGTGAGTTGTAGCTGTTAGTTGTGCATGAGATTCGCACAAAATTGAGTATGCCCATGAGATATGCCCAGTAGATAGCCTGTGCTCACATGATTTCCATTGTGAGTGACTTTTCCAAGGTAAATAAGAACTTGGAAAGAGTTTGGATTCATTCATTCTTGAGCAAGTATTGAGCTATGGAGGCAGGCAAGCAGCGGGGGAGATTTGGAGATCAGATCTGAGCTGTATTGTGTGTAGCATGTGGAGATAGTATTGAGTACTTGTGAGGAGTATTGTACTATGTATTGTTACATGATTCAATCACTATAATATATAGATAGTTTGGGTTTTTAGCAAGATGCTTTCCCCGGGAAAATACTATGTTGATATGTGTGATTGATGCTTCTATGTACGCCTGTGAATGTTTCTGCTTCTGTAAATTGATGATCAACGTAGAGGAGGTTATGTATTATGCATGTTTTCCACAATAGTGTATAATCGGGATAATCTCTGTTGAATATGTGTCATATTATTCAAAATTTCTACATGGTATTAGAGCTGCTTGATTTGTAGAAGAGATTTTTACAGGATATCAAGCGAGGATTGATCATCGGATCTATTATTCAGAAAGTGTTTACATTTTATTTCTTCAGGCAGAGTCTGTAATCGGGCCAGGTAGCCTCTGGATTCATCCTTCTTTTGGAAGGTGAGATATCCGGTGAATGCCCAGACAGTCAATCTCTGTACAAGAAATACTTTGTTCTCACGAATTCTAGATCGGAAGTGGTTGAGTTTTTGAGCTGGTGGAATTCGAATTTAATTCCAAAGCAAGAGATAAAACTCAGAAACATTAAGTGTGAGAATGGAGACAGTATGCCCCAGTATCTCACGAAGTTCACCCAATGCCGGGATGAACTGGGAAGTGTGGGGGTGATTGTCGGATGAGGATATGGTGAGTCTAGCACTCCTTGACCTTCCTAAGAGTTGGCATAGCTACCAGGACTCGGTGAATGGAAGGGAGAAACTGCCAAATTGGGAACGAACATGGTCGGATTTGATGCAGGAGGAGATCAGACGAAGCACCAGAGACAGTTATTCATCGATGCATGATGAGAAGAACTGTGCCTTAGCGAGTAAGGTGAAGAAGGGGAAGGAGAAGGTTTCTCTTTCCGAATCCAGTTCTTCCAATGATGGGAAGAAGTTTGACAAGTCGAAGGTGAGATGCTTTCGTTGTCATGAGGAGGGTTCACAGGTCAAGAAATTGTATGCTCTTGAGGTTCAAGATGCATGTGAAGCCTTGAGTAGTGAGGCAATTGATGGAGACTTGGTGGTTGAGAGGGAGGGTATATTACTTCTCAACATGCAGAGCCAGAAGAAGTCTCAGATGATTGTGGAGGAGCCACGATTGGTGCAGCAGCTTCAGGAGTTTGTGGAGCAGCCACAACAAGGGAAGCTGAGCGGAGATCGAGTAGAGACATCTACTCATGCAGAGACCTCCAGTAAGGGGAAACATCGAGCCAGGTGGGTTGAGGGATCACATGTAGCCATACCTCCAGGTAGGAGGTGGGGCGATACAGAGTGATTGTCCCAAGGAGGAGGGGCAGGATCCTTGAGGTACCCAACCTCTTGGATGATACCTTGCTACAGGAGCCTCGATGTGTAGTAGCAGGAATTGACTGATTGGATAGAGACAGATGCGGATGGAGCGGCAGAGAGAGCAACAGTGCAGGGAATCCTAGGACAGCGCATAACATGCAGGCTGCAGCAATGCGAGAGGCACAAGTGTTTTGCACAGTGCTAGGTGGCACAGAGAGGTGTGCAATGGTGCGAGATGCGTGAAGATGTTGCAGTAGCGCAGATGTCAGAGAGGGAGCACTTGTCAGCAGCAGGTAGAGCTTCAACATCAGAGGGTGTTTCTAGTCCAACAAGGAGGTCAGTTGGGAGGTGCAGTGCGGATGCAATGCTGGGAGATAGAACCAGCAGCAGCACGGATTCAGTCAGAGATCAAAGTGACAGAGGGTAGAGCAGTCAGATACTGAAGAGCACAGAGATGTAGAGATTTCAGTCGACAAAGGCAATAACAGTCAGAGACTTTGATGACAGAGAAAGTGGACCGGGCAGATGTGTTGCATGCAGAACATTCCAGAGTTACAGGATCGGGTTTGAGAGGAAGCCTTTCTTGTTGAGAGGGAGTGTTGAAAAGTGTGCAACAAGAAATGCTTGTTGAGAATGCAACAAGATGATGGAGCTTAGTGGAAAGGAGTCGCCTTCACTAAGTGGTCCCGCAAGCAAGTTTTGGCGCAAAGTCTATTTTTAGACATATGGATCATGTCTATGAGTTGCAGGATGTTGTTTATGGATGATTGGTCATGTTGGGAAAAATAGATGGACTTCTATTTTTATATCACAGCGGAGTGACTGCTAAGTCTAAATATAGAACAGTCGAATATTATTAGCCCTTAATAATATTTGGACTATAAACATTATCTTATTCTCTTGGAGCACTTCAGGATGAGCTACGGATGTGGCACATGCAGATCCCAGAAGGAATCACGTGGTAACCTATGGGATGACTGAGCTATTGCATGAAGGACTTCAGTTAGAACTTCAGTGATTGAGTTTTGTGGTGTTAGAGGAGCAGTTGATGGAGTTGTGACAGTTTGACTTAGTTAAACTAGTTGTATTTAATCTAAATAATCAATAGACTAAAGATGAGTTGGGAGAATTAGTTATTAATTAATTCATAATTATTAACTCATAATGCAACTGAAGAATACATCAGTTAAATCATTTCATGGACAGTTCAATGAAGATAGGTGGTAGAGATAAGTGAAAGGGTGAGTTGTAGCTGTCAGTTGTGCATGAGATTTGCACAAGATTGAGTATGCCCATGAGATATGCCCAGTAGATAGCCTGTGCTCACATGATTTCCAGTGTGAGTGACTTTTCCAAGGTAAATAAGAACTTGGAATGAGTTTGGATTCATTCATTCTTGAGCAGGTATTGAGCTGTGGAGGCAGGCAAGCAGCGGGGGAGATTTGGAGATCAGATCTGAGTTGTATTGTGTGTAGCATGTGGAGATAGTACTGAGTACTTGTGAGGAGTATTGTACTATGTATTGTTACATGATTAAATCACTATAATATACAGATAGTTTGGGTTTTGAGCGAGATGCTTTCCCCGGGAAAATACTATGTTGATATGTGTGATTGATGCTTCTATGTACGCTTGTGAATGTTTCTGCTTCTATAAATTGATGATCAACGTAGAGGAGGTTATGTATTATTCATGTTTTCTGCAATAGTGTATAATCGGGATAATATCTGTTGAATATGTGTCATATTATTCAAAATTTCTACATTTGGTTCCTATGATATTCTTATCATGAGGTCTAGGAACTAATTCCCAAGTATTATTCTTTACAATTTGCTCAAGTTCTTCATTCATGGCCTTGACCCAACATTCATCTTTGCATGCTTCATTTATATTTTGAGGTTCGATGGAGGAAAGCAATGCTAGATAGCTTGAAGCTTTGTAATAGTTCTTCTTGTCTGCACACCTACCTCTTTCTGCCCCAAAATTTGAGTCTCTAGATGACTTTTCTGAACATACCTGGGTGGAGTCTTTTCTTCTGCCATTATCTGTTCTTCTGGTGCTTCATTGGTTTCTTCTTCAGAATTAGTCTGATTTGATGTGGAAGGATAATCCTCATCTTCTCCACAATCTTCGATTTTTACCTACTTTGGATTTTTGCCTATTTCATCAACCACAACATCAATACTTTCAATAATTTTCCCAATTCTTTTATTATAACACTTATATCCTTTACTACGGGAAGAGTAACCAAGGAGAATGCCTTCATCTGCTTTGGGTTCAAACTTGCCAAGTTTTTCATCTGCCCTTTTGATGTAACATTTTCTTCCAAAAAATTTGAAGTATTTTACAATAGGAGTCTTACCATACCAAAGTTCATGTGGAGTTTGAGTGTTGTTTACCAGAACATTTGCTTGGTTGGGAATAGTGACGGCAACGAATGCAGCTTCACCCCAGAAGGTTGCAGGAGTTTTAGATTCATCTTGCGTAACACGAGCCATTTGTTGAACAGTTCTATTCATCGTTTCTACCACTCCATTTTGCTGAGGAGTCCTTGTAGTGGAGAATTGCCTTTTTATTCCATGTTCTTCACAAAATTCAAAAAATTCATCCAAGGTAAATTCTCCTCTTTGATCAGATCTGAGGCATTTGATTTTGCGATCTGATTCATTTTCAACCAGGGATTTGAAGGCTTTGAATTTTTCAAATGCTTCATCTTTATGCTTTGGAAGCCCTATCCAACACATTCTGGAAAACTCATCAATGAACAATATAAAGTATTCCTCTCCACGAGGTGACTTTTTCCTTGATGGTCCACATAAATCAGTATGAACAAGTTCAAGAGGCTTACTAGCTTATCCTTCCTTTTCAGGGAAGTGCACTCTGGTTTGCTTACCAAATTGACATGATTTGCATATTGTATTTTTGGGATGCTGATATCAGGAAGATCACGAACAGCCTGGAATTTGCATGCTTTTCTTATTTGAGAGAAGCTTAGATGCCCCAATCTTCTGTGCCATAGCCAGTGTTCATCATTTTTGCTTAGATAGCATTGTTGTTGTCCTCCCTTGAGTATGTATAAGTTGTTTAGAGTTCTTATACCTTTGATCACGATTTCTCTTTTATCAAGCTCATGAACAACACATCCATTTGATTGAAATACTACTTCATTTCCTTGATCACACATTTGACTGACACTCAACAAGTTATGCTTTAGACCATCAACATACATAACATTCCCAGCTTTAACTTTTTCTTTTAAGAGAGCAGAACCTTTACCTTTTATGACAGCAGGAATGTCATTTCCAAATGAGACCTTCTTTTCCTTTTCTAAGGCATTATATGACTGAAGTTTTCTTTATCACCTGTCATGTGTTTTGAGCATCCACTGTCAATGTACCACTGATTTTCTTGTCCTTCTGCATACAAGGCTATACCGCATCTTTCTTTTTGTGATTCTTTCTTTCTCCATATTTTGGAATTTAATGAAGTTTTCTCCTTCTGAGATGTTTGCCGAAATTTACTCCTGCATTCAGATTCTTCTGACCAAAGTTGTTGTAGATAAAGCATTCTATTTCATTTTCAAGAAGAGAAAAGTTATTGTAGGTTCGTTTCATGATCCCAGGCACATTCCTTTGATTTTGTGCTTCTCTAGTCATGATGGTCTTGTAAGCAACACATTGAGCAGCTTTGTGTCCAAATTTATGACATGAAAAACGTTGGCCATTAAAGAAGTTCCTGCGATTATCGAATCTACCGACCTGGTGATTGTAGTTGCTATTCATATTCATTCTTGAACCAGATTGAGTATGATTTACCTGAGGTTGATTGTAGCTTCTGTTCATCCTTGAAGTAAATTGAGCCTGCTTTACCTAGTGATCTGCTTTATGCCTTTGCTGTCGATTGTCAAATTGTTCACTGCTCTTTGCTGCATCAAGATAGCTTTTAGTGGAGGTTGACGTCTTATGTGCTTGGGATGCTTCTTCAGTATATCTAAGACCTATCTTTATCAGAGGAGAACACTGCACTTTAATAGTTTCATTTAAGGTTTCTGATCCTTTAGCAAATCTAAGATTGAGAGCTTTTTTTTCTCAATATCCTTTCTTAGACCCAGAATTTCACATTCTAGTTTTTCATTGTGTTTTTCTCTTTCAACAAGTTGGAATGTCAGAGTATCTATAAAAATATTCTTTTCTTCTAAACATATTTTGAGTTTAGATATTTCTTCATAAAGGTAATCTTCATCTAAAGCATCCAAGAAATCATCAAAAGCCATCAGAAATCTATAGTCATTACTATTTTCATCTTCATCACTATTTGATAAACCATCGCTATCTTCATGCGTATAGTAGCTCTTCTTACTTAAACTTTGTTTTCTATTCCATTTTGTTGATTCCTTACCTTTATGAAGCTTATCTTTATGAGGAAATTTGGCTGCATAATGACAGACTCTTCCACAAGCAAAACATTTGAAAGGTAGTTTACCTCTGAATCTTCCAAAACCCCGTTGAAGGTTCTTGAAAAAGTTTACTTCTTCCTCTCCTTTTGAAATATGTATTGATTCATTGAGTTCTTCTCTTCCTGAAGCTTTGAATGCGGCTTCTCTCATATTTGATGGACCTCCTTTTCTCATTTTGAAAATAGTTAAGATTCCGTGCAGTTGTGTCATAGTAATACTCTGAAGATCCTACTTTTCTTCTATGGCATAAACTTTTGATTCAAACTTAATAGACAATGATCTTAAAACCTTTTCAACTAAAGTAACTTCTTTTATCTCTTCACCGAAGTTCTTCACGCAATTAACAATCTCATCTATACGTAAGAAGTAACTAGCTATACTTTCATCATTGTGCATTTTGAGAGTTTCATATTGGATTATGAGAGATTACAGTTTTGCACGTTTTACCTGATTGTCTCCTTCATAGCTTAGAATGATCTTGTCCCATATTTCTTTGGTGGTTTTGAGCTGCATAACTTTGACAAATTTTGATTGTGACAGACTCCCCAATAATGTATTGACAGCCTTGGCATTGGTTTCATATTGCTTTTTACCTGCTGTATCTGTAGGAATTGTTGATGGAAATGTATATCCTCCTTCCACGATTTCCCAGACATCTGTTCCAAGAGATTGAAGATAGGTTGTGGTTCTTACTTTCCAATAAACGAAGTTGCTCCCATCAAAGATTGGTGGTCTAATGGATCCCTCTCTTTCGTAGTTACTCATGATGATAGATCTTCCTTCAAGCGATCAAGCTTCTTCTGAAGGACCTGCTCTGATACCAATTGTTGGAAATAATACTGAGGGGGGGGGGGGTGAATCAGTATTAGCAAGTCAACAATATTTCATTTCCATAATCAGATTCATATATGTTACTTCAGTTAATGAAACTTGCGTGTATATGCAACTATATTGAAGGCAACTAGCATATACCCTGCAAACTTATAATTTAGTTAATTCATCATATGTTGATCTTTAATCTCTGCATCAGAACCATATAAACATTAACCAGGTGCAGTAAAAATAGAATAGACAATCACACACATGAACACAAGATATAAGGTGGAAACGCAATGTGGGTGGAAACCACCTACTGCAATCGTCTCTATCTTCCTTTTAATAAGAAACTTCTTTTTACAATTTTTGTACTGCAGTCTTATACCAGTACGCAGGCTTCTACCTGCAGAAGGCCACAACCTTCTCTCGTTCTCCAACTTCTCCTAGAAGGGAGCTACAACCGCCTAGCTCTTGTACCAGTTGATGTGTTTACTACTACATAGGTGCTAGCCTACAGAAGGCTACAACCTTCTCTTTTCGTCCATGGACCACGTTTCATAAATATTCAGACTAGATCCATCAATAACATCAATCAAACATCAAATATATCTGCATCAACCAATCTCCTTTGCACCAACCAAAACTGAATCAATCAATCATTTCTCAAAATGTTGTAACCAGAATACAGTAACATTAACCAGAACCCAAAACACTGCAATAGCAAACAGAAGTAGCTAAAGCATATTTTATTAGGTATATGCTACTTTAATGTGTCGAACCTGCATACATATGTTGTTTTCTCAAGGCGAACCTGCGTACAGATCTGCAAATCAAATTTAAGATGTATACTTTGTTTTGATATGCTGAACCAACGTGTATACGCGCCTTTGCTAAAGTGAACCTGAGTACAGGTCTATAAATGATGATTTGAACTTTACAACAATTCCATACATCAGTTATACCCAGATCATCATATTTACAGATTACAACATGTGTCAGTTATTCAGATAAAATATCAAAACCACACAAAGATACTTCTCTTCAAGCCTTAAGATCTTGACCCATCATTAGATCTTATCCTTCATCAAGCGCTAAGGTTCATCCTTGATTCAGATCCAGCTATGCACCATAACCCAATAACCTGTATTCTGGATCTTGCTCTTCATGAGATATTCAATTCTTGAGTGCCTTTGCCTAATGATCTTCTCCTCCTTTTATAGTCTTAGGCCTTGCTCAATACCATGGACCAATACCATGGGTAACAATACCATGGACCAAATACCACGAACCAAAAGTAATTTTTCCAACATGTATGCGCCTTTCCTTCCATGAAAGTGGGTGTGTACTCTATACGTGCCTTTTGGTATGCTAACCCACATGTACACATGGCTTGGTTAATGGGGAACCTGCGTATACCTCTCTTTCTTCATTCTGAACTGTGATCTGTCATCTGAGTGAGTTGCCATCTAGGACATCACTTGTGTCATAGTGCCAAATCCGTGTCATAATGTAGGTCCCTACAATACTAGTGATTACCCCATTACTATTGTAGTTGTATCCCTTATTAATATTGTTGTGCCCCTATTGTCCCCATATTGTTATTACTATGCCCCATTGAATCCCTCTATTGTTATTTTTGTGCCTTTATATTATTATTGTTAGTTCGGTTGGGTTATATTGTGACTCCTTAGACTCCTATATATAGAAAGGAGGTTTTTTCATTTGAATCATCAAAGGATTGTTCATTTGTGTAATGTAAAAGAGGTTGCCCCCTTGAAGAGGCTGAATTCTAAGGCGTTCAACTATCTTTTCTATCTTTTTGTGAGCTGGTTTCATAACATTTGGTATTAGAGCTGTGGATTCTAGGGTTTCGCTGCTCCAAACAGGTCATCGTGGGATTTTCACTATAACTATTTTGCTACGAAGTTCCAAAAGCTAAGAAAAAAACCCATTTTATAAAAAACGGTCTAAACCTTGGCTCCGAATTTCATATCCTGCCTCTCGAAGATATAGTCTGAGGAGGTTAAGGTTTTTGCAGACCCTCGAATTACATTCCAAACAGCTGACCTAGGGAATATCGTCATAACTTTCTCTCTAAGCATCGGATTGAAATTTCGTAAGAAGGTACAGAAAGAAGACGAACTGTAGTTTCTTGTATGTATTTTTCAGAGCCAAAGGTCGAAACGGGACACGTGGCATGTCGTACAAGTTCGCTCTATTGAACTAGTCTATAATCAAGTCATTGTGGGAGATTTGGTATAACTCTTCCTTGGAGAATCCAATTTGGATCACACTGGTGGCATTGGAAAGAGGACATAGAGGGCTACCGCAGGTCACAATTTTAGAACTAGATGATCTGAAATTACTGAGATACATCAGAGGCAATATCGAGCTCCTACAAAGTGAAAAAATGTGTGTAGATTTTTTTTAAATTTTTGCTTAAGCTTGGTTTGAAAAATTATTTTGAAGGAATTCAAAGGGCATAGCAGAGCATTATTATCGGTGATTGATGCCCCGAGGAAAGAAAATGCAAAAATCTAGAAAGCAACCTGAAATCTCTAGCATGACTCATGAAGAAGAGGAAGAAATACTACATGATATATCAAAATTACAAGACCAAGTGCAACAAATGTCACTCTCACAAAAGCTAATAGAAGCTAAGATAAATGGCATGGAATCTAATATAAATGGCGTGGAAGCTAAGATGAATGGCATGGAAGCTAAGATGGATGATTTGAAGATAGATTTGAAGAAATATTTGAAGACAGACATGGCAGATTTGAAGACAGATTTGAAGACTGACATGGCAAATTTGAAGACAGATTTGACAAATTTTCTACAAGAAATACTTACTAATGGTGAAAGGGTAGTAAAGGAAACTTGTGATGTGAACAAAAGAAATGTTAATCTTGATTTCGTAGACTCTAATGTTGGATCGAAGACCCACCATATTCCAAAAATCGATATGAGGAAGTTTGATGGCAAGGATCCCGCAACATGGATATTACAGATGGAGCAATTTTTCGATCTCAATAATGTGCAAAATACACAAAAGGTACGTATTGCAACTTTATATTTGGAACCAAATCAATTTGTATGGTATCAATGGCTTTATTCTCGTAAACAAATTATCACTTGGGCAATTTTTACGGAAGAATTGATAGCACATTATGAGGATACAAAAAGCAACACTTTTTTTAGCCAATTGATAAGTCTCAAACAAAAGGGTTCAATAATGGAGCACATTGAGGAGTTCCAAAAATTGAACATAAGGGTAAAATATATTCCAGAGGAGCATAGGATTGATGTGTTCATAGGGACTTTAAAGGATAATATCCAACATGATGTTCGCCTTTGGGAACCTGATTCATTAGAGAAGGCATTCAGGTTAGCAAGAAAAATGGAAAGCAAAATTATGGCAACCAGGAAGCATACCACTCACAACTATAAAGATGGAAGTGTTGTTGCCCCTAGTATTCCACAACCTATAAGGTTGACACCACAAAAATTGGAAGAAAAAAGAGCAAAAGGGCTTTGTTACAGTTGTGATAGCAAATACACTAAAGGTCATAAGTGTGCTGAGAAGAAATTATTCTACATAGATTGTGAAGAGGAAGAAGAAAACGAGCAAGAAAGGTCAAAAGAAGAGGATATACTCTAGGAACAAAGCCTAGACAAAGAAGAAATGAATCCGACCATATCTTGTAATGCATTGGAAGGAATTACCACTACTCAAACCATCAAGATAGAAGGACAAATCAAGAAGAAAAAGGTAATAGTGTTGATTGATTCAAGAAGTACTCACAATTTTACTCATTGTAAGGTAGCAAAAGAATTGAATTGCTTCCTATATCTAGCACCAGAGTGTCAAGTGATGATTGCAAATGGAGGAACAATAAATTGCTCTGGAAAGTGCCATAATATCAAGCTATCCATGGGATAATATGTATTGACTAGCCCAATGCTCTCCATTCTAATGGGAGGTGCTGATGTTGTACTAGGAGTCTAATGGCTACAATCCTTGGGTACAATAGCTTTTAATTTTCAAGAAATTTCATGAAATTTTATGCAGAAGGAAAGGAAGTTGAATGAAGGGATATTACAGGGAAACCAGGAAAGATAATCAGCTCTAATGGTATGGCAAATCTTCTAAAAAAGGAACAAAGAGGTGTGATTGCACAATTATGTTCACTAGATGTTTCCACATCGAAATCATCTATTTCTCCAGATCTCCAAAAAGTCTTGGACAATCATTCCAAAGTATTTGAGTCTCCCAAAGGTCTCCCACCTATTCGTGATCATGATCATGCTATTCATCTGATTCCAGGAAGTGTTCCTCCAAACATCAGGTCGTACAGATATCGCTATGCCCAAAAGAGTGAAATTGAACGTATGGTGGTAGAAATGCTAGAGGCTGGTATAATTCAACCTAGTTAAAGTTCTTTCTCTGCTACAGTAGTATTGGTGCACAAAAAGGATGGATCATGGCGCATGTGTCTGGATTATAGGGAGCTCACCAAGCTCACTATTAAAGATAAGTTTCCAATTCCTGTCATTGATGAATTACTGGATGAATTGCATGGATCAATTTACTTCACCAAGTTGGATCATCATTCAGGATACCATCAAATCAGAATGAAGACTGAAGACCTTCCAAAAACAACATTTAGAACTCAAGAGGGTCATTATGAATTTTTGGTCATGCCTTTTGGCCTTACCAATGCACCTTCTACATTTCAAGGTTTGATGAATTCCATTTTCAAACCCTTCCTTAAAAAATTTGTGTTAGTATTTTTTGATGATATACTAATCTACAACAAGTCTTGGAAGGATCATGTTGAACATGTTGACAGGGTGCTACAACTATTGGAGGAGAAATAATTATATGCAAAAAGATCCAAATGTTTCTTTGGAGTACAAGAGGTGGAATATCTGGGTCATATTTTATCTCATGAAGGAGTTAAGGTAGACCCTAGCAAAATTAAAGCCACTAAGGAATGGAAAATCCCCACATCCATAAAGCATATGTGAGGATTTCTCGGGCTGATAGGGTATTATCGCAAGTTTGTTAAGAATTATGGGAGAATAGCAGCACCTCTAACAACATTATTGAAGAAAGATGCATTTTCATGGACTCCAGAAGCAACAAAGGCCTTCGAACATCTTAAAGAGGCAATGTGCCAAGCACCGGTCTTAGCTACACCGGACTTCACAAAAACCTTTATTGTGGAATGTGATGCTTCAGGAAATGGAGTTGGTGTTGTTTTAATGCAAGATGAAAGACCCGTTGCTTTTGAAAGTCGTCCAATCAAGAGAAAGTTTTTACACAAAGCTATTTATGAGAATGAAATGTTGGCAATACTACATGCACTTAAGAAATGGCGACCCTACCTACTGGGAAGACAATTCAAGGTAAAAACGGATCATGATAGCCTTAAATACTTTTTAGAACAAAGATTATCCTCTGAAGAGCAACAAAAGTGGGTCACAAAGATGTTGGGTTATGACTTTGAAATCATCTACAAAAAAGGGAAGCAAAATGTGGTGGTAGATGCACTCTCAAGAAAGGATGAGGATGTGGAAGCATTGTTGTGCGCCATTTCTATTATCCAACCAGATTGGATAAACGAAGCAAGGGAGGAATGGAAGAATAATGAAGAAGTGTGGGCACTTATTCGAAAAGAAAAACAAGATTCCAGTACATCTGATACATTTAGCTAGCAAAATGATTCGTTATGGTACAAAGATCGCTTATACCTCTGTAAAATTTCCAACTCAAACAAAAGATTCTTATGGAATTGCACACTTCTCCCTTAGGAGGGCACTCAGGATTTTTAAAAACTTACCACAGGGTCAAGAAGGAATTTTTTTGGGATGGCCTTAAATCAGATATTCAAAAGTTTGTGGCAGAATGTTTGGTTTTCCAACAAAATGAAGTTGAAACAATTAAGACCCCGGGTCTATTACAACCTTTATCCATTCCAAGCCAACGTTGGGAGGAGGTTTCAATGGATTTTATCACAGGTTTACCCAAGTCTGAGGGAAAGAGTGTCATCATGGTGTTAGTTGACAGACTTACCAAGTATGCACACTTTTGTGCATTATCACATCCATTTAAAGCCAGTACAGTTTCTACTGCATTTATGGAAACAATTCAAAAGCTACATGGAAATCCAAAGATTATTGTAAGTGACAGAGACCCCATTTTCACTGGAAATTTTTGCACAGAATTATTTTCTTGTCTTGGTACTCAGTTAGCTCATATCTCATCTTATCATCCTCAATCTGATGGGAAAACTGAGATAGTAAACAAATGTTTGGAAGGATATCTTCGTTGCTTTGTATATGATAAACAGACATAATGGGTCAAATGATTGCCTCTAGTTGAATGGTGGTACAACACTTCCTTCCATACAACAACAAAAATGACCCCATTTATGGCACTTTATGGATATAAGCCACCATCCATCACATCATATTTAAGAGAAAATTCTAAGGTCCAAGCAGTTCACATCGAGTATCAACAACAAGTCCTCCAACTCTTAAAGGATAACCTCGTGTTGGCGCAGAATAAAATGAAACAACAGGCAGAACAATATCGCAACGAAATAAGTTTTGATGTAGGTGATTGGATATTCCAACGGCTACAACCATATAAACAAATGTCCCTCAAGCAAGCTAATAAGGATAATAAATTATCACCAAAGTATTATGGTCCATACAAGGTGTTGCAAAAGATTGGTACTATGGCATACAAATTGGAGCTTCCTACAGCTTCTCGAGTGCACCCAGTTTTCCATGTTTCATGTTTAAAGAAGGTTATAGGCGACAAGCTCCCAATTCAAACAATATTTCTAGAACTTGACAAAGAAGGAAAAATTATATTGGAACCGGAAGGAGTCACAGAAACAAAAACTCAACAGCTATGAAATCGATCAATTTCAGAGTATCTCATCAAGTGGAAGAACTTATCCACTGAAGATTCCACATGGGAGGATGACAATTTTATACAGAAGCATCCAGAACTACTCAAGCGTTGAGGGCAACACTTTTTTGAAGGAGAGGGGCATGTTAGGTCCCTACAATACTAGTGATTACCCCATTACTATTGTAGTTGTATCCTTTATTAATATTGTTGTGCCCCTATTGTCCCCGTATTGTTATTACTATGCCCCATAGAATCCATCTATTGTTATTTTTGTGCCTTTATATTACTATTGTTAGGTCAACTGGGTTATATTGTGACTCCTTAGACTCCTATATATAGAAAGGAGGTTTTTTCATTGAACCATTGAAGAATTGTTCATTTGTGTAATGTAAAGGAGGTTGCCCCCTCGAAGAGGCTGAATTCTAAGGCATTCAACTATCTTTTTGTGAGCTGGTTTCATAACACATAATGGTGAATATATCAGCAACCTATTCCTTGGAGGGAACATACTTCAATTTGACTTTTGTTCAAGCACTTGTTCACGTAGAAAATGATATTTGATGGGTATGTGCTTGGTCTTGGAACACATGACCAGATTCTTTGAAATATGATGGCACTTGTATTATCACATAGAATGGAGATGGGTGGATTACATGTGATCTGAATGTATTGCAATGTTTTCATCATCCAAAGGAGTTGTGTGCAGCAAGATGCAGTAGCCACATATTCTGCTTCAGCTATAGATAATGCAATTGAACTTTGTTTTTTGCTAAACCAAGACATTAATCTGGAACCCATATAGAATGAACCACCACTAGTGCTTTTTCTGTCATCAACGCTTCCTACCCAATCTGCATTTGTATATGCATGAAGTGTAAGATCTGTATCTCTCAGATACCATAAACAAAAATTCTGTGTTCCTTGAAGATATTTGAAAATCCTTTTAACTGCCTGAAGGTGTGATTCCTTTGGATTTGCTTGGAATCTTCCAACTATTCCCACTGCATGCATGATGTCTGGCCGGGTACCTGTTAGATAAAGCAGACTTCCAATCATGGATCTATAGGTTGGTTGATGTACTGCTATTGATTCATCATTTGAGCTAAGACTGCACCATGTTACCATAGGGGTACATACTGGTTTAGAATCTTCCATGCCATATTTTTTCAAGATCTGCTTGAGATACTTGGTTTGTGACAAAAAAATATCATCTTTATTTTGTTGAACTTGTAGACCAAGAAAATATGTAAGCTCACCAAGCAGAGACATTTCAAATTCTTGTTGCATTACTGAAGCAAAATTCCGACTCATGGCTTCTTCATTGCTACCAAAAATGATATCATCAACATACACAACAAGTATTAGCAATTTGTCGTCGTCAATCTTTGTATATAGATTGCTATCAATTGATCCTTTTGAAAAACCTTGTTGATGGAGGTATTTGTCAAGATGGTAATACCAGACCCTTGGAGCTTGTTCTAGACCATAGAGAGCCTTTCTAAATCTGCAAACAAGTTTTGCATCATTTCCGAGGATGAATCTGTCCGGTTTCTCAATATCTACTTCTTCTTCTAAATCTCCATTAAGAAAGGCAGATTTTACATCCATTTGGTATACTTTGAATTTCTGAAAGCTAGAAAGAGCAAGGAACATTCTTATGGCTTCAAGTCTAGCAACAGGTGCAAAATTTTCTTCAAAATCTATACCTTCTTGTTGAGCATACCCTTTACAAACAAGTCTAGCCTTGTTTCTAATAACTTTTCCATTTTCATTCAGCTTGTTTTTTAATATCCATTTGGTTCCTATGATATCTTATTATTTACAATTTGCTCAAGTTCTTCATTCATGGCCTTGACCCAACATTCATCTTTGCATGCTTCATTTATATTTTGAGGTTCGATGGAGGAAAGCAATGCTAGAAAGCTTGAAGCTTTTGTAATAGTTCTTCTTGTCTGCACACCTGCCTCTTTCTGCCCCAAAATTTGAGTCTCTAGATGATTTTTCTGAACATACCTGGATGGAGTCTTTTCTTCTGTTGTTATCTGTTCTTCTAGTGCTTCATTGGTTTCTTCTTCAGAATTAGTGTGATTTGATGTGGAAGGATAATCCTCATCTTCTCCACAATCTTCGGTTTTTACCTGCTTTGGATTTTTGCCTGTTTCATCAACCACAACATCAATACTTTCAATAATTTTCCCAAGTCTTTTATTATAACACTTATATCCTTTACTTCGAGAAGAGTAACCAAGGAGAATGCCTTCATCTGCTCTGGGTTCAAACTTGCCAAGTTTTCCATCAGTCCTTTTGATGTAACATTTGCTTCCAAAAACTTTGAAGTATTTTACAGTAGGAGTCTTACCATACCGAAGTTCATGTGGAGTTTGAGTGTTTTTTACCAGAACATTTGCTTGGTTGGGAATAGTGATGGCAACGAATGCAGCTTCACCCCAGAAGGTTTCAGGAGTTCTAGATTCATCTAGCATAACACGATCCATTTGTTGAACAGTTCTATTCATCGTTTCTACCACTCCATTTTGCTGAGAAGTCCTTCTAGTGGAGAATTGCCTTTTTATTCCATGTTCTTCAAAAAATTCAAAAAATTCATCCGAGGTAAATTCTCCTCTTCGATCAGATCTGAGGCATTTGATTTTGCGATCTGATTCATTTTCAACCAGGGCTTTGAAGGCTTTGAATTTTTCAAATGCTTCATCTTTATGCTTTGGGAGCCCTATCCAACACATTCTGGAAAAATCATCAATGAACAATATAAAGTATTCCTCTCCACGAGGTGACTTTTTCCTTGATGGTCCACATAAATCAGTATGAACAAGTTCAAGGGCTTACTAGCTGATCCTTCCTTTTCAGGGAAGTGCGCTCTGGTTTTCTTACCAAATTGACATGATTTGCATATTGTATTTTTTGGGATGCTGATATCAGGAAGATCACGAACAGCCTGGAATTTGCATGCTTTTCTTATTTGAGAGAAGCTTAGATGCCCCAATCTTTTGTGCCATAGCCAGTGTTCATCATTTTTGCTTAGATAGCATTGTTGTTATCCTCCCTTGAGTATGTATAAGTTGTTTGGAGTTCTTATACCTTTGATCACGGTTTCTCTTTTATCAAGCTCGTAAACAACACATCCATTTGATTGAAATACTACTTCATTTCCTTGATCACACATTTCAATGACACTCAACAGGTTATGCTTTAGACCATCAACACACATAACATTCCTAGCTTTAACTTTTTCTTTTAAGAGAGCAGAACCTTTACCTTTTATGACAGCAGGAACGTCATTTCCAAATGAGACCTTCTTTTCCTTTTCTAAGGCATTATATGGCTGATGTTTTTCTTTACCACATGTCATGTGTTTTGAGCATCCACTGTCAATGTACCACTGATTTTCTTGTCCTTCTACATACAAGGCTATACCGCATCTTTCTGTTTGCGATTCTTTCCTTCTCCATATTTTGGAATTTAATGAAGTTTGCTCCTTCTGAGATGTTTGCTGAAATTTACTCCTGCATTCAAATTCGTCATGACCGAAGTTGTTGTAGATAGAGCATTCTATTTCATTTTCAAGAAGAGAAAAGTTATTGTAGGTTTGTTTCATGATCCCTGTCACATTCCTTTGATTTCGTGCTTCTCTAGTCATGATGGTCTTGTAAGAAACACATTGAGCAGCTTTGTGTCCAAAGTTATGACATGAAAAACATTGGCCATTAAAGAAGTTCCTGCGATTATCGAATCTACTGACCTGGTGATTGTAGTTGCTATTGATATTCATTCTTGAAGCAGATTGAGTATGATTTACCTGAGGTTGATTGTAGCTTCTGTTCATCCTTGAAGTAAATTGAGCCTGATTTACCTGGTGATCTGCTTTATGCCTTTGTTGTCGATTGTCAAACTGTTCACTGCTCTTTGCTGCATCAAGATAGCTTTTAGTGGAGGTTGACGGCTTCTGTGCTTGGGATGCTTCTTCAGTATATCCAAGACCTATCTTTATCATAGGAGAACGCTGCACTTTAATAGTTTCATTTAAGGTTTCTGATCCTTTAGCAAATCTAAGATTGATAGCTTTTTTTTTCTCAATATCCTTTCTTAGACCCAGAATTTCACATTCTAGTTTTTCATTGTGTTTTTCTCTTTCAGCAAGTTGGAATGTCAGAGTATCTATAAAAATATTCTTTTCTTCTAAACATATTTTGAGTTTAGATATTTCTTCATAAAGGTAATCTTCATCTAAAGCATCCAAGAAATCATCATCTTCAAAATCCATCAGAAATCTATAGTCATTACTATTTTCATCTTCATCACTATTTGATAAACCATCGCCATCTTCATGCGTATAGTAGCTCTTCTTACTTAAACTTTGTTTTCTATTCCATTTTGTTGATTCCTTACCTTTATCAAGCTTATCTTATCAGGACATTTGGCCGCATAATGACTGACTCTTCCACAAGCAAAACATTTGAAAGGTAGTTTACCTCTGAATCTTCCAGAACCTCGTTGAAGGTTCTTGAAAAAGTTTGCTTCTTCCTCTCCTTCTGAAATATGTATTTATTCATTGAGTTCTTCTCTTCCTAAAGCTTTGAATGCGGCTTCTCTCATATCTGATGGACCTCCTTTTCTCATTTTGAAAGCAGTTAAGATTCCATGCAGCTGTGTCATAGTAATACTCTGAAGATCCTGCTTTTCTTCTATGGCAGAAACTTTTGATTCAAACTTAATAGAAAATGATCTTAAAACCTTTTCAACTAAAGTAACTTCTTTTATCTCTTCATCTAAGTTCTTCATGCAATTAACGATCTCATCTATACGTAAGAAGTAATTAGCTATACTTTCATCATTGTGCATTTTGAGAGTTTCATATTGGATTCTGAGAGATTGCAGTTTTGCACGTTTTACCTGATTGTCTCCTTCATAGCTTAGAATGATCTTGTCCCATATTTCTTTGGTGGTTTTGAGCTGCATAACTTTGACAAATTCTGATTGTGACAGACTCCCCAATAATGTATTGATAGCCTTGGCATTGGTTTCATATTTCTTTTTACCAGCCGTATCTTTAGGAATTGCTGATGGAAATGTATATCCTCCTTCCACGATTTCCCAGAAATCTGTTCCAAGAGATTGAAGATAGGTTGTGGTTCTTACCTTCCAATAAACGAAGTTTCTCCCATCAAAGATTGGTGGTCTAATGGATCCCTCTCTTTCATAGTTACTCATGATGATAGATCTTCCTTCAAGCGATCAAGCTTCTTGTGAAGGACCTACTCTAATACCAATTGTTGAAAATAATACTGAGAAGGCAGGGGGGGGAATCAATATTAGCAAGTCAACAATATTTCATTTCCATAATCAGATTCATATACGCTACTTCAGTTAATGAAACATACGTGTATAGGCAACTGTATTTAAGGCAACTAGCGTATACCCTGCAAACTTATAATTTAGTTAATTCATCATATGTTGATCTTTAATCTATGCATCAGAACCATATAAACAGTAACCAGGTGTAGTAAAAATAGAACAGACAATCACACACATGAACACAAGATATAAGGTGGAAACCCAATGTGGGTGAAAACCACCTACTACAATCGTCTATATATTCCTTTTAATAATAGATTTCTTTTTACAATTTTTGTAGTGGTGCAGTCTTATACCAGTATGTATGCTTCTACCTGCAGAAGGCTACAACCTTCTCTCATTCTCTAGCTTCTCCTGGAAGGGGGCTACAACCCCCTAGCTCTTATACTAGCTGATGTGTTTACTACTATGTAGGTGCTAGCCTGCAGAAGGCTACAACCTTCTCTTTTCTTCCAGGGACCATGTTTCATAAATTTTTAGACTGGATCCATCAATAACATTAATCAAACAACAAATATATCTACATCAACCAATCTCCTTTGCACCAACCAAAACTGAATCAATCAATCACTTCTCAGAATGTTGTAATTAGAATATAGTAATAGTAACCAGAACCCAGAACACTGCAACAGCAAACAGAAGTAGCTAAAGCATATTTTCTTAGGTATACGCTACTTTAATGTGTCGAACCTGCATACATACATTGTTTTCTCAAGGCAAACCTGTGTACAGATTTTCAAATCAAATTTAAGATGTATACATTGTTTTGATATGCTGAACCAACATGTATATGCGCCTTTGCTAAAGTGAATCTGCGTACAGATCTATAAATGATGATTTAAACTTTACAACAATTCCATACATCAGTTATACCCAGATCATCATATTTACAGATTACAACATGCGCCAGTTATTCAGATAAAAGATCAAAACCACACAAAGATACTTCTCTTCAAACCTCAAGATATTGACCTATCATTAGATCTTATCCTTCATCAAGCGCTAGGGTTCATCCTTGATTTGGATCCAGCTATGCACCATAACCCAATAACCTATATTCTGGATCTTGCTCTTCATGAGATATTCAATTCTTGAGTGCCTTTGCCTAATGATCTTCTCCTCCTTTTATAGTCTTAGGCCTTACTCAATACCATGGACCAAAACCACTTAGAACCAATAGATTGGACCAAATACCTGGGGACAACACTTCGGACAAGATACCTTGGACCAATACCATGGACCAAATACCATAGACCAAAACTAAGTTTTCCAACTTGTACGCACCTTTCCTTCCGTGAAAGTGCGTGTTTACGCTATACGCGCATTTTGGTATGCTAACCCGCGTGTACACGCAGCTTGGTCAATGGGGAACATGCGTATACATCTCTTTCTTCATTCTGAACTGTGATCTGTCATCTGAGTGAGTTGCCATCAAGGACAACACTTGTTTCATAGTGCCAAATCTGTGTCATAATGCCAACAATTCTTATATTTATTAAAACATGGGAAGAACATTTGAAGCATGTAAAGCAGACTCTAGATGTTTTGAAAAGAGAAAATCTTTATGTGAAGCTATCAAAGTGTGAATTTGGAAAAACATCTTTGAATTATTTGGGTCATATTGTAGGGGGTGGTGAATTGAAGATAGATCCTTCTAAGGTTGCAATCATTGTAAATTGGCCTAAACCCAAATCTGCTACAAAAGTTAGAAGCTTCCTAGGAGCAGCACAGTATTGGAGAAAGTTTATTGCTAACTTTTCCTTGATTGCAGCTCCCTTACATGCTTTAACAGGATTGAACAAGGTGTTTTAGTGGGGAGGAAAATAGCAGCAAGCCTTCGACACCTTACAAGAAAAGATTAGTACAACACCAGTACTAGCACTGCCCAATCTTCGAAGGCCCTTTGAGATTGAAAGATGCCAGTGACTATGCCATGGGAGCAGTGTTGATGCAGCACGGTAAACCCATATGTTATCATTATGAGACATTTAATTCTGCAGTAGTTAATTATCCCACATATGCATTAGTACAGAGTGTGAAAAAGTGGTAACATTATTTAATGGGCAAAGAGACAGTTATACATATTGATCATCAACCACTTCAATATTTACACTCACAAACTAAGTTGCAACAATCAAGACACTATAGGTGGATGGGTCTTCTACAACAGTTTCATCTTGTCATCAGATATAAAAAGGGAATACACAATAAAGTTGCAGATATGTTGTCCAGACCAATCATAAATTCATCTACTATACTTAAGCATAATTCAATATTGCGTGAAAGCTACATTGAACAATATGCTCAAGATATATATTTCAAAGATGTATATGCAACTTTAAGTCATGCCAAACAAGTAGAAGAATTGGATTATCATGTTAAGGACCAATTCTTGTATCATTTGGGAAAGTTATGCATTCCTCAAACCGAAAGAGTAAAGATAATTCGAGAAGCACACACTTTTCTAATATCAGGTCACTTTGGTGTAAGTAAAACAGTTGCACAGCTACAAAGATTTTGTTATTGGCCCAAAATGAACGAGACAATTTCTAGATATATAAGAGGTGTACCATGTGTGCTAAAAGCAAGCCCAGCAATAGAAAACTAGTCTTGTACACTCCACTACCAGTTCCTTCTCATCCTTGGGAAAGTGTTTCCATGGACTTTGTTGGGGGACTGCCTAAATCTAGAAAAGGTCATGACTATTTATATGTTATTGTGGATAGGTTCAACAAAATGTGTATTTTAATACTTTGTAACAAACAAATTACAGCTGAACAAACAACAAAGTTGTTCTTTCAACATGTATGGGTTAATTTTGGATTACCCACTTCCATTGTATCTGATCGAGATTCCCGATTTGTTGGGAAATTTTTTGGTCAAGTTTGTGGGAATTGATGGACACCAGACTGAAGAAGAGCACAACCTTTCATCCACAAACATAGGTGGTCAATAGGACAATGATCCATTTTCTCAGAGGCTATTGCAGCAAGCATCCCAAGATTTGGGATGAACATTTGTGTTATGTGCAACATGCTTACAATCGGGCTAAGCATTCTTCTACACAGAGATCTTGTTTTGAGACCTATTTTGGTTTCATACCAAGGTCTCCCTTGGATTTTTTCTTTGGTAAAGACATAGCAGTTGATGGACATAGTGATGTGGACAAGGCAACCAAGTTCATTGAACAAATCCAAGAGATTCACCAGGAAGTACATGAACATCTGGAAAAGAGCCAAGCCAAGTACAAGGCAAGGCATGATAAGCATCAGACTGAGCATAGTTTCCAAGTTGGTGATCAAGTCTGGTCGTATATCAGCAAAGACAGAATGCAAGGTGAAGGTAAGAAGCTGAAGCCAATAAGGTATGGACCTTTCAAGATACTCGAGAAAATCGGTGAGAATGCTTTTCACCTTGATTTGCCAGCTTACATGCACATCTATTCAGTAGTTAATGCAAAAAACTTGAGACTGTTTGAACCTTCATTGATTGAAGATCATGAAGAGCAGAGTCAATTGCCTTCTATTGATGATCTGTTGCTTGAATATCTTAATGAATTATAGGAAGATACAGTTCTGGACAGGAAGGTGAGAACTACACGCAGAGGGGATGTTGAGTACCTTAGGATTCAGCTCAAAGGTTCAAAACCAAGCAGTGCAAGATGGATAGAAATTGGGCAAGCGAGGAATCTATACCCTCACTTGATTGATGCTTAAAAACCAACTTTTGGTGGTCCAAAATCTTTTTCAGTGGGAAGACCTTGATCCAAATTGGATCCTAGAACACTCTCTAAGTTTTCATGAACTCTTTAAAAATCATGCCAAGGATTAAAAGTCTTATAAAGATTAAGATTATCAGAGATATCCTCGTAACAATTGCAATTTGTGATCAGCGTGGAACAACGAATACCATCGGTCAAGCGCGCAGACCATCGGCCCATGGTAATGCGCGCTATCGCAAATTAGCAAATCCAAAGGCCATTTCAAGAAACAGGGGTAGTTTCTGATATGTGATTAGCGACAAGTCACTAATCACATATCGCAGGGCAAAACCCTCAAAGAAGAAAAGGCTGCAAGCACCCGGACCCTAAAAATTAGAAAATGCAACAGATATCGTTCTGATTCCATGAAAGCAGGATTCCACAAAATCAACAAAATATCGGAGGGGTTTTGAGCGGTAAGCAGTTTCAACCGAGTTTCGCCTGATGCCATACAATGAGTGCCACGCGTCCAGTGGAAGAGAGAGAAAATCGTTCACATCGGATGGGTAAACATCATGCTACTTAGTTGCCTGATATGAACGATGATTGTAGGATCTGGGGCCCCCAGATCAACGGCAAAGACGCGTTCCTATGGATGACCAAATTTGATGGGGTCAATAGGCAGAGTTTTATAGGCTTTGAAGTCCGATATGGACAATGCGTTGGCGGAAGGTCGTGTTTCGTGGGTATTCTTGGAGTTAACAGAAAAAACGATCGTTTCAAATATGTCCAAGAGAACTAACACTCATCCGTTATGAACTAGGTGGCCACCTCCTTGTGAGGCGTTATATAGTGACTGATTACGTAGGACAAAGGGATTCAAACAGACAGAGGCAGGGGAACCGGAAAGCCAGGAAGTGGAAACAAATAGTCAGGAAGCAGACTGGATTTAAAGCCACAATCTGACAAAGAGAGAAGCAGTAAGCTAAGAGCAGAGAGCAGTAGACAGTAAGCCAAAAGCAGAGACAAGAAGTTGAGCTGACCTACAGAAGCAAAGGCAGCATCGAGCTAGAATTAAGACAGAGACAAAGAGAGTCAGAGAGTCTGTGTACTCCAGAGAAGGCTTGAGAGGTTCAAGCGCACTCCTCTGTAATTCATGTCATGTATGAGTCTCAGATTGGGCTCATACTACTGTGACCAATAGAGGTCAAGGGTCGGTAAGGAGAGTCTGTGTACTCCAGAGACTTGGGGGATCCAAGTACAGTCTTATTGATTTGTATCTGCTAAGTGAGACTCAAATTGAGCTCACCATTGTAAAAACTCTGCTTTGAAAACATAATAGAGAGGCCACCACTGAAGGTTGTGTTAGTGTCATTCTTTCCAGCCTTCCTCCAGTGATCAAATATGCTCTTACAAAGTGATTTTGAAGTGTCAAGGTCAAATTTTGTCATTTCAGTGAGTCTTCAAACAAAATTTGGTCACTAGGCATTAGGTCTAGGGTTTGCTTTCACACTTTTCAAAGTTGTCCAAATGTCAGTCCATGTCATCATTCAGCTGAGCCTATCATCATTCAGAGGGTTTCTATCATCATATTAGGTTCCATTGGGTCATGTTACACCTTATTCATGCTTTAGTTGTGCCTAGGCAAGGTCATTTCCCTCTCCTAGGGTTTTGAAGGCAATTTCTCTTGGATGGTCAAATCACCGGCAAAACTTGTTTCCTGATGTTCATACACCTTCCCCTATCCTTAAAGTACCTTATCAAACACTTCCCATCCCTTAGATCCGCCAAATTCCTCATTTTTGCACAAACCCTAGTTTCTAGCTACAACTTGGCAATTTTCTAGGTTTGGCCTGTGTTTTGCCCTTTTGGACCCCTTCCACTCATTCAAACTCTGATATTCCACTTTCCCCTGCTTCCTAACATCCCTCCCCACTCCCAAAAATTTCCCCAAGAATTTAAAAGCCCCCTATCCCCTTCAGTTCGCTCCATTTCGACAAAATTCATTGTTTCACACATCGGGACAAGTCGCACTCAAATGATGTTCCAGAGCAATAAAAGATGAATTTTGGAAAACTGAGAGAGGTTTTTGTCCAGAACATGCCAAGGAAGAAAAACCTCCTTCACTTTTTTCACAGGTGTCATGGTTTTAAAAAAATGTCAAAAATACCGGCGAGAACGAAGGTGCTCCAAGGACGGTTGGCCAAAGCACAAAAACGAAGGAAAACGCCCGATCCACTCCAAATTTTGGCCAAAGCCTCTTTGACTGAGCATGGTACTTGATTGGGGACTCCCAGCCCAAATTTCAAGAAATTTGGAGAAAAATTTGTCATTTGTGAATTTTTTATGCAATTTGCAGGTTTTTCCCATTAACGGGTCTCACCCCGCGCGCGACCCTTCATCATGGCAACTCCTTTTGGCGAAAACTCAGCATTTCTAGATTTTTCATGCAAAGTTACATATGCCCATGGATGGACTTGAGATTTTGTGCAGTTTTGGTCCCCCAAAAGGTCAAAAAACTACCAAAAAATGACTTTCTGGCCCTTTTTTGAGTTGCAGAAACCGATCTTGGGAGAATTAAGTTTTGACAGGGAAAATGACCTCCAAATTCAAAAATTCCAGTTGTGTTGGAAAGCAGACTCACAGAACTTTCCAACAAGCCCACGTTTGCTCAATTTGGACACTTTCAAATGCCTCAAACATCGCTCCAAAGGCGCGCGACCCGTCAGGAAGGGGCGCGCGACCCGTCAGGCAGTTTTTGCCAGATTGCATTGTACAGCCCAGAAAACGCAGTTTTGACCCAGTTTGACTTTTTGGGGTGGAAGATGATTATCTTTGATGTAATTATTGTAACTCTAAGACACTTTTACTCTTGTTTAACACTTCTAGAAGATTCATTCATGTAAAGGGTAAATATTTAATGAATGGATTGGTTTCCTAGCTTATAGAGGCAAGTTGTTTTGACTGCCTAGATTGTAGTGCTTAGTTTAGAAGTGGTTGAAACAGCTCCTAGGATAGTGAGATCGACCCATGGAGGCAGGGAAAGAGGTTAGATCATCTATATTATGTACTTTCTTGCTCATTTCCATGGTTGGACTCTTGAGGGAGAAGCTATCATTGTATTATTTCACTGTATTTCTACTAAGGAAGACCAGGGTTTTGCAGTCCTCTTTGGGATTCTTGTGGACTCATGTGTTGATGGTGTGTTTCTCAATGTACTTGTAAGCTTGTTATGTGACTCATTTCCTTTCTTTTGCTTCTGCACATTAAACAAATGAAGTGTTAAAGTAAGAATTCATGCTTGCCATGCTCTGCTTTTAAGTTTGTTTAATTTCAATGTTTTCTACTGTCTAAAGAGAATTCAAAGTGATTGTTTGCTCTCTTTAGCTCTTCGCCTTTCATTCCTAACCATCCACCTCAGTTAAAGGCATCAACACTGTCTCCTACCTCGCCCCAAGGAACCCCCTGCAGAAACTGTGTCCAATCCCCGCACCCTAAATTGCCCTCTCCTCAATTTGCCACCAAAAACTCAAAAAACCTCAAATCAAACTCTTTGATCAATTTACTAGCCTAATATCAGTGTTACCTTATTGGTCATCTCATCTTTTGAAAATTTTACGAGATAGACCGGAGAGAGCCTTCTCCTGCCCCGTAGGGCTAGCTACGAGGCTAAATGGTTTGATGTTGCCTTGAGGTTTATCTTCCTCAGCCTGAGGTGAAATTTCAAGTGCTAACATACTGGCGACCATACTGGGGAGAACAAATTAATCGTTTGCTCATTGACGTGTTATTTCATAAGTCTTAGACGGAGCCTGAAGTTACGCCAGGTAGCCTTCGAAAACGCTCTTGTTTTACATCAGCGTTAGTAGATAAACGCTGCTTCAGTCAATCTCTGTGAGCTTGTGAACGTAGCGCTTCATTGACTCTTTACCCCAGTATAATTGTTGACTCTGAGCCGTGGATGATAGGTTGAGAGTTTTCACAGGCTGAATGGTTTTTCTTTCCTAGTCTTTTTGAGAAAAACAAGCTGGCTACAGATTCAAAACCCATTTTCAGATCTCATTCGTGCCCAGCTATTTTTGATTATCTTGAAGATTTAGATTTTGACGAAAGCTTTGAGTTGTCTCTGTTTAAAGCCAAGTCTGAAAGTGCGCTCGATTCTCTAGTCCTTGACCCTGATTTTGCAGCTGCTATTGAATTTGAGAAACATAACAAATTGGTCGAAAATTTCATCTTGCGACATCTCCAGACACATATTCAAGCTACTACTCTTGCTGATTTTGTTGAGAATATCTCTAATCACATTGGATCCACTATCACGGCTCACGAAGAATCTTATCCTCCTTATGTTTCAGTTTCGCCTATAATCACATATCCCGAATCCACAGTCGGTTCCCCTCCTACACCCCATACTCCTCCTACTTCTCCTACCCCTCCGACTCCCCCAACTCCACAAACTACACCTCCGCTTATTATAGTCCCTGCTATCACAGCTCCTCCTCTTCATACTCATCCTACTCCTCCTCCTAGAGCAATGGCTGCTCGGTTTGCCCCACTTGTTTTGCCTGCAAATCTTCATGATATGCCAGCTGATTATCAAAGTAAAATTCCTATGTTTGATGGCACTCCGCAAAGTATTACCGCTCAGCAACATATCGACAAAATGACCACTTTCTTTGATCTATATGAGTTAGATGAAGAAGATGTTACCATGCGGTTGTTCGTGCAAACATTTGCAGGAGAAGTTAGAAAATGGTTCAGAGGGTTGACAGCTAACAGCATTGCCACTTTGGAAGCACTTCAGAATCAGTTTTTAGATCGATGGGAAATCAGAAAGGATCCGCTTCAGATTAATGCCGAATATAACAACCTCAAGCGTAATCTGGGTGAGGCAGTTCAAGATTACATAATCAGATTCAATACAGTTTACAATGCCATTCCCGATGACTTGAGACCGTCAAGAAAATCAGCACTTCTTAAGTTCCCGGATGGTTTTGATCCGAAGATGGCCTACTCATTGAGAGACAGAGATCCACCTACCTTGGAGGATATGCAGAAGATTGTTGTCAGCGTTGAGGCAAACTTGAATGACAAAAGAGCAAGGATGAAGGCAGAAAAGCGAGTCACAATCAAAGAGGAAGCATCCACATCAAATCAGGTTCTCCGTGGAATTGAACAGCTTCAAAGGGCATTTGAAAAGGTTACTATTGACAAGCCGGAGCCTCAGATTTGTAATCCAAATTTCAGAGGTCAACAGCAGCAACAATATAGGATCAAGTAGCGTGAAACAAAGGCACAAGAGGCAGCAGTTCAGCAGCAAATGAAACCTCCTTTCCAGCAGAATTTTGTTAGCCAAGAATCAGAGGATGAAGGTGATAATGTTGGAGAGGAAAATCACTTCTTCACGCCTGATGATTTGCCCACTTATATTACAGAAGAAGATGAGTTGGTGAGTAATTCTATCATTCCCCAAGATGAGCATTATATTTTGTCAAATGATGCAATACTTGAAGAAGAATCCGAGGAGTATCAAAGAGGATATTTGCATGCTTTATCAGCTCAGCAAGGCCAGCAAAGGCAATTGAGAAACCGAGCTATTCCCATAAATCCCATTCAGAAAAGGAAAGATACATCAACAAAGAATGATTCGGTTTCCTCACACACAAAAGGAAAAGACATAGTCAGTCCTTCAACAAGTCAATCATCACCAGCAGCTAAGATGGATCAGCCATCAAATGCACCAAAAGATAAAGCTGAAAAAAGAGATAATCCGGCTAAAGAAGGTGAGAAGGTTTCAGCTTTCAGTTTGGAGAATGAGATTGCAAAGTTGAAAGTGCCCATTCCTTTGACAGAAATTATGAGGAATAGCACATACCGAGGCCAGCTCTCCAAGATGTTGAATTTTGATCCAATGCTAGACACGGTGAATGTACAAGATGATCAGCCAGAGTTGATTTTTGGGCCAGCTTTAAATGGTGAGTCTCCTGAAAGTGATGTTCCTCCATTTTATATCAGTTTGCGATTGCATGAGTTTGTGTTGCACAATGCCATGTTTGACTCAGGAGCCTCTCATAATTTGATGCCGAAAACGATCATGGAGAAACTGGGACTTGACATCACAAGGAAGTATCATGATTTGTATTCGTTTGATTCCAGCCGGGTAAGATGTATTGGTTTGATTAAAGACTTGGTGGTGAGTCTAGATCAAATTCCAGCAAAGAATGTTTTGATGGATGTGGTGGTGGCGGATATTCCTCCACGGTTTGGCATGTTGTTGTCGAGATCATGGGGAGCCAAGCTCAAAGGTACACTTCAGCTTGATTTTTCTTATGCTACGATTCCAGTTTTCGGTCAAATGAGGAAGTTATATCGGGAACAAAAGATGAAATACATGATCACTAGTAAGGAAAATCCCGTCAATCATCCTGTAAATTATGTACAAACAGATTTAGAATCTTTTGTTTTGTTTGCGGATAATTTCAATGAGGTAGATAGTCAGTTAGTGCAAGTAGAAGATATACCAGGCATTTCAGAAAATTTCAAAGAAGTTTTGACAAAGGAAAGTGAAGAAAGGTTTGTTGTCATAAGGCCAATTACTGAAACAAGTGGACAGCAAACATATCATGCATCAAAATCAGATTTTCAGCACTTAGATGATGATGAGGATGGTCTTTGGACCATGGATTTTGATGGCGCAGTGGGCAGCGATGGTGCTGGTATAGGTGTGTGGATTCGAAGCCCATTTTCAGTCCAAAACCAAGTTCCAAGCAAGGTACGAGTATGTTCTTATAAGTTGGCATTTGATTGTTCAAATAATGAGGCAGAATATGAAGCTCTTATTGCTGGTCTGAAAATTCTTCGGAAATTGAAGGCAAAGAAGATAGCGGTATATGGCGACTCCGAGTTGGTTATCAAGCAAGTAAAAGGTGAATTTCAGGCCAAACATCCTCGTATGCGAGCATATCAGAATGTTGTCCTAGATATCTTAAAGAGGTTTTCAGAACATACTTTGACATGTGTGCCCCGGATTCAAAATGGTGTTGCGGATGCATTGGCAAAGGTAGCAAGTAATCTGAAAATACCCATGAATTCCAGCAATAAGTTTGAGATATATGTGAAGCATCGTCCTACAGTTCCAGATAATCAAAGTTGTTGGCAAGTTTTCCAAGATGACGAAGAAATCAAAGATTTTCTGCAAATTGAGGGTAAATTCGAAGACATTTCAATAGACACGGAAGCTGAAGGAGTAAATCAGATGGATGTATTGCAGCTCAAGGACAATTACATTCCTAAAGGATTAATTCCTTTGGAAGAATTGTTCGATCAAGATGATGTGGCCTGCAAGCCAACTTTGAGGCCAACGGACGAAGGTGTTGAAGATGTCAATCTTGGGACAGCCGAAAATCCAAAGATGGTGAAGCTCTCGAAAGTATTGCCGCCAAAGGTAAAGAAAGAGTATATCAGATTATTGTCTTCTTTATCTAATGTTTTTGCATGGGACTATTCAGACTTGAAAACTTATGACACAAGTATCATTCAGCATACCATTCCCATAAAGCCAAATCAAAAGCCTTTCCGACAAAAATTGAGAAGAATTAATCCTAAATTGCTGCCATTGATTGAGAAGGAAGTCAACAGGTTGTATAAGTCGGGAATCATAGTGCCAATCCGGTTTTCTGATTGGATTTCCAACTTGGTGCCCGTGAGAAAGAAGACCGGCGAGATTCGATTGTGCATAGACTTCAGAAATCTGAACAAGGTGTCATTAAAGGACAATTATCCGCTGCCCAAAATGGACCATATATTGCAGCGGGTAGTGGGGGCATCAAGGATGTCATTGCTTGATGGTTATTCCAGGTATAATCAGATATTAGTACATGAAGATGACCGTGACAAGACAGCATTTACTACTCCATGGGGTACATTTCATTATGCCAAGATGCCATTTGGATTGAAGAACGCGGGTGCCACATTTCAGCGGGCAATGGACATGGCCTTTGCAAATGAGAAGGATGTCTTTTTAGTTGTTTATCTTGATGATCTGACCGTGTTTTCTAAATCAGATGAAGAGCATTTGTTTCATTTGACTAAGGTGTTTCAGAAGTGCAGAAAGTATGGCATCTCATTGAATCCGAAGAAGAGTCTTTTTGCTATGAGCGAAGGCAAGCTGCTGGGCCATATCATTTCTAAAGATGGCATTCGTATCGATCCTGCACGGGTGGAAGCAATTCAGCAATTAGAGCAGCCCCGTAGCAAGAAAGAATTGCAGTCCTTTAATGGTAAATTGAATTTTCTGCGTCGCTTCATTCCCAATCTTGCCGAACATCTTAGAGAGATAACCAACATGCTCAAGAAGGACAGCGAGCTCAAATGGACCGAAGAGGCAGTAAAGTCTTTTAATTTGATCAAGGTAATCTTATCTTCAGCCCCAACTTTGATCAGCCCAGATTATACACAGGATTTTATTTTATTTTCATTTGCTTCTGAGCATACGTTGGCAGCCGTATTGATGCAAAAGAGAGATGGGGTTGAAAGGCCCATCGCTTTTTTCAGTCGTATCATAAGGGACAGAGCGCTGAATTATAATATTATTGAGAAGCAAGCATTGGCGCTGATCAAAGCTTTGAAAGATTTCCGGGTATACATATTGAATTCTCATGTTTTAGCATATGTTCCCAATGCAGTTGTAAAGGATGTTTTAGTACAAACGGAACCGGAAGGAAGGAGGGGAAAGTGGATTGCTGCACTATTAGAGTATGATGTAGAAATTAAGCCTACCAAGTTGATTAAAGGTCAAGGTCTTGCTAAGTTGATGGCTAAAACAAATCTTCACGTCCTTGATATCAATTTGATTGCTGCCTTGTCCGATGAAGATGAAGAAAATTCAGTTCTACAGGTATCCGATATCTTTGTGTCTTCTCCTTGGTATGCTGATATAGTTTATGTGCTTCAAAATTTGTCTTCACCTCCTGGGATGCCTAGAAACAAAGCTAGAACGTTGAAGCTAAAGGCTGCCAAATTTTGCATTATCAAATCAGCACTTTATTGGAAAGATCCCGGTGGCATATTGTTGAACTGTTTGGTCGAAGAGGAAGCTAAGACAACAGTAGAAGATTTTCACAAGGGTGACTGTGGGGGTCACTTGTTTTGGAAGACCACGGCTAATAAGATTTTGAGAGCTGGTTTTTATTGGCCTTCTTTATTTTCTGATGTGTTTAAAGCGGTAAAGAGCTGTCATGAATGTCAAATTTTTCAAGGAAAGCAAAAGTTACAGCCGTTGCCTCTCAAGCCCGTTGAAATCAGCGCACCATTTCAGCAATGGGGCTTGGATTTTATTGGTGAAATCCACCCAGCATCTTCCGGACAGCATCGATGGATCTTGACCGCCACAGATTACTTCACGAAGTGGATTGAAGCCATTCCCACCCGGCAAGCCACGAATTCGGTAATTATCTCTTTTCTTGAAAATAATATATTGTCACGTTTCGGCTGTCCACACAAGTTGATTACAGATAATGCAGCAGCATTCAAATCAAAGAAAATGGTTGATTTTTGCTATAAATATAATATCAGCTTGGGGCATTCAACCGCCTATCATCCGCAAGGTAATGGGCTGGCTGAATCGTCGAACAAATCTCTAGTGAACATCATAAAGAAATTGCTGGAAATAAATAAGAAGAGCTGGCACAAAAAGTTAGTAAATGCATTATGGGCTGATCGGGTAAGTCAAAAGAAGTCAATTGGTATGTCACCTTTTGAACTGGTTTATGGAGTTGATGCAGTGTTTCCTACTTCACTTAGCGTTCCAGTAGCTAAGCTGTTTCAAGAAGCTGGTGGCGAAAAGGATCCTATGCAACAGCGGATCAGTCAAATGATTCATTTACAGCAGACACGAGAGGAGGTTCATCAAAATTCCCTTAAGTTGCAGGAGTGCATAAAGAAAATCTATGACAAAAGGGCCAAATCAGATGATTTTCAGATAGATGATGTTGTTTTGAGATGGGATGCCCAAAATGAAGACAAAGGGAAACATGGAAAATTCGACAACTTGTGGAAAGGTCCTTACAAAATTGCAGCATACCGTGGTCCAAATGCCTTTCTTCTCAAAGAAATGAATGGTGATGAATGTCTTGGTGGGTCGGTGAATGGCCAGCTGCTCAAAAGGTATCATGCTTGAGCATTTTCTGCTCTAATCACTCCCATTGTAATTACCATTTTACTTTCGTTCTGCAGCAAGTGTGAGTTGATCACCCATATTTAGTTTGGGGCCCGCGGTGAAGGCTATAATTATGAAGATGATGATTAGTTGGTGTGAGTTTTTAAAGTTGTTTTAGTCAGTCAATTTTCTGCATAAAGTGAGTCAAGTTAGTGTCAAAGTAAGTCTAAGATTTCAGTCAATTGTCCAAGTCAAATAAAGTTGTTTAAGTTTGGTCACATGTGTAGAAGTTGACTCCATTGCCCAATGGTAATAAAGCACTGGTCTGCTCTCCCAGAGGTCTAAGGTTCTTGGTACCTCCAAGGAGCTACCATCCCCATTGGAGCCAATGTTAGTGTCAGTCTTTCCAGCCTTCCTCCAGTGATCAAATATGCTCTTACAAAGTGATTTTGAAGTGTCAAGGTCAAATTTTGTCATTTCAGTGAGTCTTCAAGCAAAATTTGGTCACTAGGCATTAGGTCTAGGGTTTGCTTTCACACTTTTCAAAGTTGTCCAAATGTCAGTCCATGTCATCATTCAGCTGAGCCTATCATCATTCAGAGGGTTTCTATCATCATATTAGGTTCCATTGGGTCATGTTACACCTTATTCATGCTTCAGTTGTGCCTAGGCAAGGTCATTTCCCTCTCCTAGGGTTTTGAAGGCAATTTCTCTTGGATGGTCAAATCACCTGCAAAACTTGTTTCCTGATGTTCATACACCTTCCCCTATCCTTAAAGTACCTTATCAAACACTTCCCATCCCTTAGATCCGCCAAATTCCTCATTTTTGCACAAACCCTAGTTTCTAGCTACAACCTGGCAATTTTCTAGGTTTTGCCTGTGTTTTGCCCTTTTGGACCCCTTCCCCTCATTCAAACTCTAATATTCCACTTTCCCCTATTTCCTAACATCCCTCCCCACTCCCAAAAATTTCCCCAAGAATTTAGAAGCCCCCTATCCCCTTCAATTCGCTCCATTTTGACAAAATTCCTTGTTTCACACATCGGGACAAGTCGCACACAAATGATGTTCCAGAGAAATAAAAGATGAATTTTGGAAAACTGAGAGAGGTTTTTGTCCAAAACATGCCAAGGAAGAAAAACCTCCTTCACTTTTTGCACAGGTGTCATGGTTTTAAAGAAATGTCAAAAATACCGGCGAGAACGAAGGTGCTCCAAGGACGGTTGGCCAAAGCACAAAAACGAAGGAAAACGCCCGATCCACTCCAAATTTTGGCCAAAGCCTCTTTGACTGAGCATGGTACTTGATTGGGGACTCCCAGCCCAAATTTCAAGAAATTTGGAGAAAATTTTGTCATTTGTGAATTTTTTGTGCAATTTGCAGGTTTTTCCCATTAACGGGTCTCACCCCGCACGCGACCCTTCATCATGGCAACTCCTTTTGGCGAAAACTCAGAATTTCTAGATTTTTCATGCAAAGTTACATATGCCCATGGATGGACTTGAGATTTTGTGCAGTTTTGGTCCCCCAAAAGGTCAAAAAACTACCAAAAAATGACTTTCTGGCCTTTTTTTGAGTTGCAGAAACCAGTCTTGGGAGAATTAAGTTTTGGCAGGGAAAATGACCTCAAAATTCAAAAATTCCAGTTGGGTTGGAAAGTAGACTCATAGACCTTTCCAACAAGCCCACGTTTGCTCAATTTGGACACCTGCAAGTGCCTCAAACATCGCTCCAAAGGCGCGCAACCCGTCAGGCAGGGGCGCACGACCCGTCAGGCAGTTTTTGCCAGATTGCATTGTACAGCCCAGAAAACGCAGTTTTGACCCAGTTTGACTTTTTGGGGTGGAAGATGATTATCTTTGATGTAATTATTGTAACTCTAAGACACTTTTACTCTTTTTTAACACTTCTATAAGATTCATTCATGTAAAGGGTAAATATTTAATGAATGGATTGGTTTCCTAGCTTATAGAGGCAAGTTGTTTTGACTGCCTAGATTGTAGTGCTTAGTTTAGAAGTGGTTGAAACAGCTCCTAGGATAGTGAGCTCGACCCATGGAGGCAGGGAAAGAGGTTAGATCATCTATATTATGTACTTTCTTGCTCATTTTCATGGTTGGACTCTTGAGGGAGAAGCTATCATTGTATTATTTCACTGTATCTCTGCAATTTTTGGCTAAGGAAGACCAGGGTTTTGCAGTCCTCTTTGGGATTCTTGTGGACTCATGTGCTGATGGTGTGTTTCTCAATGTACTTGTAAGCTTGTTATGTGACTCATTTCCTTTCTTTTGCTTCTGCACATTAAACAAATGAAGTGTTAAAGTAAGAATTCATGCTTGCCATGCTCTGCTTTTAAGTTTGTTTAATTTCAATGTTTTCTACTGTCTAAAGAGAATTCAAAGTGATTGTTTGCTCTCTTTAGCTCTTCGCCTTTCATTCCTGACCATCCACCTCAGTTAAAAGCATCAACATTGTCTCCTACCTCGCCCCAAGGAACCCCCTGCAGAAACTGTGTCCAATCCCCGCACCCTAAATTGCCCTCTCCTCAATTTGCCACCAAAAACTCAAAAAACCTCAAATCAAACTCTTTGATCAGTTTACTAGCCTAATATCAGTGTTACCTTATTGGTCATCTCATCTTTTGAAAATTTTACGAGATAGACCTGGGAGAGCCTTCTCCTGCCCCGTAGGGCTAGCTACGAGGCTAAATGGTTTGATGTTGCCTTGAGGTTTACCTTCCTCAGCCTAAGGTGAAATTTCAAGCGCTAATAGGTTGGACCAGGAGACGTAGCCCAGGAATATTGGGTGAACTCCTTATTAAAGTTGTTTTGTTTTTATGTGTTGCCTGTTATGTTTTCTTTAACTGCTTCATTGCCTGTGTATTTCGCAATCTTATCGATCTGTTGCATAAAATAACATAGGCACATCCATGCACATGAGTCTGTAATACCTTATTGTTTGTCTTGGATCAATTCCATATCATAAGGTGAAGGAAGGACTAATTGAAGATCACTTTCTTGGCTATCATTTGAAGGAAGGAAAGAAATCTTGGAAGAAAATATCACTCTCTCAATGGGAATTTATTTGAAGATGGGACCCAATCTCTTGAAAATTGCAAGAAGCTTTGTTGGAAGGATCATCTACAATATTTCTAGGGGAGTCAAGAGTGGAGGATTATTGGCTACACTTACAAGTACACTTGACAATGACAATGCATGCATTATTGATAGTGGAGCCTCATGACACATGACAAGAGAAAGTGGACAACCAAATACTCTATAAAAGGGGTCATCATCACATGTAGTTGAGCTTGGAGACAACAACATTTACGCAGTCAAGGGCCTTGGATCTACATCATTTGAGCTAGAAAGTAGAAGAAAGATGCATCTCACCAACATTCTTTATTTCCCATGTTTGAAAATGAATTTATTTTCCATTTCTTGTTTAGAAGATAAAGGACATAGATTTGGTCTTGTAGATGGTAGATTTTTGGTTTGGGGAAGGGATTCTAGTTTTGAAAAGCCAACGATTATTTGGATTCAGGAAGGAATCTTATATAGGGTTATAAAACCATCTCCTCAAGCCCTTATTCACATGGATATTAGTCTCATCCAACTTTGGCATAGAAGATATGGACAGATTCACTACAAGATAATACTCTCTCTAAGTCAAATGGTGAAGGGCATCCCTAACATCAAGGAGGACCATGAAGGAGTTTGCAAGGGACATGCTTTGGGAAAGAATACTAGGAAGCCTTTTACAAGTAGTGATACAAGGTTTAAAGAAATTCTAAACCTAATTCATTTCGATGTATGTGGACCTATGTTTGTTAAATATATTGGAGATCACCTATACTATGTGACCTTCATTTATGATCACTCAAGAAAGACATGGCTCTATCTTCTCAAGTTAAAGGATGAAGTATTTGAAAAGTTCAAGGAATTTAGATCTGAATTAGAAACCCTAACTGAAACAAAGATAAAGATCCTTAGATCCGACAATGGGGGTGAATATACTTCTAAAGAACATATAACTTATTGCAAAGAAGTTGGGATTAAGAGGGAGCTCATAGTTCCCTGCAATCCTGAACAAAATGGAGTTGCAAAAAGGAAGAATCGAACCATTGAAGAATGCATTAGAACTACGACATTTTATTAAGACCTACAAAAATTTATACGGGGAGAAGCAGCCATGACAACAATATACAAACAAAATAGAAGTCCCCATAGAATCCTTGATAATATTACACCAAAGGAAACATTCTCAAGAAGGAAGCCACATGTAGACCATATTTGAATCTTTGGATGTCCTACATACATTCATGTTCCAAAATAAAAGCGAAATAAGTTAGAATCTAAAAGTACGAAAGGTATATTCGTTGGTTATAGCCTTTCATCAAAGGCTTGTAGAATCTACATCAAAGAAGAAAGACGAATTGAAGTTAGCAGAGATGTAACTTATATTTGAAGAAAATCATGCCTATAAAAGATCCAAGGATATACCTCTTGAATCCGATGAATAAGACACACTACTATTAGAAGAAGCACAACAACATGACAAGTTTCCTACAAGTCAAGAAGAAGAAGGACCAAGTGAACCTATTCAACCTACAATCATTCCTGAAACAAAGAAGAGGCCAAATTGGTTAAAAGCTACACTTGAAGATGTTGAAGGACATGGAGCAGCAAAAGGAACTTTTGGAGAAATAAAAATACCAAAAAGATACTCAGGATATGCAACATACACGAAAAAGTTAATTGATGAAAAACGAACTACCTTTCAAGAAGTCGCTCATCAGGAAGAATAAAAGAAAGCAATGCAAGAAGAATATCAATCTGTCATGAAGTATGGAGTTTGGGAAATCATTCCTAGACCTAATGACAAATCTATTGTCACTTCAAAATGGATTTACAAGATCAAACATGTCGTTGATGGAAGCATAGACAAATACAAAGCAAGATTTGTTGCAAGGGGTTTCTCTCAAAAAGGAAGGGATAGACTATGAAGAAACATTTGCTCCTACTGCTAGATACACTAGTATTAGATCTTTTATTTCTATAACAGCCACTATGGGATGGAATATCCATCAAATGGATGCGAAAAAAACCTTCCTAGATGGAATTTTAGATGAAGAAGTATATATTTATCAACCGGAAGGCTTTGAGATAAATAGCAAGGAAACTCACGCTTGTATATTAAAGAAAGCTCTATATGGCTTGAAACATGCTCCTAGGGCTTGGTACACAAGAATGGATGCCTATCTTCTAAGAATTGGTTATGTCAAAAGTTTTGTTGATGCAAACCTCTACATCGAGATAATCAAGAAAGAACTAGTTATTATATTGTTATATGTGGATGATTTCTTTGTTACATGTGCAGAGCAAAGAATTCTAGAATGTAATAAAATGTTAGCAGCAAAATTTGAAATGTAATATCTAGGACTCATGCATTACTACTTGGGCTTGGAAGTTTGGTAGAAACCCGATGAGATATATTTTGGTCAAGGAAAGTACATAATCAAGAATTTACAAAAGGTTGGTATCATGGATTCCAAGCCTATGACTACTCACATGATCACAAATCTAAATAAGTTAAGAAACTCCAACTCTAGTCTTATTGATCCCACAAGTTATCGTAAGTTGGTGGGCTCTTTGATGTAGTTAGTGAATACTCTACTTGATATATGCTTTGTTATAAATGTTCTTAGTCAATTTCAGTTGAAGCCTCATCGTGACCATTGGATAACTGCCAAGCACATTTTAAGATACTTACGTGGAACTATTCATCACTGCCTAAAGTATGATGGAAGGAAGTTAGATTGGCAGGTTTTATTGATTCCAAATACGGTGACAGTGAGATAGATGGAAGAAGTCTTATTGGTGGTTGTTTCAGTTTGGGAAGAAGTACAAGACAAGGCATGATAAGCATCATGTGGACCACAGTTTTTAGGTTGGAGATGAAGTTCGACTTTACATTAACAAGGAGAGGCTTAAAGGACAATGTAAAAAATTTGAAACCAATAAGGTATGGACCTTTTAAGATTCTAGAAAAGATTAGTAATAATGCCTTCAGATTGGATTTGTCTCCATATATGCAAATGTATGTAGTTGTTACTGTTGAGAATTTGAGATTATATGAGCCTCCTTAGTCTGATGATCAAGGAGATCATGTTCAGATTCCTTCAATAAAAGATTTCTCTCCATAATTTCTTGAAGAATTATAGAAAGACGCCATCCTTGATAGAAGAACAAGAACTTCAAAATGAGGGAATGTGGAATACCTTAGTGTGGGACTCAAAGGCACAAATCCAAGCAAATCCAAATGGATTGAAATTGGAAGGGTGAGGGAACTTTACCCGCATTTGTTTATTGACTAAAGTAGTCTTTTGGAGGTGCAAAAGCTTCCAGTGGGGAGGAGTGATCCAAGGGATTAATAAAGTTCTCAAAATTAAAAGTGTTCAAAAGTGCTCGAAACTTTTACCTTTGCATAGATTGATGACCTGAATCCAACGCAACTTGAATCACTCAAAACTGAAATCGTATGCTCCCGATATCGCATTCTGACCATTTTCTCAAACATGTAAAAAATTTACAGATTGGTTGCAAGACTACTGACTAGACAGTATGTACGACGACTAGGCAGGTTAACTGTACACATTGGGCCAATAATAGGTTGACAAGTGTCAAAGTGTGATTGGTTCAAATTTGGTTGATTTTTATCGATGGTTGATTTTTTTGTTGGACCAATGGGGGAATTCCATGTGGCCCAATCATGGGCTACCACGTGGCACCCTGGGGTCCATTAAAATTTTGGGTTAAGGTCGAACTGAAACTGGCTATATTCGAACACACAACCTATAGACTAGTAGCAAGGCTCCCTACAGCCGCACCACCGGATGCGTCTTAACATATAGAGTGGCTGAATTTTATTTAAATTCATGTGAAATGATGTTTGTGGGGCAGGGTTGGGGCTAAGACCTGCCCTCAGTCAGCCTATGCCCACAGGACCATAGGTAGGGGAGACATGGGTGTGGGCTTAGCCCTGGCTCTAGGTTCCAGCACCCATGGTAAAAACCACAGGACCACAACCAAAAATAGTTGGAGCCAACATGAAAAGGGTGAAGAGATGGGGACCAACCCCGGTCACATTACGCCACCATATAACTAGCGACGAAGGGCGTGGAGATGGTGACCAGCCCCAGTGACATTACGCCACCATATAACTAGCGATAAAAGGCTCGGCGGATGTTGTTACAATGGGTGCGTAAATTTTGGAATGGCCCTATTTATATACCGCACATGGAACCAATGCTAAGGTGTTAGGGGCTATGTCGATGGGGGCAGGCGGTTAGCCCCGGCCCAGGGCGCATGGCCCCATGTGGACCTAGTTTTCCGCCCAAGTCTTACTGGGAAAATTCAACAAGTGACATTTTGCACCATTTTCAGCACGAATTTCACTCACGTCGAGCGAAAGTGTCACTCAACACCCTAAAAAGGTGGAAATCATTGTTCAGTTAGCAGTCCAATGCAGTTTGTGGTTGAGTTAGCAGAAGAAACTTTGGGAGAGCATAACCTCTTTAGTTTTTTGCAAAATTGAGACCAACAAGAGCCCAACTAGGGGTTTTTGACAGTTATGAAGCCATGGGAGACATAATATTTACATTTTGAGCATTGTAAATCCATGTAAACACAAAATTGAGCACTTAATGAAAGAGGTCCAACATTGGAAGTTGGACCAGGAGATGTAGCCCAAGGGAGGGGTGAACTCCTTTATCATTTTTGTTGTTATGTGTTTCTGATATGGTATATTGTCTTTGTTTTATGTTGTTAACTAAGTTTAAAAACCATAATTTTATTTTTTTACAAAGTGACCCATTGCCTACAATACATAAAAATTTACTTGCAATTTTACCATCACCTTCAAGTTTACATTTCAAATCAGCCGCTATTGTAACACATTTTGAAATTGAGTTCTAATTTGGGTGTACTCATAGCACTCTAAAAGAAATTATATTTTGTCTTCAACACTCTTAGTGTCACAAGCATGATAGATTTTTACATCACACTATGTTTTGGGAATTATCCAACGAGTAGTTTGACTTTGTAGCTAGTGGGAGTTGGCTTATATTCATATTTAGCAGTGTTGATTTTCTTATTTTTGCTAGTAATATTGATTTTTTTCTTTGTGCAAGTCGGAGCTAAAATATACTTTTGATTTTCTAGATTAGGGTTGATCACCTCCTTATATAGCTTCATTTTATTTTCTAACTCTTTATTGCACCAAAAAGTCTCTTTAAATTTAGATGTAATAATGCTTTTAATATTGTTGCCATATCCTACAGATGGCATATTTCTATATTCCTCAATGTTTGATGCCATCCATCCTTGATCCTCTAGTGGTTATGGCTAGATTTGAAAGCAATTTTGGGGAGTCTTTTATCATCCATACTATTATATAGTTCTTATACATAAAGTACCTAACCATGGTCTTGCACTTAATGGGGGCGAGGCTCCCTTATGTGAGGATAGGATAGGGTGTATTGATTTTAATATTAAGATTATACGTTACAAAATCCTTTTGGATATGCTTTATCCTTCTCCAAGATTATCTATAGATAGTACATCCCCAGACTTCACATCCATATAAGATAATAGGAATGATGAGAGTATAAAATCAAATTTTTTTCTTATCCCACAACCAAAGTCCTACTAATTTACACTTGTTTTCAAGACCATAATAAGTTTTCCACCCTGCATTGATCATTTTTTCAACATTATGGTTCCAATTGAGTTTATGATGAAGATGGATTTCAAGATATTTGTATGAAGGAACTTAATCCAAGCTATTATTGTCATATATGAAAGTGTCACTATCATAACCTTTATTGTGTCTATGTTCATAACCGCACCCATACTAGAGCATAAATCCTTGATGATTCTTACATATCAAGTTGATATTGAAATATTTTATTTAACATGGATATCAAATATTTTATTTATTGTCCATATATTGAATGTTTTGATATCGATATTTTTAAAATGCCGCGTGTCAACTCCATAACAAGCAGTGAAGGAATTACACTTCCCTGGAAACTAGAAAGCGATTATGTATGAGAAATATTTTTTGTACTTTTTAATTACTTCATTTACCTCTTTATTAAGTTGGTATCAAATTATATTACTTAAGGTGGACATTAAAATATTTTATTTATGGTTGACATTGAAATATTTCTTTTGTTATTATTATTTTTTTAAATGTCATGTATCAATGCATGTTGAGCATGGAAAGAAATACACCTCTCCTTAATATTGGATAGTAGAAAATGATTTGCCACATAATAATTATATCACTTTATTCAACTTATGACATTTTATTATTTTTTTAATTTATGTCATGGTATTTCTTGTCTCTCTCTTAAGCTATCAATTAATAGAGCAACATATTATTTAGACACGATAATAAAAAAATTATTTTATATATGTTTTATTTTAAATATTTTTACATACAATGGCAGTTATATTTATTTAAAAGTTTCATTATCACAAGGTTATTAATTATGTTTACTCATGCTCTATTAGTCTCTACCCTTTGAGATGAAAGGCTATAATAATAGGTATAGTAATTAGTTGGTATTTTTTCAATTAGCACTGCACACAAATGAAATTTCATTGTTTTAAATCAATGTTCTAGCACATTCATGCATTTTTTCCATCACAATTTATTTTTTAACCTATGTTTTAAGTTTGAGGTATTATTTGACCTCCTTTGAAGGTATATCCCCACACTACGCATCCATGTCTTAAACCATACATTGAATTAGTGATTTTTCCTAATTGAAGTTATGTTAGACCTAAGTTTAGCATTACTTCTCTAGCATTAAATGTTCCCATGCATGGAAGTTTGATCTAGGTCATTATTATGTCGGTTGACCTTTCTTTGAAGATCTTACACTGCCTTGTAAGCTTTTCCTATTTTGTGACATCTAGCATGCCACCACTTGATGCATTGAAAATGTTTGGCAATCTCAATGCGTTTGTTATCTCAAAATCAGGCCCTGGAAGGCTGCAGACCAGGAAGACTTCAAGTAACTGTTTCAAACCTACTTTAGGCTGAGGCTTAGCCTCCCCAACTTGAGAGGGCTCTCTCAAAGGATTAATGATCTTTGATTATGATAAAGATGGCTAACTCTTGTGAAACAAAGGTAAAATGTGAGTGGTGGAAACACAATTAGTAACTATCCATTGGGCTTATGGAGTCAACATCATTTCAGTATATAACAACGTTATCAACCTTACCTAGAAGTCAGGGCATTCAGGGTTCAATACATTTAGAATATACCAGAAACATATAGGACTACACAGTCTATGAATGTATACAGGAAATTAGAGCACCGTGAGTGAATTCTAAGTGATTACACATTCATACCACTGCAAATATTGGGAAAATAACAATACAACACATTCTGAACATCGAATCCTTCCTGAGTCCTGAGAAGCAAAGCCAATTTTGTATTACTGAAAACGAGTCTTTACATAAAGCCAAATATCAGAGTTTTTCTGAATAATTTTCCAACCCTTGATACATTGCTCTTTCTCGTATATATAGAATTCTTTTACAAGGTTGAGATTCTTCCTCCCACATGAGGGGAACTCGAATTCTACATCTTATGACACCTATTCAAATTTTAACTACCTATTAAATGTAACAAACTGCTAACTAGACTTTTTAGAGATCTAAGGAAAATAGGAGTCTAACTTTATATCAAGCTAATAATAGCCTTAATTACAATCAATTCTCGTTCTTTGACAAGTGGTATTTTTTCAGTTTGGCTATGCTAGGTGTTTGTAGCTACCCGCTGGCCCTTAATGTCACATCTTATCCATTGCTCCTGAAAAGTAGCAAACTTCCCCTGTTTATCTGCTTTTGGTTTTCCTCAATGATACTCGAAACCAATGACCCATGCCCTTCTTCTTTGATTATACAAAAATATATTAGGATGCCACGTCCTTGATGTGTTGTCAACCTTTTCCATGTGTGAAGACAAAACCTCCTCCAAGTTGTCTGATATATCATGGACTATAGTACCTCTGATCACTTTATAACAAAAAGTTTAGCATTCGAATATAAGTCTCTTCCACTTGTTTCTTCCTTTGTTGAATGTTTCCACCTGTTACATGATCCTTTGAAGAGATTCCTTTTTCAAAAATTTCCCCTCGATCCCTCAAAATTGGTTGACTGGGTTTTAATTATGTAGCTACAACAGTTTCGTAGTGCGCTATGAAACTGCTGTATAATCACTAAAACACAGCCTAATACCAAAAATTTGTTATCTTGAGCTTCTTTATATTTAAACATTCTTTTCAATTGCTCCAAAGCTTTTCAAAATTGAGTGGAAATGTATGATTCTTCAAGAAGGATTATAACAAGGAAAACCATCAAAATTTGGAACATAACCTTACTTAAGGAGATTCTTTTTGCTGGCTTAACTGCATCTTTAAGTCCTCAATTTGTTTCTTCATGACTCTGATCCCAGCTCTCAGCTTTGTATTGACCTTCTTGATGAATTGTGCTTTTTTTATTGCAGGGACAGTCTAGCTACGGAATTGAACATTACAATCAACCACCTCGGGTATTTGAAATGTTTTGTCCTCCCACCGAGCTTGCATTTGGTTAAAATAAACCTCCTTGATTGCATGTTTCCTGGAAGCTTTCTTCAGTCTAGCAATTTCAAAAGTTTCCAATTCCAACTTCCTTTTCAACTCTTTGACACTATCTTCTTCTTGAAGGGTAATTGCTTTACCTTTATCTTTTCCTTCATGAGACTTTGTTATCTCCTCTGTTTCATCTGCTCCTAGTAGTACCTCCTGTATGTGTTTGAAATTCCTCGTTATGGGTCTTCTTGGCTTAAAGAGAAATTGAGCAACCTGATCATCAAACTTGAGTTTTTTTTAGGCTTTGACTCTCTTAGCCTTGTCTTTTCCTAACTCTATCGAATCTGCTTGAACCAGGGGAGATTCTTCAATATCAATGGCTTGCAGTAAGTCATTCAAGTCTCCCTTTGAAACAGGGCTTTCCTCAATAATCACTGACTTGCCTTTTTCTTTAGCTACCTGGCTCCTAGTCCTTTTTCTTTGGACTCCTTCACCCGTGTTTGATTCATGTGCACCTTCTTTGATCTGAGTTTTCTCTTAATGGACTACTTGGGTGTATCTTGGATAGTCAGTGGCTTGGTGGATTCCCTTACTTGTTTCCTAGCCTCCAACTTTGCAAACCTCCTGGATCTTGTTTCTGCCTGATGACCAGTTGTTGTTGGCAGCTCTTTTGCAGCTTGAGGATTGAGACCAGTCTCATTCTTGAAACCAGACATAAACATGAATGTGGGCCAGTCCCTACCTACTTTCTGGAGTTCATGCAGCACGATCAACTTAACTAAGCCGTGGTGAAACAATGAGGTCTCACAGGCTTCTTTCCTTAGCTGCACCTTCTCACACATTTTGGTCAAACTACGAAATAAGTAGAAAGGTAAATCAAGAGATATTTTTCCTGTGAAATGCAGAAGAAGCTTAAAATGATATGAATACACCTTATTGTATCTCCCTTCACAGGTAAGGTACCTTTGTATGTAGGTAATCAAATTGGCATATGAGTCCTTGACATAATTTCTAGGCACAGACTTGTTTAAATTTGAGTCAAAACTCGGGCTTCAGAAATTCTTTGCAGGGGGTCATATCAAATTTGAAATTCTTAAACCAAGTTTCTTGTACCCTTGGAAACTCCGTAACTGTGGATATTACCTCTGGTGAGACTTGCAATTCGAGCATCCCAACCTTTGAATTCAGCCCTATGAATTTCAAAGCAAATTCTTTGGTGATTTGTGCATAACCTCCCTGGAGTTTCTCGCAAAAATTCCAACATCTAACTTGCTTGAACGCTTGCTCAACTTCTCTGTTCTTCAAGATAAGGTCTAAACCTTCAGGTTCATTCCTCAAACATCTCCCTGATCTGTGCTCTTTCCTTTCTACAGATCCTTCCATGAGACTTCAGCGTAATGAAGGTTAGATATACTAGTGCTGCTCAATCTTCAATCTCTGCCTCGCTTGAATGGCTGCCTCGCTTGATAACTGCCTCGCTTGATATACAATGCATTCAAATTGAAAACTTGCAGACTTGTTCCTCATGCAACGAATACAATCATAATTAATACTGTGAATACCTGGCTTTTCTTGGAACTTGCAATCTGAGCGTACCAAGGTACCTAGCGGCTGTAATGATGGAGATAAGTAGTTGGACATGATATGTGGAGTGTATAAGCTAACAGTGAATGATGCAACCATAACTGAACTTGACAGATTTGACAGTTAGGAAAGATTTGCTACAGATTGCACGAATCTTCGATTTTGTAGCGTAGCCAGTGTAAAATCTGGGTTACGCGCTACGAAATCACCTAAAGCATGTTGCGCTGCAAAACTGCTAAAAAGGATTTATGCGCTGCGAAAACACCTAACAATATTTAAGCGCTACGAAATCACCTAAAGAGCTTTGTAGCACATAAAAATTTTTGAACAAAGCTAACACATGGAAATTGTGAGAGTTATGAGACCAATGATGAATGAGAATGCATGGTGGACCTTTATTTAAGTATACCATCAATACTCCTAAGACTCAGACTCTAAGGCAAACAAAAAAAATCAAACTTAAATTAGCACCGACCTTTACCATCAAACTAATTTGAGAAATTTGGGCATTAGAATTCTTAAGTGATCACAGTGGCTCCACTTGGGATAGTGTGCTCCTGTAGTACACTAAGAACTCGCAAGTTCAGTGCTTTATCCATTTTATGACAAACATAGATTTGCTTGACGAGCATCTTTTTCCAGCTTCTTGGGCCTTCACCTGGAGCTTAAGCCTTCTGTTAAGCTTGTGATTATTTTCATCAAAAGAAAAACTGATAAAACGGGTATATACAATGTTGTGAGGAACTAATAGGATTTCAATCAATGATAATGCTTTAGGAACCTGCCATTAACAGGTCCTCCAGCATATGGTTTTCCATCAATTTCTTGCAGAATGTAAGTGTTGTTTCCATGGAAAGCAGAAATTTGATATGGGCCTTTCCACAAATTTTCAAATTTATCGTGCTTACCTTTTTCTTCAATTCTAGCTTCCCATTTCAACACTCTATCATGGATCTGAAAAGTAACTTCTTTGATCTTATTATCAAATGTTCTCTTGATTCTGTTCTGACTTTGTTGATGACTATCATACACCTCATTTCTTTTCTCCTATAAGGCTATCAGCTGATTGATCCTTCTTTGTACAGCGTTTGGTTCCTCCTCTAATCCTTGAATCGGCTTCATTACAAGTACTCCAAGTGATGTTGGAAATATGGCTTCAGCACCGTATACTAACTCATATGGCGATGTTCCAGTGGACCTCTTTGTACAAATCCGGTCAGCCCACAAAGCATATTTCAATTTCAAATGCCAAGCTTTCTTATTTTCTTGCAGCAGCTTCTTGATGATCCTCACAAGGCTTTTGTTTGATGATTCGGCAAGGCCATTTCCTTGCAGATAATAAGCAGTAGAGTGTCCAAGAGAAATGTGATACTGATGGCAAAAATTAATCATCTTCTTGGACTTAAAAGCTTGAGCATTGTCAGTTATAATCTTCATTGGGCAACCAAATCTTGATAATATATTATTTTCTAAGAAAGAGATAATCACTGAATCATTTGCTTGCCTTGTTGGGACCGCTTCTATCCATTTGGTAAAGTAATCAGTGGTTGTGAGAATCCAGCGATGCTGACCTGATGAAGGAGGATGAATTTCCCCTATAAAATCCAATCCCCATTGCTGGAAGGTCCCTTCAACATATATAGGAACCAAAGGCAATGGCACAAGCTTCCTCTTTCCTTCAAATACTTTACATTCATGACATGTAGCTACCTTTTTATAGATATCTCTGAACATAGTTGGCCAAAAATATCCAACCCTCAAGACCTTGTTTGCAGTAGCTTTCCAATAGTGATGTCCTCCACAATCTCCCTTATGGAATTCATCAATTACTTTATCAGCTTCTTCTTCAAGGAGACAATTTAACAATATCCCTCCTACATCTTTCCAAAACAAATTTTGGTCATACACAAAATATCTTAAAGACTTCAGCTTGACAAACCGGGCTTTGGATTTTGAAAGATTAGCAGGGGCTTTATTATGCTGCAAAACAAATGCTACGTCCTTGTACCATTCTGAAACCAAGAATTTTTCATTTATTTGGACCAACTCCTCTTCATTTTCATAAATTTCTGAGATCTCTGTACTCAAGTTAATGTCAAGACAGTCCAAATTTGATTGTGTCAGCAGCTTGGCTAAGCCTTGACCCTTTACCAACTTCGTGGGTTTAATCTCAATGTCATACTCTAACAATTTTGCTATCCACTTGCCCCTTTTCCATCCAAATCAGGCTGTGTTAGAATATCCTTTATAACAGCATTTGGAACATAGGCAACAATGTGAGAATGCAAAACATAGACTCTGAAATCCTTTATTGCTTTCACCAAGGCATAAGCTTGCTTCTCTAGGATATTATACTTCAGTTCAGCATTAGCTAATGTCTTGCTAAAGAAAGAAATAGGTTGTTCATTACCTTGATTTCCCCTTTGCAGCAAAACTCCAGCAACTGTATCCTCAGAAGCAAATGTAAAAATAAGGAATTCCTTGGTAAAATCTGGGCTGATAAGTATTGGTGCTTGTGTGAGTTCCTTCTTGATCTCCTCAAAAGATTTCTTTGCTTCAGCTGTCCACTTAAAGTCTACTCCCTTTCTCAACATCTTCGTTATATTCTTGACAACTTCAGCAAAGTTAGGAATGAAGCGTCTAACAAAGTTGACTTTTCCAAGAAAAGATTGAATTTCTTTCCTACTTCTTGGTAGATCTAACTTTTGAATTGCACTAACTCTATTAGGATCAATCCTAATTCCTTCTTCAGAAATGATATGACCAAGAAGTTTGCCTGATGTTAAAGCAAAAATACTTTTAGTGGGATTAAGAGAAATACCAAACCTTCTACATTTCAACAAAACTCTTTCAATGTGCTTCAAATGATCTTCTTCTCTCTTTGAAAAAATTGTGATGTCATCAAGATAAACCACCACTGATTTATCCTTTTATTCAGCATAAGCAATATCCATTGCTCTCTAGAAAGTGGCTCCTGCATTCATGAGACCAAAAGGCATCTTGGCGTACATGAATGTTCCCCATGGCGTTGTGAAGGCTACCTTCTCTTGATCATCTGGATGAGCAAGAATCTTATTGTACCCTGAGAAACCATCAAGCATAGACATCCTTTGTGAACCAAAAATCTTTTGCAGAATCAGATCCATCTTGGGAAGAGGATAATTATCTTTCAATGAAGCTTTATTCAGATTTCTGAAGTCTATACAAATCCTGATCTCTCCATTCTTTTTCCTAACTGGGACCAAATTAGCAAGCCAATTTGAGAATCTGATTGGAACAATAATCTTAGCATCAAAAAAAAAATTCACTTCCTTTTCAATCAATGGCATAAGGAGAGGATTAATTCTTCTTAACTTCTGCTTGAAAGGTTTTTCATTCTCCTTAATAGAAATGGTATGTTGTATAATTGAGGAATCATATTGTTTCAAGTCAGCATAGCTCCAAGCAAAAACATCAATGAACCTTTTCATCATCTCAACATATTTAGTCTTAATATCAGCTGAAAGAAATTTCGAAATCTTGACCATCTTGGGTACAACTGAATCCCCTAAATTGCAGTTTTCTACCTCTTCCTCATCAGTGTGTAATTTTGGAGCTTTGAACACATCATTTTGATCAAACAATTTCTCAAGGGGAATGAGACCCTTTGGAATTAAGTTGTTTTTTAATTGTAAGACTTCAGACTTCTCCTTTGATTACACAAACATATTTTGCTAATCCATTTGAGTGCTCTCAAATTCTTCCTTTAACTCAATGAAATTCTTTACCTGTTGATCATCCTCAAAGACCTGCCAATTAGTGATGTTATCTAGTATAACTGGTCGGTGATGAACCTCCACCTCATACTTTTCAGAAGAGTGCATAGGAATAATAAAAAGGCTGGCAGAAACAACAAGAGAGTCTGCAATAGAGTTTTGGTCTCTGGTTTTGATGGTGAAAGAATAGGCCTGAAACTTTTCCAACATGTCCAACACTAAGTTTCTATATGCCCTCATCCTTACATCCTTGGTTTGGTAAGCATCTTCTACTTGTTTAATTACCAATTCAGAATCTCCACAAACAGCAATGTTTCTAGCCTTCAACTTTAACAAAGCTTCTAAGCCTAAAATCAAAGATTCGTACTTGGCCATATTGTTAGTGCAATCAAAATTTAGCTTGTAGGAGAGAAAATTACTTTCCTTATCAGGACTTGTGATCCAAATCCCAGCTCCTGCCCCTTCTCTTCCTACTAATCTATCGAAGTATAATGACCACCAGCCTATTGTGTCTCTTTCATCTCTTTGCTGACCTCCTTGACACTGATTTTCTGAAAGTTTCTCTTCTGATTCTCCTCCAACTGATTCATTGAATAGAATGGCTGATCCGAGACCAGTATCAAATGAATAAATAGGAAAATTTTGAGGTTTGTCTTTGCTGCTTACCATATAAGCCATTTTGGTCTCCCGATACAATCTCCTTTGCTCACCAAAAACAGGGATAGTAGCATAGGTAAGGTCCATCTGCATCGTGCCCTTGATCTTTGCTGCCCACGATCTTGAAAGAAGCATCCCAAACGTAGGTGGAATGTCAGCCACAACAATGTCCATGACAATTGTTTTTTCTGGAATTTGTGTGAGACCCACAACAACATCTTTAATCAAACCAATGCATTCAACTCTTTTTGAATCAAAGGAAAATAAATCCTTATATGGTCTAGTTACCTCTAATCCCAATCTTTCCATGATCGCCTTGGGCATAATATTATGAGATGCCCCTGAATCTAACATAGCATTATGTAAGGTCATATCATGAATGCTAATGCTTATGTAGAAAGGAGGAAACTCTTCCTTCTAATCATCTTCAAGTCTTGGACCCAAGTAAATAATAGGATTATCTTCTTGTACATTTAAGATATCAGCTACTCCTGGTTGTGAATTGAGCATTTCAACAATCTTACTTCTGTATTTGTCTACCTTGAGGATTTCACTAAAGGGGACTGATATCTTGATTTTTGCAATCTCATTCTCAAGGTTAAAAACAGAAACAGTCTTCTCAATTTCTTTAGTAGGGGATGGAGCTTGAATATCCTTTTTGCCAGGTGGAGAATCATTTTTACCTTCAGCAACCTTTGAGTTGTCCTTCTTATCTTCAACAGCCTTTGAGGCATCCTTCTTGGGCTGTGCTTTGCTTGCTGTAATGGGCACGTTTCTATTCCTGAGATTGTACTGCTTTTGCATCTCAAAGATAGCATGTTGATAGCCCTTTAAATAGTCTGAAGGTTCTTCTCCTGGTTTGGTCATACTGGACTCATCATGTTCTTCCTTAGTCAAGAAAATCCCTGGCACTTCTTCATCAAGACAATGGATGGACTCCTCAGGAATTTCAGGTTCATCTTCTTCATCCACCAAATTTTGCTGGAAAGGAGGTCTTACTGGAGGATCTGGCTGTTGATTCCTGTTTTCTCTTGGCCTTTGCTGATTTTGAGGTCTTCTGAACTGAGGATTTCTAAATTGAGGTTCCTGCTGCGCTGGAGGAGCAGAGGTATTCCCAAGAGCCAACCGATCCATTAGCTTTTCCATAGTCTTCATCATTGAGTCAAACTTATCTTCTGGAGCTGAAGTGGAAGGTTTCTCTTCTTCTTTCATTTTAGCTTTTGCCATCTTTGATTTCTTAGCAGCAATCATGTTTACTTCCACTTTAATTGCATCGTTTTTCATGTCAGCAAGAGTAGCAGAATCCCTTTCTCTGAGTAACAGAGAGAAGTCAGAATCAAATGCTTCGGCGTATTTCAGTTGTGCCAAGGCCCCAGGAGGTTTCAAATGGACTGGGATGGAAATTAAACCTCTTGGAGAAGTTTTGAACGGTTTCATCAGGTGCTCTTCTAAGATTGTTGTATCCAATAAGAGCTTGGACAGGGTTAGTTCTGTTTCCCCATTTCCTTAGAAAACTATCTTCAAACTCTGCCCAACTGTGAATGCTTCCAGCTATAAGAGCTTTAAACCATTTTCTAACCTCTCCAATGAAGGTTTGTGCAAACAATCTTAGCTTCACATCCTCATCATCAACTTCCTCTCTATCAACAAAATCATTGAATCTGTCTACATGTTCTTCTGCTGTGATTTCTTCATCTCCACCCCATGTTGGAATTCTAGCAGCATATTTGCTGGGAAGGTCATGTAAAAGAGCAGGAAGAGCTAGTGGAGCATACCTAGCAGGTACAACCATAATTAATGGAGGAGTAGTGATGACAGGTATTGTAGGCACAGAGGAACCATAACTGATATGAGGTGGGTTTCCTAGTGTCTGAGAGCTACTAGGACTAGCAGAGGCAAAGGATAAAGTGCTGATATGAAAAGGACTATTTGGACTTTGCAAACCACTGACAAATGTACTCCAATTTTGAAGGGGTAGACCAATTTTAGATTTGAGTAAGACTTCAAAAGGATCAAGCTCTTTGAGTTTATTTAATCTTCCTCTTCTAACAACAATTCAGAAGTAAAAACCTCCCAAAATTCCTCCTTATCTTTTTGTGACACTAAGGACGAAGTATCAATACCTCTTTTTTGTAAATCTAGAATAATTCCAATAACTTCTTCTTCGTTTTCAGACCTCAACAACACCTCATGAATCTTATCATCAACAATTTTGTCCTCGGGACTTCTTGAAAATTCAGAGAGCAAAGATTTTGAAAAAGATGGAGTACCTGGTGTTTCAATAAATCTTTGTCTGCGCCTTGAAATGGTGTTTGGATTGTCCACAGAAGTAGGTGGATCTGAGTCAAGATTGCTCCGTGTATATCTCCCTCTCGAAGCCACCTTTTAAACTTTTTGAAAATGTATGGAGTCACCAAGGTAGATTGCAGCCTCGAAAAGTCTTCTAAGCTCCTGCTACCTTCAGAAGTTTAGTCTCTTGATTTCGAGAATGATTAATCTTCAGGCTCCCGGCAGACGCACCAAAATGTTATCTCAAAATCAGGCCCTGGAAGACCAGGAAGACTTCAAGTAACTGTTTCAAACCTACTTTAGGCTGAGGCTTAGCCTCCCCAACCTGAGAGGGCTCTCTCAAAGGATTAATGATCTTTGATTATGATAAAGATGGCTAACTCTTGTGAAACAAAGGTAAAATGTGAGTGGTGGAAACACAATTAGTAACTATCCATTGGGCTTATGGAGTCAACATCATTTCAGTATATAACAACGTTATCAACCTTACATAGAAGTCAAGGCATTTAGGATTCAATACATTTAGAATATACCAGAAACATATAGGACTACACAGTCTATGAATGTATACAGGAAATTAGAGCACCGTGAGTGAGTTCTAAGTGATTACACATTCATACCACTGCAAATATTGGGAAAAGAACAATACAACACATTTTGAACATCGAATCCTTCCTGAGTCCTGAGAAGCAAAGCCAATTTTGTATTACTGAAAAAGAGTCTTTACATAAAGCCAAATATCAGAGTTTTTCTGAATAATTTTCCAACCCTTGGTACATTTCTCTTTCTCCTATATATAGAATTCTTTTACAAGGCTGAGATTCTTCCTCCCACATGAGGGGAACTTGAATTCTACATCTTATGACACCTATTCAAATTTTAACTACCTATTAAATGTAACAAACTGCTAACTAGACTTTTTAGAGATCTAAGGCAAATAGGAGTCTAACTTCATATCACGCTAATAATAGCCTTAATTACAATCAATTCTCGTTCTTTGATAAGTGGTCTTTTTTTAGTTTGGCTGTGGTAGGTGTTTATAGCTGCCTGCTGGCCCTTAATGTCACATCTTATCCACTGCTCCTGAAAAGTAGGAAACATCCCCTGTTTATCTGCTTTTGGTTTTCCTCAAAGATACTCGAAACCAATGAACCATGCCCTTCTTCTTTGATTATACAAAAATATATTAGGATGCCACGTCCTTGATGTGCTGTCAACCTTTTCCATGTGTGAAGACAAAACCTCCTCCAAGCTGTCTGATATATCATGGACTATAGTACCTCTGATCACTTTATAACAAAAAGTTTAGCATTCGAATATAAGTCTCTTCCACCTGTTTCTTCCTTTGTTGAATGTTGACACCTGTTACATGATCCTTTGAAGAGATTCCTTTTTCAAAAATTTCCCCTCGGTCCCTCAAAATTGGTTGACTGGGTTTTAATTATGTAGCTACAGCAGTTTCGTAGCGCGCTACGAAACTACTGTGTAATCACCAAAACACAGCCTAATACCAAAAATTTTCTATCTTGAGCTTCTTTATATTTAAACATTCTTTTCAATTTCTCCAAAGATTTTCAAAACTGAGTGGAAATGTATGATTCTTCAAGAAGGATTATAACAAGGAAAACCATCAAAATTTGGAACATAACCTTACTTAAGGAGATTCTTTTTGCTGGCTTAACTGCATCTTTAAGTCCTCAATTTGTTTCTTCATGACTCTAATCCCAGCTCTCAGCTTTGTATTGACCTTTCTGATGAATTGTGCTTCTTTTATTGCAGGGATAGTCCGGCTACGGAATTGAACATTACAATCAACCACCTCGGGTATTTGAAATGTTTTGTCCTCCCACCGAGCTTGCATTTGGTTAAAATAAGCCTCCTTGATTGCATGTTTCCTGGAAGCTTTCTTCAGTCTAGCAATTTCAAAATTTTCCAATTCCAACTTCCTTTTCAACTCTTCAACACTATCTTCTTCTTGAAGGGTAACTGCTTTACCTTTATCTTTTCCTTCATGAGACTGTGTTATCTCCTCTGTTTCATCTGCTCCTGGCAGTACCTCTTGTATGTGTTTGAAATTCCTCGTTATGGGTCTTCTTGGCTTAAAGACAAATTGAGCAACCTGATCATCAAACTTGAGTTTTTTCAAGGCTTTGACTCTCTCAGCCTTGTCTTTTCCTGACTCTATCGAATCTGCTTGAACCAGGGGAGATTCTTCAATATCAATGGCTTGCAGTAAGTCATTCAAGTCTCCCTTTGAAACAGGGCTTTCCTCAATAATCACTGACTTGCCTTTTTCTTTAGCTACCTGGCTCCTAGTCCTTCTTCTTTGGACTCCTTCACCTGTGCTTGATTCATGTGCACCTTCTTTGATCTGAGTTTTCTCTTTAAGGGACTACTTGGGTGTATCTTGGATAGTCAGTGGCTTGGTGGATTCCCTTACTTGTTTCCTAGTCTTCAACTTTGCAAACCTCCTGGATCTTGTTTCTGCCTGATGACCAGTTGTTGTTGGAAGATCTTTTGCAGCTTGAGGATTGAGACCAGTCTCATTCTTGAAACCAGACATAAACATGAATGTGGGCCAGTGCCTACCTACTTTCTGGAGTTCATGCAGCACGATCAACTTAACTAAGCCGTGGTGAAACAATGAGGTCTCGCAGGCTTCTTTCCTTAGCTGCACCTTATCACACATTTTGCTCAAACTACGAAATAAGTAGAAAGGTAAATCAAGAGATATCTTTCCTGTGAAATGCAGCAGAAGCTTAAAATGATATGAATACACCTTATTGTATCTCCCTTCACAGGTAAGGTACCTCTATATGCAGGTAAGCAAATTGGCATATGAGTCCTTGACATAATTTCTAGGCACAGACTTGTTTAAATCTGAGTCAATAAACTCGGGCTTCAGAAATTCTTTGCAGGGGGTCATATCAAATTTGAAATTCTTAAACCAAGTTTCTTGTCCCCTTGGAATCTCCATAACTGTGGATATTACCTCTGGTGAGACTTGCAATTCGAGCATCCCAACCTTTGAATTCAGCCCTGTGAAATTCAAAGCAAATTCCTTGGTGATTTGTGCATGACCTCCCTGGAGTTTCTCGCAAAAATTCCAACATCCAACCTGCTTGAACGCATGCTCAACTTCTCTGTTCTTCAAGATAAGGTCTAAACCTTCAGGTTCATTCCTCAAACATCTCCCTGATCTGTGCTCTTTCCTTTCTGTAGATCCTTCCATGAGACTTCAGCGTAATGAAGGTTAGATATACTAGCGCTGCTCAATCTTCAATCTCTGCCTCGCTTGAATGGCTGCCTCGCTTGATAACTGCCTCGCTTGATAACTGCCTCGCTTGATATACAATGCATTCAAATTGAAAACTTGCAGACTTGTTCCTCATGCAACGAATACAATCATAATTAAGACTGTGAATACCTGGCTTTTCTTGGAACTTGCAATCCGAGCGTACCAAGGTACCTAGTGGCTGTAATGATGGAGATAAGCGGTTGGACATGATATGTGGAGTGTATAAGCTGACAGTGAATGATGCAACCATAACTAAACTTGACAGATTTGACAGTTAGGAAAGATTTGCTACGGATTGCACGAATCTCCGATTTCGTAGCGCAGCCAGTGTAAAATCTGGGTTATGCACTACGAAATCACTTAAAGAGATTTTATAAACATAATAACCTTTGAACAAAGCTGACACATGGAAATTGTGAGAGTTTTGAGACCAATGATGAATGAGAATGCATGGTGGACCTTTATTTAAGTATACCATCAAGACTCCTAAGACTCAGACTCTAAGGCAAACAAAAAAAATCAAACTTAGATTAGCACCGACCTTTACCATCAAACTAATGTGAGAAATTTGGGCATTAGAATTCTTAAGTGATAACAGCGTCATAGCTTTAAAATGTCAAGAAAGAAAGCACTAGAACTTTTAGCTTTCCTAGAGATATACTCTTTCTATTGATGAATTATTTAGTGTAATATGGTGGTGGAAACCTGATAACAAGAGACTCAATGCCCGAAGGTAAAAACCCCACTATTATTGAAAACGAAATAAGGGTTTAGAGGGTGCAAAACCATTTATACTTACATCCGAGGATGAGGATCATTCGGGCTTTGGTTTTTAATCAATACATAATTTTGCAACTAAAGAAATTATGAATATGAAACCTATCCTCTGAAATTAATAGCATGAGGAAGCTTATTATTATTTTATTTCAACAATGGGGGACAACATTGTAGGTGCAAGCTCATGCCTATGCTTTTGAGAGGTTAGGAAGGCCACATCCTACCAAGGCCAGATGTATGTATAGCATAACATATTGAACATTAAAATTCTCACAATGAGACAAGTATTCAACATGTTATAAATTTTTATTTAGATCAGCGACTTTACCTTTCAATTCCTTTACCTCTTCTTTCTCAAAATTACTATGGTCATGAACAAGAACAATTCTACATTTTTTTTCCATTCTTTCTCTTACTAGGCCAAACTATAAATCCACACACTTATCATAATAATAGGTAGGAAATTGGATTCAAAAAATAAATCTACAACATTCATCAAAAAATGGTGCACCCTTGGCCATGATTACTTGAAAAGAACAACGAAATTTAATTCAACATTGCAAATTTAAGGCTTATGCAATTACGTACATGCCCTATGTATTAAGCACACCATTTTCTTCCTCAATTGAATTTGGGTTTTGATTGTTGGAAACAAGGATGTTAGCAACTCAAGCACATTCCCTCTCATGTTTATATAACTAGTTTAATTATTAGGAACTTGAAGTAGAAAGGTGATGATTCTTAGCACATAAGCCTTAGAAAGATAGAAATCATATTCTCTTCCTTGGCTTCCAAACTCAACTGCAACTCTAATCTCAAGAAATCTAGAGTTTTGATCCACACCAATGTTTCTTCCTTGTAGTCAATGAAATTGTGATAGCAACTATAAATTTTCTAACAATGCTTAAATTACTTTACAACAACACACTCAAACATCTATATATTGATTCTTTTGTAAAACTGGAAAGCAATTTCCAAGTTGTAGTGCTCCATATCATTGATCTCACAACATGTTATCACCTCATATTATTCCCTACCATGTTGTCTCATTATCAAAACCACATGTAAAAACATGTGGGTAACATTACTTCAACAACAAAACTTTTCCTACCTTCATAATACATGTGGAATCTATCATCTACTTCAAAATTGAAGTCAAACCAATTTTTACTTTTTAACTATTTTTTTCCAAAAATTCTCAAATTTGCATTAATCTTGGGATTGTAAATGGATATAAAGAAATTAGAACTATAAAAAGCACACTCCCACTCCATACCTATCATATTTATATGAATATTTGAATTATTATTAACTTGACATTGAAAGATGATAATTCTTGACCTACAAGCCTCATTAGGTAAGACATCCTCTCCTCTACCTCGTATTTAGAACCCAACTACAACTCCAAATGTGAGAGCGTGTAGATCCATGATCCATCCCATGGTTTCTTCCTTATAGTCATGAACTTGTGATAGTAGCTCCAAATATTCCAGTAACTCTTGTTAAATTCTTCCACAACAATAGGCTTAAACATTTGTTCATCGACTCTTTTTTAAAATCAACAAGTAGTGGCTAATTTGTAGCACTCCATATCATAGATATCTTAATGTGTCAATACCCCATCTCTTTCCCGAGCATGTGTTTTCATTGTGACAACCACGTGTAAATAATTTGGATGGGATGCTTGCAACACATTGATTTTACTTGCCTTCATAATACATGTTGAACCTCTTGTCTACTTGAAAATTGAAGTCAAATCACATTTTTACTTTTTAGCTATTTTTTCCAAAGGTTATCAAATTTGCATGGAGTTTGGGAATGGAAATGGATATGAAGAAATGAGCATTGAAGATGTTGCACACTCACTCCATGCACTATAGGTGGGGACTTGCTACTTTGTAGCCACTCTTGTTTTATATACTTTTGCATATAATGCAATTCTAGCCATGTAAGCATTTGGGTGTCATAATTCATTAGCACATGGTTGTTAATTATTTTCTCTTATAATTTATGAGTTGTCTCCTTTTCAATGTGTTAACATTTAAAATATTTTATTTTTATGTTGTATAAGTTATGCATTTATGTTTTCATCCATTAAATATAGATTTCATATCAAATCTTGGATATGTGTTGTGATATTTCTTATATGTTATAAAATTTATTTTGTTTGTGTTTCATTAATTGACGCTTAGTAGATGAGGGTGAAATGGGAAACGTGAGGGAGCATAGTGCATGAGAAGAGGTGGGGGTGGATATAGAGGATATAATAAGGCAAGAATAAAAGGTGATGATGAGGTGGACAATATGAAAGAGTTTAGTGTACAAGGGGTGGAGATGGAGGAGATGAAAATGCAAGAGTAAAAAGTAAGGATGAGGTGGGAAGCATGAGGGAGCTTAGTGCATTATAATGATGCATTGGTGAAGATGAAGGAGACTTCAATGCAAGATGAAAATATTATGAGGGGAAGTAAAGGAAATAAGGGAGTAGCCTTAGGGGCAGGGAGGGGAGGGAGTAGAAGAGATAAGGATGAGTATGGGAGGTAGAGTGAATGATATGTGAGGAGAAGTTAAGGGGAGGTAGGAAATAATTATAAGTTGTGGTAGGATTGAAGAAATGATAGGGAGAGAATTGGAGGAGGAGGAGGAGGAAGGGGAGAGATGCAATGGTTAGAGAGGAGGATGAGAGGAAGGTGACGAGAAGTGGGTAGAATAGTTTTGGGGTAAGTGAGGGTGAATAGGGTGATGGGGCTGAGTAGGAGGTGGTAAGTGGAGAAGAGTAGGCATAGGAGGAGATTCAAGAGAAGGTAAGGAAGGTGAAAAGGTGGTGTGTATGGGGAATGGAAAGAGAATAAGGGAAGTAATGAGGTGAATATGAAGGGGGAAATGAGGGGAGGTGAGGAGACATGAGGGAGTGTAATGGATAAGGAGGGAATAGGAGAGGAAGGGAAAGTATGAATGGGAGACAAGGTGGACATGGTATAGGAAAGAGAGAGGTGAGGGAGGGTAAATTTTTTGTGAGGGATCATACAACAGAAGAAGAGGAGCAAGGGAATGCAAAGGAGGTAGGAGAGGGAGGGGAGGGAATGGGAGGTTGAGGTTGGTAGGTAGGGGGTGTGTGAGTGTGTAAACGAGAGGAAAGAAGGGGTAGAGTAGGGATAAGTAGGAGTAGGGGTGGGAAAGTAGGTAAAAGGGAGCAACAAAGACATGGGTTTTAACCCTGTACAAAAATTACCTACAAACGAATTCTTAAAAGCAAAAATAAATAATGGCGAGAGCATAAAACATAAAACATTTATACATAGAGATTTTCCCCTAGATCCCAAAACTGGGACTACCAGATTGATTTTTCATTATATTCCTTTCAATGTTACAATACATATATATACAAGCGGGATCATCCATATATACAAGCCTGGCGCAACATACAAGGGGGGCTTCCACCCCCCGTCTGTGGGGTAGTCGTGAAAAGAATATAAAACACACCCAACATTCTCCCACTTGTTTTTTTCTTTCCACATGAGAGCTTAGTCATTGGTCCATCCCTGTAATGCCCATTATTTCCATACACCAAGAGAACTTCTCACTGGTCACAGATTTTGTCAATGCATCTGCAGTATTCTTCAAAGTGTCCACCTTTATGAGCAACACCTTTTTTTCCTCAACCACATCCCTCACAAAGTGATACTATATATAACTAATATATTGATAAATATGAGAATTACTTACTATATAATAATTGAGAAAAATCATTATAATGAAAAAGTTACAACTACAGTAATAGGGAAAAGTTACAACAATTTGGATTGAAGATGTTATAAAACTAATTTAACCAACCAATTCAACCATTTTTAGTTTGGTTCAAATAACAATCACTTATACTTATCTTCAAGGTTCCCTAGTTAAGCTTGATGGAGTGAAGTCTAAGACAGAGTTTTACAATGAGAGTTACTAGGTGCACATTTTCTACCTCATGTACTCTTATAGAAGACTCTATAACGCACCAATGAGTCAACAATGGGTATTTAGCAATGGAACCATTCACGTAAGAAGATTAATTAAATAACAATAATATAAGTACAAAAATATTTAACTAGAGCTATATATATATATATATATATATATAATTGAATAAAAATGTTCTTATTAAGATATAACTTAACCGGTATCTTAGCTAGAAAAAATCACTTTAAAATAACACAAGAAGGAATTGGTAGGCTATAATCCTTCTAATCATTAATAGATTATCTACTCTAACTCTTACATCTTCTCTCAATATTGAGTTAATGGGGTATAGATACAAAATCAAGTGAAAATAATTCAAATTAAGGTTTATTCTTTGGATGACAAGTTGACCTGATACATTGCATACATATAATGAATATATAATTAAACAAGTCCACATAGTGGCATCACATTGCATACATATAACAAATATATAATTAAACAAATCCACATAGTGGCATCACTTGCCCTTGCTTTAGGCATTCTAGATTCAAGGAAAATATAGTAGGTTCATGTTTAAATATTTAGCAAATTTGTCTAATATGTGATTTCTATGATTCACCAATGGTAATAATTCTCATCATTAATCATTAGGAGGAAAAAAAAAAATCCAAGGTAGACCTTGAAGCATCTTAAAGTAGATATATGTGAACGATTGTCATTTGTAAAAGTGCATGCATCACTTTCCCTCACATTATGAATAATAATAATTTTTGCATTGTACAAAGACAATTATGGTTGAGGAAAAAGATAAATTTTGATAAAACTCAACTTGCACCTTAGAAGTATGAATTATCAATGAAATTACATCATAAAGAATACATTTTATCTAATTGCTCATTAATATAGCTTTCTAATTAATAATTGTACATGTATATGTATCTTTGATATGAATGCTTCAATATTGAATAAGTGTAATAGATTGAAAATTTCACTCTTCAATAAATGAATCAACTTATGATATTACTCTCACTAAGACTTAACATAAATAACACGGAAATAGGTAGGTGCTTTGACGTTAGAGTTTTGGATTCTCCTTGCTATTTTGTTATTTGTTTGGATATCATTTGTTTCTAACTGCACATGCATGCACAACATGGGGATAAGATGGCTTCTACATGGCATTGAAGTGGACAAAGTGGCAATCACCAAGCTTTAAAACATGGAACAATGCTTTCCCACTACGTTGGACTCCCGAAAAAAGCTACAAAAGGTCGCCACAATCCATTCACATGAGGGAAGACGTGTGTGGATGGGATGAATTTGTAAACATGGTGTAAATATCTAAAAACAATATAGCGTTTTCCACAATCACTATAGTTAGTGCCTATGTAGCAAGATAGAGTTAGTGTAGGGATAGAGTGATCTCCATGTCCTCCTCTTACTACCTTTATTTCTATGTGTCTACCACTATAATTTACATTCAACAATTATAGTCACTTAACAAATATGATATATTTTTGAAATAAATTACATCCTAAATTATTAGATTTTCACATCAACAATTTTTTAAAATTATATATATATATACATATATATATACTGATTTAACTGATATATTGGTAAATCTGAGAATTATATTATAATGAAAAAATTACCATTGAAGTAAATGGAAAAGTACATCTATAAATACAACATTGTGTTTATATTAAATATATATATATATATATAAATCTAATTGTTTGTTATTAAATACTTTCACAATATATAACTGATATATTGATAAATACTATATATAATAACTGGAAAATTTTATTATAATGAAAATGTTACAACTGAAGTACATCCATTGTGTTCATATTAAAAAGAAACCAAAACCTAATCTTTAAATCGTTTGTTATTAAATACTTTGATTGTAAAATACAACCAAAATTTTAATTATCTTTCCCCAAAAAAATGTGTTGTGAAATGTATTTATTGAATATAATTTTTAAAAAATAAAAAATATAAAAATGAGTTGAATAATATCATATAAATAAATATATATATCTATATATCTATATATATATATATATATAGTTGAATAATATCAATAATCTATGGCATATTATACCATACCAAATGTAATAGATGTATTGCAATCAACATAAATTTATTGAAATTTTATTAATTATGAAAAAAATTAAACATCTTTATTGTTTAAAAATTTTTAAAAAATTTCTTATGAAAAAAAGTAAACATCTCTATTGTTTAAAAATTTTAAAAAAGTTTCTTTAATCCATACCAAATGTAATAGATGTATTGCAATCATGAAATTTTATTAATTATGAAAAAAATTAAACATCTTTATTGTTTAAAAAGAAAATTGTAATAATTTGCTTTTTATTATATATAATTGTCTATATTATAATAATTAATATTTGCTTTTTATTATATATAATTGTCTATATTAGGATAATTAATTTATTTTTGCTATTATATTAATTTTTTAATATAAGTTATTTTCAATTTTATATCGGTAACTTGAGTTAATTCCAAAATTAGACCCATTTTTTAAAAATACAATGAATATATAAAAAATAAATGTCAATGTAGCGGAAAATGAGGTGTCCAAGCTATCCTTATATCTTGGAGCAAAATATTCAAGTCAAACGACTCTTAGTCTCGTTGCTCCCCAGCGTCCGCAAAGTGCATTTAACTGGCAACTCGCAACTCAACTGAGCGCGTCGTCATTGGTAGCGAAGAATATCAGCGGTGGTGATTTCAAGATGTCAAGCAGCAGGTCGATGCTGGGGATGAGTGTGGAGGTGCGGAGTAACGAGTCCAGGTATCGTGGTGCTTGGCTGCAGGGAGTGATGGTGGCCATCTATGTGCCACCTGGGCGAGCGCGTCGTTGCAAAATACGCTACCAACAAGAATTTCAATTCCTCATGGACAACGGGCAACCCTTGACAGAAGATGATGTGTCATATACCCAAGTCAGACCCATTCCTCCCCTCTTGTCAGAAACACGCTCTTACTCCGTTGGGGATATTGTTGAAGTTTACGACGATCATTGCTGGTGGTGGGGCTCCGTCATTAAAGTGTTTCATGCTGCCGAGTCTTTCTTAATCCATAATCCTGGTGGTGGGGCTCCGTCATTAAAGTGTTTCATGCTGCCGAGTCTTTCTTAATCCATAATCCTCAGACCGGCTGCTACAACAAATTTCCTCTCTCCAAACTACGCCATCCTCTAAAATGGTCCAAAGGAAGTTGGTCGCTGTTGTACTCGAAGGTGACACCTTTATTGCGATTATAGTTTCATATCATTTTTTCTTCTTTTCTATTATCATTTCTTCGGTGATGAACTTCATATGATATAGAATTCCCATTAGAATCAATAATTTGTTTCTGCGGTTAATTAATGGATTTTTATAGTCACGTTCTCTTTTACTTGTTATCATTTCTTCGGTGATGAACTTCATATGATATAGAATTCCCATTAGAATCAATAATTTGTTTCTGCGGTTAATTAATGGATTTTTATAGTCCCGTTCTCTTTTACTTGTTTCCAATAGAAAGAGGATGATTTGAAGTGTTCGAGTAATCCAGGATTATCAGAATTCTTCGCTTTTAAGTAGTTTTGTAAACCTAGGGTTCAAATTATAGCTTCATGATTATTATGTACCTTTGAGGTTAATGTTTTGTAAACCTAGGGTTCAAACTATGACTTCATGATTATTACGTACCTTTAAGGTTCAATGCATTAACGTCCACCTGGATTTCAAGAGAACTTTGAAATATTATTGTTTCAAGTTGAACTAGGGCTTTAAAAAATGATGAGCATATTGTGCGTTTATGCAGACTTGGCATTCGTTTATCCATTAATGAACTTTTGTTTTCAAGAATTAATGAGCTTTTGTTTTCAAGATTTTTTTAAAGAGGTGTGTTTTCACCTCGGTTGCAAGAATGAACTTTTGTTTTCAAGAATTAATGAGCTTTTGTTTTCAAGATTTTTTTAAAGAGGTGTGTTTTCACCTCGGTTGCAAGAGAACTTTGAAATATTCTGGTTTCAAATTGAATTTTAGGGCTTTAAAAATGATGGGGATATTGTGCATTTATGCGGACGTGACACTGGTTTATCCATGACATTAATCAGATTTTGTTTTCAAGAATCTTTGTAAAGAGACAGGGTTTAGAAGACTTTAAATATCTGTTTTTAAATTAATTTATTGAATTTCAGATCCAAATCATGACCTTCCACTTATTATGCAATTGGGAGGATCCAATATATCCTCCATTGTATGAATGAATTGCTGTAAGCTTCTTTAAGTGCCTAATAATTATAAAGTCTGAAGTTGCATTTGAGCCCTAAATTTTACAAAGTCAAAATCAAAGTCGATGCCAATTTACTTTTTCACCTTAGTTTCAAACTTTCTGGAGAGCTTTGAAATATGTAATACATTTTCTTTCGAGTTGAATTCTGTAGAATATAACAATGATATTGTCCATTCCCACAAATTTGAAACTCAGTTGCATCTGTGTACACAATGGGCATCAAACATACAAGTATGGTTGATTATGCTTACTACGTTGTAGATGGGTTCGTATTTCATATCCCTGCCTTGTGTATAAACATTAATCCTTTGATTATGCTTACTACGTTGTAGATGGGTTCATATTTCATATCCCTGCCTTGTGTATAAACATTAATCCTTGCCTTCTAAGGTGAATGTAATTCTCTTCAACTAGTTGTGCAGTGAAGGAGAGATGGATGATTTAATTCCAAAATTATAACGCACTAAAAAAAATTTCCTACTTTTACTAATTCTCTCTCAGAACTTGTATTATTATGTTTCCTAGTGAACTTAGGAGGACCTTGAGTCCCTCCATAATACAATGGCTAATGTATTATTTCTTGTGTCTTGTAGCATTCAAGGGATGTCATCTATGATGGAAACTGTCCCGTGGCTGAAAATAGTGAGCAATCTTCTGTTGCATCATGTCCTGGGGATATGCAATCCCAAGAGCAACCATGTAGCTTGGTAGGAACGAGGGTACCACAGAAAACTCAAGAATGCTCAAATTTCCTTAATGCTAAGCGAGTTGTCAAAGATTCAAGACAGTCCAAGTCTTTTGGAAATGGATTAAAGAATGTTGGAGCCCGTCCTTTGAAAGGAGTCAAAAGACCGTATGTCCCTGATGACAGAAGAGATAGAACATTCAATGGATTAAAGAATGTTGAAGCGAATTCTCCTGCCCGTCCTTCTAAACGAATCAAAAGACCGTGTGTCCATGATGACAGAAGAGCTGGAACATTCAGTGGCATTCAAAATGGAAAATGCGATAATGTCAAAAGGTTTACGCGTGGAGATTCGGCAGAAGCCATGGAGCAAAGGATAAAAACACATGAGATGCAGTTACTGGCATATCGTTCTGTGTTAAAGGCCTTTCACGCTCAGAATCCAAGTTCCTTAAGCTTGGAACAGCATTGTTTGCTGACCAACCTCCGTATTCAATTCCACATTACTAGCGATGAAAATACACGCGAGTTGAAAAGAGTCACTTCTCAGTCCTAATATCTGATGTTGGCATCTTGTGAAAATGCATTTTATGAGTATGTCAACATCAGGGAGCCAAAACATTCTAACGGCTCCAGTCAAAGCAGTTGACCTTTCAAACTATTGATTAACAATAAAGCTGAGTACATTCAGGAAATTGGACTCTGAATCTAAAGCGCCTTTGTTTGGTCTTTTATTTGACATGATTTCAAGGTGTCCACAATTCAGTCGAATTTCTTCTTATGAGCACATTTTCGTGACAATTGAGTTTAAATATACCAAGAAAATTAATTTGGAAGTCAGAATTAAGCAAGAGTTCAAAGTATAAAGGATGTTAACTCGCTCAATAGTCTATGAAAAGCTCTTTATGTCATAATATATCATTCAGAAGAGAATTCAAATTTATAAATTTTATTAAAACTTTTATATTGAAAATATAATTAATGCAGGAAGCATCTGACTTCATTTACATTGATACTGAACCCTATCAAACAAAGCTCGGTTTCTTTGGTCCACAAACCTAATTACCTTTAAATTTATTATCCTTCCCATGAAGTATTCAGTTATTGGATGCCTGATTTGAATCCTTGGGCAGGCTCCTTTCTTGACTCTGCAATAACTACTTATGTTTTCTACTTCTTGTTCTGTGTAATGGGAAGGACGAGCCACAAACAGTCAAATTTTTTTCTTACATAATATCTTAAATAACTTTGAATATCCCAATACAAAACAGTACATACTTTAGGCAAACTAAATGCAGGTGGAGCCCAATCTGTCTGCAGCAAGTTTAATGGGAGAATTAAGAGCAGTTGGTTTGTAAGACTTTTGATGCTCTAACAACCAATCTGATTCTCTCTATCCACCACTAGCTTTGTTGTCGCAGCTGACAGCATCCAAAATTATTTTCTGGGTTCTTAAGTGTAATCTACATTTAAGTTATTTCGCTTGAGATTCCTATATCAATTTATTCACCCAGTTTCAAACTATATCGTATTAATTTCTCATGCAGTTAAAATATTGTTACTTGATAGTCTATACACAGCTGCTGGTGCAGTTAAATCTTGACGCTTCTTCCTTTAAGAAGAATTTGTATATGAACATTTGATACGGAGGGGGAGAGCGATGGCTGGTGTATGCGAGCGTAGGGTTTCAGCAGGATTGTTTGTTGCCGCCACTGCCTCCACGGATTTGCTTGATGCTGGAACGGCTTGGAGCCGGGACGCAGGATCCACAGTGCCCAAGGATGCCCACAGGACTTGGCCCGGGTCTTATGACGGAAAGGAGAACCAGGAAGCGAAACAAAACAAACAGGTATTGGAGTTTTTAACCCCTTTCTTGGCACGGGTTGTTTTCATGAGGGCGACGCTGGGCACCCCTCCTTTTTGTTCGGGGTATTATGTTACAAATCTTTCGACCCTCACTCCGTCTGAGGTTGAAAGGCTCTCCCACACGGGCGATTTACCCTGGACAGATCGCCTTGTCTGCGTCAATGGGAAACAGGGCCGGTTACGCATCCATATGTCCCTTCTTGGTATATTGCGGAGCCGATCTGCCACACTGTTGATGTCTTTAACATGGATCCGATCTGCCGATCTAGGGCCGAGCTTAAAAGGCATGGTCGAAGATCAAGTATGGGCAGGGAATATGGACCTGGCCCTCCAGAGTTTTGAGATATATCCGCCCTCTGTAGAGCAGATCAGGACCCAGCATTGTAGGCTCGGGGTGGATCTACCAGATCTGGACAGATCTAGGCAGAAGCAAAATGATATTTCGTCAGATCCAGAATACAAATCCGAAAAACGGGATTTGATCAAGGCAGCAGCAGATTTGAAACAAATCTTCATCAGATCAACAGACGGCAGACACGTTTGTGTGCAGATTTGGGAACGGATGAGTATTTTGGAGCTAAAAAAAGAGATCCAGGACAGACTGGGAATTCCAGTGGCATTCCAAGTCCTAATATTTTCTGGGGTATGCTTGCAGGAGCAACACACACTCCAGCATTACAAGGTTGCAAAGGATTCAACAATCATCCTCAATCACCGATTGCGAGGTGGATCTAAGGGATCTACCTCAAAACCTACAGGAACCTATCGCGATGCAGCAAAAGGGAAAGAATCTCCAAAGGGGAAAGAACATGCAGCTGTTAATATACCTCCAGGGCAGTATATCGTGGATGAAGTGCCAGAGAGCCCCTCCATTCCGCTGGATATCCCAGAGGTAAAGTGCATATTCTCAGATCTACAGAAAAAAGCTGTTATTTGTAGATTTAACGGTTTCTAGCCTAGAACGGATGCTTTGTATCAATGGATTCACACGGTATGGACAACAAACTGCCAGATCCACCTATGCTCGAAGGGTTTCTTCATAGTAATCTTCCTCGTTGAAGAAGAAAAGGAAAAAGTGCTCAATGAAGGACCATGGTTCTGGGGCAGTGCGGGATTATTTGTTACCCCTTGGTTCCCGGAGTTTGATCCCAATACTATGGTGGTATCAAGGATGCCAGTATGGGTAAGGTTGCATAACCTTCCGATACATTTTTGGCACTTCAAGACCTTATCAGTTATAGGGAATACGCTTGGAAGAATGTTAAAGATTGATACAGAGAGACACTTAAAAGGAATCTTTACCTTTGCTAGAATATGTGTCGAGGTAGATCTCAGCCAAGGGTTACCTGAAAGCATCATTCTGAACTTCAACAATACTCAGTGGAAACAACCTTTGGACTATGAGAATACAGCATTCAGATGCAGGGGATGTCAACAAACAGGTCATCTGTTCAATGCATGCAAAAGCCTTAACAAGAGCAAGCCACAACAAAGGAAGCACAAAGGATGGCAGAACATAGATGATGTCATAAAGAAGAGAACCGCGGAAAAGAAAGCCCCCTCAGTATCAGAAGACGAAGAAACAGAAGCAGAGGAGGATGATACCACCATAGAGGAGGTTGAAATAGAGAACCAGAAGGAAAATATAGCAGCCAACAAGGATTCACAGCCCCACTCAAATCAGGCAGAGACCCAGCAAAATCAGGCAGAGATGACAAGCGTGGATCAAAGCATGGGAGGCATCAAACGGCAGCATCACTCAGATACTTCAGACTCAGACAAAGAAACAGGGCATCCGAATGCAACAACACAGTTAGTCATTGCTTCGATCGAGCCCACTGTGGGAGAGTGGCGCAAGGTTGAAAAGAAAAAGGGGAGAAAAACCTGAAGCGTGAGTTTTACTCACTGCCGGAATTCAGGCTTTTACCCTTTTTTCTTTCTCTTTTCTCTTCTCTTTCTTATTCTTTGTGCACGTTAGTTTCCTAACGTTGCGTGGGGTGCGAAAGCACTCGAGCCCATGTGGCAACTTACTGAATGCTTCATTGCATCTGCTAGTGTAACTTTTCATTAATTCTTTAATAAAAGGTTACCGTTTTTTTCCTTGGAAAAAAGAAGAATTTGTATATTTTGGATTGAAAATTGAGTTCAATATTGATGTTTGTGCTCTAAGGTATGCTCAATGACACCAGGTTGTGTAAGGAACACAAGAAAATAACCTATAATACTACTCCCATAGAAGATCACGTTAGTCTCGACAAGTTGGTTAGAAGGTCACATTAGTCTCGACAAGTTAGTTAAGTAATGTGGAGTTGTGACACTGTAGATTGGGCCATCTATGTAGAACTAGTTGGTCAAGTAATGTGGAGTTGTGACACTGTAGATTGGGCCATCTATGTAGAACTAGTTGGTCAAGTAATGTGGAGTTGTGACACTGTAGATTGGGCCATCTATGTAGAAACCAGTAGAGATGAGGCGGAAAACTTGGTTATGGGTGGGATGTGGATTCATCGTAAATTTTGTAGTTGTCTATAAATTACTTTTATGGTAAGCATCATTAGGACAATTCCTAAAAGATACTACAATCCCTTTCAAAGGTAAGCATCATTAGGACAGTTCCTTAAAGATACCACAATCCCTTTTAAAGGACTTCTTGAATTGATTCATATAGACAGCAACATATGTGAGTCACTGCAAACTATATGGCATGCTGGTGCAAGGTACTTTGTTACATCCATTGATGATTCATCTAGTAGAATGCCAATTGCTTTTCTTAACAATAAATGAAAAGTTTAGATACTTTAACAGTATTTCCAGCTTTGGCCGAAAATTAGACAGCAAAATCTCCCAGGAAAATTAATGTGACAATTACAACAAATACTTTTCTACAATGTTTACTATGTGTTAAAGGAAAAGATGAAGCAAGATGAGCAAACCGAAAATATATATTGTAAAATGTAAAGGTGAAAAACTTGCTCAAAAAAGACAAGATGATATTTTCATTAACTTTAGGTTTGTTTTTATGCATACTCGATACAGAAATTTGCACTTGATGGAAAGAACAGAAATACTTTAAAGGTGAAGGCCTCTCTTAGAAGAATGACACTAAAATATGCTGTCAAGTATCTCTAAGCAAGTTACAAATCTAAGGTGCCATATAGATGTAGGAATTACAAAAACGCTAGATGTCAATTGCAACGTCTACCAGAGCATCTCACTAGGGACAAACCACTGCAAGAGAAACTGCTAAATTATACACTTGCGATATACAATAAAATTCATGAAGGAAATTTAAGGTCCTTACCATATAATCCTTGCTTAACAAGAATTTTTTCTTGATTTCTATAATAAATAGGGAAGCCTATGCTTAAATGTGTATTGTAATATCCACTCAACCTGGAAAGACACGCTCGCTTTAATACAAAGTAGATGTATTGAAGTCTACTTATTTTTGGTGGTCCTTGTTTTGATTTTAGCAATATATCTTTTGGAAGAGGAGGTTGGAACTTGGAAATATGGAATTCTACTCTGTCCCAAGATGGCCATTGCTGGCTCCAAATAAGACCCCCGGTTGATCAACCAATCGCATGAGATATAAATGCATTTAAATATTGGGAAAAAAATTAAATAAACAACTGATGCCTAATGTAACCCTTAGGGGAATTGGCCAAAAATTTTGGTCAATGCCGAAACTAATAGCAGTCAATGTAAATGAAATGCAATATAGCATACCTTGTAGTAGGTGTAATAAGTGCACGAGTGGTGAAGTCAACTTGAAATAACACAAATGTGCCATGTACTAAATGCTTAGAAGGCTCGATACCAAAAAACGCTCACAAAAAATCTTGGCTAAACCTTGCAACAAGAGCTCTATGAAGGCAGTGTCTTTGTCCTACTCTATCTGCTCATGTGATGTGCAAGAGGCAAAGAGGGACACCGAAAGCTCATGTGACACAAGGGGTTGAAACTTCTAAAACAACTTAGTATTTGAATGATCAATGCAAACATGTGGTGTTCTAACATAACTTTGTTGAATGACATGGAGGTATTTGTCCCAATGTTTGTTGGATTGATGATTTAAGCATAAGTTGTGCACAATTGTCTTATTAATGATCTCAATATGTTCGTCAGTCTAAGATAAAAAACATATGGAGAGAAGAAACCTGAAGTGTATCCAAATTTGTTGGAAGATTAGAATTGCAGCTTTTGGTGCATCATTGTTATTGTTGTAGGGATTCGAGACAACCATGTTGGAAAAAACAACACACTATTATGAAGATGTAATCATGTTTATGTTCGTAGACTTTCCAGAAATGAAATTCATTGAACTAGATTCCGATGGTTAAGAAGGCACTGGTAGATGCTAACACATGCCAAGCTTTTGATTGGAAGGCACAGACAAGCTACAATGAGAGCACTGACATATATAATCATTAATATTCTTTAGCATGATTGGGAAATATGTTGCAGAAGGAATTGAAGAGTCTCATCGATTGAAAGGTGTCTTCCAAGGAGAAGAAATGAGATTCTTTGAATAGTTTATTTAGCACCAACTAGCACACATGACTAATTACAATTGTACAATAACTTATTGAAGAGTATAATTCAGGAAAGGTAAATTCTGCATAATGAGTACAAAATATGGATAAGTAGGATAAACCAATTTTTAGTCATCATAATTACTGCATATGATGTCTAATCTGCGAACAAGTATCCATACGGGGATGGCTGAGAAGGAATAGACTTTATTATCTCGTCTTTGGATCCATTCTGTTATTAGATAATGATGTAATTATTGTAGACATTATGCCTGTTCTGTATGGCTATGTTTTTGAATTGACGAACTGCAGAATTTCAATGGCTGATGGTTTGTATGTAGAATATTTTCCTTTTCTGAGGAAGAAGTGCCACCAATGTTTAATTGTTTAAACTATGACAAAAAATTCCTTATCATTGGAAGCATAACCTAGCTTGGCATGGAACAGAGCTTCAAAGTGATAAACCATAGGAATCAGGATGTTCTCCCTACTTAAGAACAATACCTATGGAAAACTATGACGAATTTGTCTCTTAATTCAAATGGTTTTTGAACGTCAGAGTGCAAGTGCCTCTGAGTATTGGATGTCTTTGAGATACTAAAAATATTTTTCAGTTCAACCACTATTGGAATAATTTGCTTAAGAGGATGAAAAGTAGAAGACTAGTGGTTATTGAATATCACATAGAAGTTGATGTGTCCTAAGAAATGCTTTACCACATTTCTATTAGTCGACGTAGGCTGCTGTTTGAGCAATTGATTTTCTCAGGATCTACATGTATGCCCTTAGAGCCAATTAGCAATCCAAGGTATGAGATGGAATCTTGTTGAAAGAAACACTTTTTAAATTTGTTTTTTGAGTAGGTGTTGTGATAGATGAGACTGATTCAACAGAGTCTTAGTTCTGCAAATGACCCTTCCATGTTGGTTTGTAAACCAAGATGTCATCAAAGTGTGCTGACAAAGTTCTCAAGAGTGTGCTGACAAAGTTCTCAAGGTAAGGTCTGAAGATGAAGATGGTTATATATATAAAGGTGTAAGAAGCATTAGTGGCAATGAAGGGCATGACTAGCCACTTGAAGAGCTCAAACATAATTTTGAAGGTTGTTTTCCAACTGCCACTAGTTTCCATGGAAACTTGATGGTTGCTTATGGCCTAGTCAGTTATATTAAGTGGTTGACCTCTTGTAGCTAATCAATAAGCTTATCAATCCAGGGAAAAGGTCAACTATTTTTAACTCTGATTATTTTGAGTGCATCCTTGTTTTTACATAACCACCACTCATCCCCATCTTTTGTAACTAGTGAATTTGGGGATGCCTAAGGAGAAGTGTTGCATTGAATCTTACCCAAATTGATTAGTTGTGTTAGTTGTTTCTCTAAACCAATGCTCTCCATGAAGTCAGTTTAATAGAGAGATTGATTAGGTAGTGAAGAGTCAAAAATGGGTTCAATAGAATGTTGAATGGCCTACATGCGAGAAGGCCCCTAAGGTTTCTCAAAGACATTAGAGTAAGTATATACTTTTTATTTCATTGCCTTTGATGGAAGGTGTTAGGTAAAATTAATAGTGATTAAGATACTATAATTATCAATCCGGGACGTAAACTTGTGAACTGTGAACAGTTTGTGCAGGAAACGGAAGCAGATCTAAAAACCTAAACAGAACTTTACAAATCAACTAGCAATTAAAATTAAATAACAATCTGGCAAACAAACTGGCTTAAAATGCAATAAGAAGTGAAACCTGACAAGGGGCAATCACCAAGTCACTTCAACCTAACCTGACTGCTATATCAGACCTGAAAAGGATCAAAGCGACATAAGTGATTCAGAAATGAATGTAAGCAGAGAACTCTACCTAGGAAGCTTGTTACTAGTTGCATTTAGAGACTCTAGCCCCTGTGCAGCAGTATCACTTGCTGGAGTTCTTGACTACTTCACTATTCCCTTGTACAAGGTAGATTTTTTCTCTAGTCAACCCCACTATAAGCCTTCCAACACCATTCAAGTGTGGTTGTATGGGGGATAGCCAATTCCTTTGAGAGAACAACAGTTCTTGGCTTCACTTGTCAAGTTGCTCCCAAGTAATCTAAAACACACAAGCTTTCAAAAAGAAGGAATAATTTCGACACACTGCGCAAAGAACACTTACAAACAACAAAAACCCTAATCTATGCTTGAACTGTCCTAATTTATGCAAACCCTAATTCATGCACTAACCACAAAACCCTAATTTTATCTCTACAACCTTAATTCACATAAAAACAATGCAATCCTAGTTCGTGTATTAGTGTTGCAAGCCTAATTGCAGTTGTGATGACTTTAGCCCTAAACTACAAGGTAAACCCTAATGCTCATGGATAAAGGCAATTACTTTGAGTTTGCACTACAGCACTGGTATAACAATAAATGGAACAAATTCTACTGCAGGTTTTAAGTTAACATTGCCAATTAACAACTTCAGAGCACTCTTGTAAATATTATCATCAATACAACCTCCAAAATAGGACAGAATTATAGGGAGTTGTTATGAATTTTTATTAAAGGACCTCTGTGCCGTGACCTTTAAAAAACTATCAACGTACAACACATTCCAACAGTCTTATCAATTTATGGAGAAGGCAATCTAATACAATCGGATTAGTTCTGTCAATGAGTAAATACCACTGAAATTACAACATAAATTTGGCAATAACGTGAGAGTGCAAGAGCTCATATAAAGGCTGTTTTAAATGACAATCTCACCATACTTGTGGGTTGACCGTTGATATGTTACTGCTCTGTTCTAGGGCTTCCAAAATGGGCACAATTTATAAAATTATATTGACAATGTGGAAGAAGGCAGAGAAAAGTAAAGGGCTTTATACCCTATCCCTAAACAGCATTATACCCAAAACACAGACACGTTTATAGATCAAATTTCCAGCGCTAGTACCACAGCATTCAGTGTTAAATATGTAACAATATGAACTCAGAATTTTAACAATAAGCTACTTGCAATGACACCTTTAAGAGTTCAATTGGTAATTCAACAACATTTCCATAAATGATGACATCTAGTTATGCGTTTAATTCAGAAAAATGACAGTTCGAAACTACCTCAGCAATACTGCAATTTGTTTGGAGTTCAATAGGGTTTGTATTGTTAAAAGAAGACACCACAATCCTTGAATGAAAACTACTTAACATATGCCATATACAAAGATCATTAATCATTCATCGAAGAGCATTAATAATGAAATCAAATCTTGGCTACAAGAAACACCTGAACTATCCTATTCAATGAGATCTCATTCAAACCAAAAACAAAATAAATCATAGAAGAGGATACAGTGCTTCTCCACTCGAATGGTGGGCCCTTGCCGATCCAGATGGAGAAGCCTACGAAGCTACGATCACACCCGGAGGTACCTGCACTTCAACAAGATAATTTCATTAACTTAAGAGAATGGTTGCACAGTCACTTCAAAATACAGCCATAAAACAGAGTATACAAGTCTTACACAAATTCAGAAGTAATGCAATCTCGCTCCAGTCTTAACACAGTTAGTTTTTCACAGGGTTTGTGAGACATAATATATAGAATGCTACTGTCTAATGGATAAGATCAACCCTATGATCTCTAGGATCAGAGGGTGATCTACTGTCTTGGTTTTTCAGAAGTAATTACTTAAATACACAAATTTAAACAAAAAATTGGAACAGTGCCTTCAATACCTATCTCTATCAAGTCAAACTCGGATCCTGGTGTCTCTTCTTTGGCAAATTTCCCTTGTCCATATCGCTGACCGTTGAATGGAAGGCCCCATAGAAGATCTTCTCGAACTCGCTGAATAGTCTTGACCATTTCATGTGAATGCACGTACTAAATCAAAAGGCTACAACAACATAAGGATAATATTTCTTCATAGGTAAAGAATATTCTTAAATTCTAATTAATCAAACCAAAAACTTTCGGAAATAGATATTGAAAATGCTATATTTACCTTAAGCATGAGATCAGAGTTGGAGGCAAATGTTAAGTATTTAGGCCATATGAAGACTGAAGGGTGATGTTATAAAGGGTTTTGAGGAGCAAAATAGTAATTTTAGCATCACAAAAATATCCCAAAATAAAGGTTCAAAATAAAGGTTCTACATTCCCCCAGACCGAGGGTTTTGCATGCCCTCATGCAAAAGGAATCACCAAAACTGTGAGTCACCAGAGAGGGCTAAGAAAGTCTAGTTGCCTACACTAAGATACTAAGCCCTGAACCTGTAGTGCTGGCCCTCTTTCTTTTTTCTTGCCCAGAAGTAAATATTTTCCTCATCTGTCTGTTTGTCTTCTTGTCATCTTCCTTCAATTCTCTCATCTCCTCTTGAACTTTTTGCTCTGGTCCTTTAATTGTTCATTCTCATTTTTTATGCATCTATTAAGAATCGTCAGTTCCAGCATTTCTTGCTTGGACCTTTTAATTTTCTGAGTCTTCTTCCTCAGCTTCAACTCCAACTCCATTTCATTTTTTATAGTAGACTCTGGTATAGAAAGTTCAGGCTCTTGTTCAAGAAGATTAGGAACTGTTGGGTTTGGAAGTCTAGGGGCCTCTAGGCTTCCTTCTTTTCCCCCCGCCAGGAAGAAAGAGAACTCGTTAGGACCTCCTAGTGGCATCCCTGTCGAGAATCATGTGACCTAGTAGGTTTGGGATAAAACTTATTTTGCCCTTCCTGAGGTCCTGCAGAATTGAAATATCCTTTGAAAGGGCCATTATCTTCCGAGGCAGTGTCCAAAGGAATGGGGTGCTGCCTACTTGCTGTCTTAGAAATATCTCTTTCCTGTTCAGATTCTTTTTCCTGAAGATTGTTCCTCCTAGACTGAAGTCTAGCCATATTTTTAGTGATTCTCCTACCACGATCAGAGGAGGTCTATCTCGAGATTCCTTAACTACTCTCGTTTTCATGGGCTTCCTCACTGGAGGACGAGAGCTTTCAGCCACTGGAGAGTCCAAATGTTCATTTTGAGGGTTCTATCGTCCCTCATCCACCATGAATTTGTTTGCTTCTTTTACCTCAGGTATGAAATTAATGGTCAAATTTCCCTCTAGAAAAGCATCCCATGTACTGTTTTTTTTTCTGTAACTCCGCTACAATCAATAATTTGATCAGCCCAGAGTGATATAGGCTGCCTTTAGGGTTTCTAACATTTCTCTGGACTAACATAGCCATTTTACCCAGGCTTCGCCACAAATAGTAAGGGAAATTGATTAAATCATCAGATTCAAAATGCTTAGTATTCTAATCTGGTGTTGAAAGATATAAGAATACCTGCCCTCACAAGTGATGAATCTCTTGCAAACTAGCCAGCAAAATCCTCCATTCATCCTTAAGCCACACCCTGGGGAAGTCTTTTGCCCCTTCCTGCATCTGCGCATTAACAATTGATTGCAGACCTGAGGTTTAAGTGGAAGCTTCTTCCACCATCTCTCCCCTGTTTGGGGAAGACCAGAAACCCTAGCCACTGTCTCCTCTGTGACTTCAAATTCCAGTTTTCCTGCATCTGCGCATTAACAATTGATTGCAGACCTGAGGTTTAAGTGGAAGCTTCTTCCACCCTCTCTCCCCTGTTTGGGGAAGACCAGAAACCCTAGCCACTGTCTCCTCTGTGACTTCAAATTCCAGTTTTCCTGCATCTGCGCATTAACAATTGATTGCAGACCTGAGGTTTAAGTGGAAGCTTCTTCCACCCTCTCTCCCCTGTTTGGGGAAGACCAAAAACCCTAGCCACTGTCTCCTCTGTGACTTCAAATTCCAGTTCACCAACCTTAACTCTGCGTCCATTAAAATTCTGGGCAAACTGCAATGCCACTTGGTCATCATATCCTCTGAATTTGGCAAAAAACATAGGTCATTCTGTCACTTCAAGAAGTCTTAAACACAGTTGGTACTCAGAGATGGCCTCAAGGGCCCGCTGAGAGCTTGGTTCGTGCCTCTGTACGACCTTTCTGCCAGCAAACAAAAATGTATCCCCCTTTGTATCAACTGAACCGCCAAATAATACTTTAACCCCTCTGTACCAATTGAAATGCCAATTGGAACAAAATCACGAGGAGAGGCTTCGAACCTAGAACTTGAAAATTGAGCTTCAGAGGTGGAAACGCTGACAAAACTTGGGAACTTTAAACATACAGCAGGCTTAATTTGATATGACAATTTAAAAATTTATGTATGGCCCAGAGATCTCACAATTCGAATTCAAATGTGGAGTCTGCGTGGCAATTAGAATTGAACCAAGTGTACACTCCCCGTAATGACGCGAGTGATACTCCCAAGGACCGTGGAGATACTATCAAACCAAACAATCAGCTGATCGAATATGACTCTCTATCAATGGAAATAGGGGACAGGAGCAAATGAAATAGTTAAACTCAGTCTTGGACTCTGAAAATGTAATCATATAGGGGACAGGAGCAAATGAAATAATTAAACTCAGTCTTGGGCTATGAAAAAAAACCACTGTTGTAATCATATAATGGTATTGGACAGACAGGTGGCCAGCATGCATGTTATCTCATGCAATCAGTATCGGTTGAAGTTCAGAACATAAGGTGCGAGTGCAAAATCAACGAATTTGCATCGATAAAGTAATGAGACAAGGTTGTATATTAATCAACGAATTTGCATCGATAAAGTAACGAGACAAGGTTGTATATTTCTGTGCTGTTTTAGTGTAATTATTGAATTCTGAAAAGTATAAATAAAGTTATTTATGAATGGAGAAATAAAGTGTTTTTCAGCTATTAATGATCTCGAATTTATAGTATGTAGATTATGGAATGAAAATTTTAGAAAAAAAATGTTTTTATGACGAGAGAATATTTAAAAAAGGCATGTTGCATTTGAAATCTAACAACTAGAACTGCAAACAAACAAATATATATTTATAAACACACATTATTTCTCATTAAATTCTATTTTTGCACAATATTACATATGCATGAATACATAAACATAAATATCACAAATATATATATATAATAATCATAAAAATAAATATAATTTTGTTTGTTCTGTAAGGAAAAAGAAAAACAAGAGAAATAGGGAAGAATATAATGTTCATTTAAAATTAATGAAAAGTCAAATACCTATGACTTCAGTAAATTAAAGAAAGAAAAAAAAAGAAAATTATTTTAACGTCCACGAGGCTAAAGATAGCCTATGGGATAGATTGCTTCTTCATTTGTGTGATGTATTCGGTCATTTTTCTGTTCGGCCCTTTTTCTGTGAAACCTCCCAATAAATGGTTAGAGCTTCCAACTTCATAAAACAACAAACTCATACTGTTATCATTCTCGTATTTACCATGGAGAGAGAAGCCTCCAACAGAGTTCTGCAACCCATGTTGGCTTTGATAGTTGTGCCACCCATTAAAAAACCACGCATTCACCAAACACATGTTGGTGAGTACGCTTGTGATCAAACCAGCGAAGCATTTATGTGATCATTGAACAAGTAAAAGATTAGACGCATGTGGAGATTGTAACCAAGAGTAGATCATGACAGATTTTGGATGAAATGAAATGATATTTTAAGGTCCACGAGACTAAAAATAGTCTATGAGAACATTAGTTCTCTATTTTTCACTTTTTGCAATTCAATCCTTTTCCGATTCAAATTGATAATGGGTTGGCCCAACCTTCCAGCAATCCCCTCGCTAAAAAGACAATGTCCAGAAATTGATGATAACATGTCCTCATAACTTTCTCTGATGTCTTTGAATGCATCACATTCCAAAATGAAATATTTTTCCGATTCCACTGTCCCAAGCTTCTTTAGGCCTTCTCCATCGTCCTGTTTCACACCGAAGTTGATGCGAGTTGGTTCTTAATTGAACAATAAGAACCTTTGCCCTCCACGAAATGTTAGCTCCAATGAACTCTTTTTGTTGTAGATCACGCATAGGGTTGAATTCCTCAATGTAGTACTTCTTCTTTCTACCCAACTCTTTTCCCCATACATTTTTATGAAACTTATCCATAACAAACTCCTTTAGCTCCTTGCTATTTGCGAGACAAGCATTGAGGTGGATATTCCATTTTTACATCCATGTGTAGTTTTGTTTCATCCATGTTTTATTTCTTTCACTCATGCCTTCATTGAAGATAACATTAGGCCATCTACCTACTCTGATTTGCTCAATTCTTTTTAGATATCTTATGATCCGCACCATAGCAATTGCTTCGATGGGAGTTGCTCTTGTTTCACTCAACATTATCTCATATGGTACTGAACTTTTTATTTTGAACTTGCTCATGATCATTCGTTTTTGGATTTTCTAGATTTGTTTCCATTTTGAGACGGGGGTGTTGCTAGCCCATAATTCACACCCATATAGCATCACTAGAAAAACTAGGAGTCCAAAAAGAACTTTAATCATTTTCCAATCCCATAACTCTACCTCTCTACATCTATTTTGAAGAGCATACAATGATTTCCACTCTCCTAATTTTTTCTTCTTTCTGCAGTCCTCCCAATGAGTTTGTTGTTGAAATCAATCCCAAGTTACTTGTACTTATTTACTTCTTCAAGAATGTTGCCTTCAAAGAAGAAAGTATGTTGGCTATGATTTCTTTTATTAGAGAAAATATGCTAGTATTGACTTGCATCCCCACTGCTCTACAAAAATGATCAAGGGCATATAAGTGCATTTGCAATCCATGGGCCGATTTAGAAATCAATACAATATCATCAAGATATAAAAGAAGCTTTATCACAAACTCCCCCAACCGAACACCATCTCCACCTTGCAGATTTAGCCACTCTTCCAATTTATCAATATATAGACCAAAAAGAGTAGGGGATAAAAGGCAACCTTGCTTGACTGCAATGTCACTTCTAAAGCTTTCTGAAATACCTGCTGAGGTTCTAATATTGACTTTCACCTCTTCATAAAGTCTATGGATAACGGCTATATAATGCACAGGAATTTCAAGTTCTTCCATTCTACGCCACAACTTATCTCTAGGGACTGTGTCAAATGCTTTTTTGAAGTCAACAAAGCAGAAAAATATTTCTTCTTTGTCCTCCCAAAAGTTTTGAACAATGTGACTCAATGTGATACCATGATCCACTGTAGAATGCTTCGGCCTAAAACCCGCTTGTCCTCTTGCCCTCTTTTCTTTTACTTCTGCCCACTTACTAATTCTATTTTATACCATGCTGCTGAAAAGCTTTGTAAACAAAGGATTGATCATAATTGTTCTATAGTTGGATGGATTATTAATGTCTCCACTTTTAAAAAGGGGTATTGCTAGGCTAGTTGTCCAGTCTCTTGGGAATCCTTGCTTAATGATTTTGTTGAATAGTTCCATGATATGCGGTGCAATAGCATTCATTCCCCATTTTAGATACTTTGTTTAAAGTTCAACCAAGTCTTTTTCAGCTTCTTAATTCCATTCTCCACCTCTTGTAATGTGAAGAGCTTTGAAGTTGTGTTGATCCTAGAGGGAGCTCCGCCTCAGATTCTTACTCATATAGTTGTCTTGCATATTCAAACAAATGATTGGTTGTAATATTATTTTCAATTTGTTTCTTCTTTGGTTGCAGTTCCTGCCAGAAAAACTTTGGGTTATTCTTGGTTAAATATATTAACTCTTCTCTCCTTGTTTGCATGAACTCGTCTTTTTTTTCCTTTTTAATATCTGCTTATATAACTTTACATTCATCTTCTCCTTTCCTGCCTTTTTCAAGTTTCTCCTTACCATTTTTCATTCCTCATCAAACCAAGCATTTACAGGAAAACAATTTGATTATGATTTCCTATTTTTTCCACTTCTTAATGACGCAGGCCTAGACCTGCAATACCCAGAATCTTTTCTCTCTGTGCATATAAGAATGCATGCTTAGCAAATGCCAAATCAAGAACCTCATTCGTTTGGCAAATTCACACTTTAACATTTGCATGCGGAAGCATTTAAAAAATATGATTCAAAACCAGAATCCAACTTTAAATTTCAAGCTTCAATATAACATCAGTTCCACATGTCGAATAGTATTGAAACTCACCTCACACATTCAGACCAAATGCCAATAACCTTTGGTTCATCACTTTATGGTTTATGAAAACCATATCCATTTCTCTATGATCAATCATTCGGAAGCTTATCAAACAATCCAATAACTCTCATTATATATGGTCGGATTCAATTAAAGATTGCGCCCTTACTTTTATATTCAACCTGGCAACTTATATAATTTTAACCCCAATGCTTAATTCCCACACGTTTGCCAATTAATTTTAAACACATTACTCAGTTTTCATTTCATTTATTCCCAACCTGCAAACAAATCTCCATAAACAAATGCGCCCATGTGTGAAGACTGAGTCTGGCAATTTAATACGACCATATATCATCTTTATGCAAACACCAACATATCTTACCTGTTCGAATTTCGGCGATATATCAATCTCTGGACCGCCTTCAAATTCTGGACTTCACCAGCAATCGAACCATTCAATTCCACTGCGCTTTCATTCAACCACAGGTCGATATTAACACATCGATTTGTATAACTTCCATTCCTTCGTTTTTCCAATTCCGATTTTCTTCAATCTCTGAACCTGCAGCTTAAATAACTCAACACGATTTCAAATATTTTTCATAACAGTTCAACTCAATGCTCATTAAACAATTGCGCCTTCTATAAAATCGACTCTCCAAGTCGATGTGCCAACGCATTCAACAATGTTCAATATGTCAACAAACAGTGTTCTACTTCAGTCGACTATAATGCCACATAGTCTGTAAATAATCGACCCCAAACAGAAACTTCAAGGCCCTTCGGAAAAGATGCAAACCGGACTGAACTTTAATCACCGCCTTCTCTGCTGTAACACTACGGCATGATCTTAGCGTTACCAATTTAAACACCAAAGGTTTAATGCAAACTTACCAGATTCGATTTCAACGCAGCTGCTTCTCTCAGCATTCCGTCACATAGCTGCACTTCCAATGTGTTATCCAATTCTCACAACGCAACCAAACAGCGTGTGATCTTAAATTAAATTCAATTGTAGTTTTATGCAGTACTCATTGAACATCGTTCACAAACTTAGCATTATATATCATAGCAAACACCAATTTAATACTACAGCAAATGCTCAATCGATCTCGACATACATCGATCTTTCCACAGCTAAAATTGATCACGCATTCAAGGTATTATAAGCGCCATTCACAATTTGATTGATATTGAACCCAATTTCAGAAACTAAATATACAACAGCTTCCAATTAATTTCCATTCCACGACTTTGATTCAGGCTTGATTCAACGCCTTCTTACACTCAAACAAATTTGCATTATAGTTTTGAAAATATCGACATCGATTATTCAAATCGATCTGCCAGTCCTTAAAAAGTTCAATTCATTCAATTGTCCTTGAATTCATAAACACACCCAATACAAGCGTGCATCACTCAAGTCTCAATTTCAGAAATTAACACCCAATTTCTAAAACCATCAATAAACTCTAAAACACACTTATCATATTAATAATGAAAATACTTACAAACTGTTCCTCCTGGCCAGATATTCAACATTTAGGCCCTTACGATTTGCCCAGAGGCTTTCAAGCTTTGGCTGTCCAAGCTTCACTTTCTCCTCTCTATTCTATCCTATCTACCCTCATTTGCCTTTGAGGCTCATAAATTTATACAATTTGAATTGAACCAATTCTGGTTCATATCCCTTTAATCACTCAACAAAATCCCCAAATATCTCAACAAATCCTAAAATCACTTTTGAATCCCTAAGGATCCTCTTTCACCCAAAATTAATGAAAATAAATTCTAAATTAAAATCTCTCATCCCTTTACATCCTCAACTGACCAAATTCTCTCATATTTGAGAATTATTTACAAAATCCTCACTTTTAGAATTTATCTCCTATTTTATTTAAAAATACCAAATTAATTAATAAAACAATTAAAATGTCACACCCCCCTTTATTACATAAATAAAAAATGAAAGTTGACCTTGATGCTCCTGCATCACTCAAGTGCACTTTGAATTATATTTGTTAACTCGTGGTTGTTGAAGCTTTTGAAACCAGTTTTCTCCTTCTGAAATAATCTCTCTAACATTGTCTTGAAGATAGTACAATTTTCTTGTGTTAGAAGAATTTTTCCCCTTGAGAGTGAATGGCGAGAGCATTGGGTTTTCCTCTTATGTTGTCTTTCTTCTAACCATGATAACCTTATATAAATTGGGTTATGGTCTAATTTTGAGTCCCAAATATGCTCTCCAATATTAACTTCATCTATATTTTCTATCAATCTTTGTGAACACATCACATAGTCAACGACACTTGCCCCATTGTATGTGTTGCAAGTGAAGTTCCTAGACCTTTTCCATCTTTCTAGACCATTGAAAATAATTAAGTTGAAAGTCCCACATAGTGTAAGCAACTCCTCTCCAAAATGATTGCTAACTTTGTCATTTTCTGAACATCTCACCCATTGGGGATTCTCCTCTTCAGTAAGCCAAATAGGATTGTTATCCTCTTTGCAACAAAGAATGCTAGCTTGATTATTTATTGTTCTAGCATTGAAATCCCCACTAAAAGAACTTATCCCTGCTGAGAGTAGACGACAATATCTTGTTTTAAATCTACATACGGATCCTTGTTGTCAAGCCCCTTATTTTTGTAATTTTTTGAGACTTTGAGGTAAAATGGCACGCTGCAATTCTTATGTGATTCTCATTCTCTGATATTTTCAACCATAAATATTGTTTATTTGCATCTTCTTTAATTAACTGAATGTGACAACCTTTTTTTTTTTCACTAAAACTAGTATTCCCCCATACCCTTTGTCATTTTCTACTACCTTGTTCCAAACTGCCAACTTTAAATAACCATCAAACGCAGGAGTTTTACAACCATCATGCTCATGAGTTTCTGTGAGACAAATTATGTCTCTACCTTCCACAATAGGCCCTAACCCAGGTCCCCTCCTCCAAGGGTAACCTCTACAATTCCAACAAACTAAACTTAGGTAGACCTGGGTAGGATTTGACTGCTACATAGTTTGGCACATAAGACCCAAATTTGAGTCTTCACCCCTTTTCATCCATGTTGCTCTTATTGTTTTCGTCCCTATTATCGAATTATCTATTTTTTCTTTACTGACATCTTGCTGCCCTATTTTACCCGGAGGCCCAAACACTGCAATAATGGCTTTACCATTGTACAACCATGCCCTTTTCCCTTCATTTCTTCTTGTTATAATTTTCTCCACTTCATCCCTTCTCTCCTCTTGTTGTTTTTTAGTTAAATCTTCATCAAGGAAGAAGTGTGAGCCTTTCAAGAGTTTCTTTTTGCCCAAAAGCTAGTGCTTGTCTTGTACACTTTCCATAGTGACTTTTATGGGTCGAGGCCTCTCTTCAAATATCCTCCCAACCCTCCTTGCTTGGAAATTTTTCTCTTTCCAATGTAGTTTTGTTGGGTCCCTATAATACTAGTGATTACCCCATTACTATTGTAGTTGCATCCCTTATTAATATTGTTGTGCCCCTATTATTCCCATATTGTTATTATGGTGCCCCATAGAATCCCTCTATTGTTATTTTTGTGGCTTTATATTATTATTGTTAGGTTGGCTAGGTTATATTGTGACTACTTAGACTCCTATATATAGAAAGGAGGTTTTGTCATTTGAATCATCCAAGAATTGTTCATTTCTGTAATGTAAAGGAGGTTTCCCCCTCGAAGACGCTGAATTCTAAGGCGTTGATCTATATTTTCTATCATTTCTTGGGCTGGTTTCATAACATTTGGTATCAGAGCTTTGGATTCTAGGGTTTCGCTGCTCCAAATAGGTCATCGTGGCATTTTCGCTCTAAATTTTTTTCTGCAACGTTTTAGAAGCTAAAAAAAAACCCATTTGAGAAGAAATCACGTTGAACCTCGGGTCCGAATTTCAGAGCTTTTTGCGCTATATTTGCGGAGATATGATCTGAGGAAGTTGGTCTTTTTGCAGACTCCTAAATTACATTCCAAACAGGTGACCTGGGGAAAATCGTCATAACTTTCTCTCTGAGCATCGGATTGAAATTTCATAAGAAGGTACAGAAAGAGGACGGACTTTAGTTTCTTGTATATATTTTCAGAGCCAAAGGTCGAAACAGTGACTCGTGGCACGTCGTACAAGTTCGCTCTACTGAACTAGTCTATAATCAGGTCACTGTGGGAGATTTCGCATAACTCTTCCTTGGAGAATCCAATTTGGATCAGAATGGTGGCATTGGAAAGAGGACACAAAGGGCTACTGCAGGTCACAATTTCAGAACTGGATGATCTGAAAGTACAGAGATACATCAGAGGCAATATCGAGCTCCTACAAAGTGAAAAAAGGTGTGTAGATTCTTTTAAATTTTTTCTTAAGATTGGTTTGAAAAATTATTTTGAAGGAATTCAAAGGGAATAGTAGAGAATTATTATCGGTAACTGATGCCCCAAGGAAATAAAATGCAAACACCTAGTAAGCAACCTGAAAGCTCTAGCATGACTCATGAAGAAGAGGAAGAAATGCTACATGATATATCAAAATTACAAGAACAAGTGCAACAAATGTCACTCTCACAAAAGCTAACAGAAGCTAAGATAAATGGCGTGGAATCTAAGATAAAGGGCGTGGAAACTGAGATGGACGATTTGAAAATAGATTTGAAGACAGATTTGAAGAGAGACATGGCAGATTTGAAGACAGATTTGAAGACATACATGGCAAATTTGAAGACAGATTTGACAAATTTTCTACAAGAAATACTTACTAATGGTGAAAAGGTAGTAAAGGAAACTCATGATGCGAACAAAAGAAATGTTAATCAAGATTTCATAGACTCTAATGTGGGATCGAAGACTCACCATATTCCAAAAATCGAAATGAAGAAGTTTGATGGCAAGGATCTCGCAACATGGATATTACAGATGGAGCAATTTTTCGATCTCAATAATGTGCAAAACACACAAAAGGTATGTATTGCAACTTTATATTTGGAACCAAATCAGTTTGTATGGTATCAATGAATTTTCTCTCGTAAACAAATTATCACTTGGGCAATTTTTACGGAAGAATTGATAGCACATTATGAGGATACAAAAAGAAACACTTTTTTTAGCCAATTGATAAGTCTCAAACAAAAGGGTTCAATAATGGAGCACATTGAGGAGTTCCAAAAATTAAACATAAGGGTAAAAAATATTCCACAGGAGCATAGGAATAATGTTTTCATAGGGACTTTAAAGGATAATATCCAACATGATGTTCACCTGTGGGAACCTGATTCATTAGAGAAGGCATTCAAGTTAGCAAGAAAAATGGAAAGCAAAATTATGGCAACCGAGAAGCATACCACTCACAACTATAAAGATGGAAGTGTTGTTGCCCCTAGTCTTCCACAACCTATAAGGTTGACACCACAACAATTAGGAAGAAAAAAGAGCAAAAGGGCTTTGTTACAGTTGTGATAGCAAATACACTAAAGGTCATAAGTGCGCTGAGAATAAATTATTCTACATAGATTGCGAAGAGGAAGAAGAAAAGGAGCATGCAAGGTCAAAAGAAGAGGATATACTCCAAGAACAAAGCCTAGATAAAGAAGAAATGAATCCAACCATATCTTGTAATGCATTGGCGGGAATTACCACTCCTCAAACCATCAAGATAGAAGGACAAATCAAGAAGAAAAAGGTAATAGTGTTGATTGATTCAGGAAGTACCCATAATTTTATTCATTGTAAGGTAGCAAAAGAATTGAATTGCTTCTTATATCCAGCACCAGAGTGTCAAGTGATGGTTGCAAATGGAGGAACAATAAATTGCTCTATAAAGTGCCATAATATCAAGCTATCGATGGGAGAATATGTATTGACTAGCCCAATGCTTTCCATTCCAATGGGAGGTGCTGATGTTGTACTAGGAGTCCAATGGCTACAATCCTTGGGTACAATAGCTTTTAATTTTCAAGAACTTTTCATGATATTTTCTGTGGAAGGAAAGGAAGTTGAATTAAGGGGTATTGCAGGGAAACTGGGAAAGATAATCAGCTCTAACGGTATGACAAAGCTTCTAAAAAAGGAACAAAGAGGTGTAATTGCACAATTATGTTCGCTAGATGTTTCCACATTGGAATCATCTATTTCTCCAGATCTCCAAAAAGTCTTGGACAATCATTCCAAGGTATTTGAGACTCCCAAAGGTCTCCCACCTAGTCGTGATCATGATCATGCTATTCATCTGATTCCAGGAAGTGTTCCTCCAAACATCAGGCCGTACAGATATCCCTATGCCCAAAAGAGTGAAATTGAATGTATGGTTGTAGAAATGCTAGAGGTTGGTATAATTCAACCAAGCCAAAGTTCTTTCTTTGCTCCAGTAGTATTAGTGCACAAGAAGGATGGATCATGGCGCATGTGTCCAGATTATAGGGAGCTCAACAAGCTCACTATTAAATATAAGTTTCCCATTCCTCTCATTGATGAATTACTGGATGAATTGCATGGATCAATTTACTTCACCAAGTTGGATCTTTGTTCAGGATATCATCAAATCAAAATGAAGACTGAAGACATTCCGAAAACAACATTTAGAACTCATGAGGGTCATTATGAATTTTTGGTCATGCCTTTTGGCCTTACCAATGCACCTTCAACATTTCAAGGTTTGATGAATTCCATTTCCAAACCATTCCTTAGAAAATTTGTGTTAGTATTTTTTGATGATATACTAATCTACAACAAGTCTTGGAAGGATCATGTTGGACATGTTGACAGGGTGCTACAACTATTGGAGAAGAAACAATTATATTGTATCTCATGAAGGAGTTAACGTAGACCCTAGAAAAATTAAAGCCATTAAGGAATGGAAAACCCCCACATCCATAAAGCATCTGCGAGGATTTCTCGGGTTGACAGGGTATTATCGCAAGTTTGTTAAGAATTATGGGAGAATAGTAGCACCTCTAACAACATTATTGAAGAAAGATGCATTTTCATGGACTCCAAAGCAACAAAGGCCTTCGAACATCTTAAAGAGGCAATGTGCCAAGCACCGGTCTTAGCTACACCGGACTTCACAAAAACCTTTATTGTGGAATGTGATGCTTCAGGAAATGGAATTGGTGTTGTTTTAATGCAAGATGAAAGACCCATTGCTTTTGAAAGTCGTCTAATCAAGGGAAAGTTTTTACACAAAGCTATTTATGAGAAGGAAATGTTAGCAATACTCCATGCACTTAAGAAATGGCGACCCTACCTAATGGGAAGACACTTCAAGGTAAAAACGGATCATGATAGCCTTAAATACTTTTTAGAACAAAGATTATCCTCTGAAGAGAAACAAAAGTGGGTCACAAAGATGTTGGATTATGACTTTGAAATCATCTACAAAAAAGGGAAGCAAAATGTGGTGGCAGATGCACTCTCAAGAAAGGATGAGGATGTGGAAGCATTGTTGTGCGCCATTTCTATTATCCAACCAGATTGGATAAACGAAGCAAGGGAGGAATGGAGGAATGACGAAGAAGTGTGGTCACTTATTCGAAATTTACAACAAGATTCTAGTACGTCTGATACATTTAGCTGGAAAAATGATTCTTTATGGTACAAAGATCGCTTATAACTCTATAAGAATTCCCAGCTAAAACAAAAGATTCTTATGGAATTGCACACTTCTCCCTTAGGAGGGCACTCAGGATTTTTAAAAACTTACCACAGGGTTAAGAAGGAATTTTTTTGGGATGGCCTTAAATTGGATATTCAAAAATTTGTGGCGAAATGTTTGGTTTGCCAACAAAATAAAGTTGAAACAATTAAGACACCGGGTCTATTACAACCTTTATCCATTCCAAGCCAACGTTGGGAGGAGGTTTCAATGGATTTTATCACAGGTTTACCCAAGTCTGAGGGAAAGAGTGTCATCATGGTGGTAGTTGACAGACTTACCAAGTATGCACACTTTTGTGCATTATCACATCCATTTAAAGCCAGTACAGTTTCTACTGCATTTATGGAAACAATTCAAAAGCTACATGGAAACCCAAAGATTATTGTAAGTGACAGAGGTCCCATTTTCACTGGAAATTTTTGGACATAATTAATTTCTTGTCTTGGTACTCAGTTAGCTCATAGCTCATCTTATCATCCTCAATCTGATGGGCAAAATGAGATAGTAAACAAATGTTTGGAAGGATATCTTCGTTGCTTTGTATCTGATAAACATACACAATGGATCAAATGGTTGCCTCTAGCTGAATGGTGGTATAACACTTCCTTCCATACAGCAACAAAATGACCCCATTTATGGCACTTTATGGATATCAGCCACCATCCATCACATCATATTTAAGAGAAAATTCTAAGGTTCAAGCAGTGGAACATCACATCGAACATCAACAACAAGTCCTCCAACTCTTAAAGGATAACCTCGTGTTGGCACAGAATAGAATGAAACAACAGGCAGATCAACATCGCAACGAAAGAAGTTTTGATGTAGGTGATTGGGTATTCCTACAGCTACAACCATATAAGCAAATGTCCCTCAAGCAAGCTAAGAAGGATAATAAATTATCACCAAAGTATTATGGTCCATACAAGGTGTTGCAAAAGATTGGTACTATGGCATACAAATTGGAGCTTCCTGCAGCTTCTCGATTGCACCCATTTCCATGTTTCATGTTTAAAGAAGGTTATAGGTGACAAGCTCCCAGTTCAAACAATATTGCCAGAACTTGATGAGGAAGGAAAAATTATATTGGAACCGGAAGCAGTCACAGAAACAAGAACTCGACAGCTATGAAATCGATCAATTTTGGAGTATCTTATCAAGTGGAAGAACTTATCCGCTGAAGATTCCACATGGGAGGATGAGAATTTTATACAGAAGCATCCAGAACTACTCAAGCGTTGAGGACAACACTTTTCTGAAGGAGAGGGGCATGTTGGGTCCCTATAATACTAGTGATTACCCCATTACTATTGTAGTTGCATCCCTTATTAATATTGTTGTGCTCCTATTATCCCCATATTGTTATTACTGTGCCCCATAGAATCCCTCTATTGTTATTTTTGTGGCTTTATATTATTATTGTTAGGTCGGCTGGGTTATATTGTGACTCCTTAGACTCCTATATATAGAAAGGAGGTTTTGTCATTTGAATCATCCAAGAATTGTTCATTTATGTAATGTAAAGGAGGTTTCCCCCTCGAAGAGGCTGAATTCTAAGGCGTTGATGTATCTTTTCTATCTTTTCTTGAGCTGGTTTCATAACAAGTTTCTCTTTTAGAAAGTCTCTTGTCAAATTGAGAGTGCTTTCATTCTCCCCATAATCTCTTATTCCCCTGATAATAAAGTGTGTTTCCCTATCCCTTATTTCTCTATGTTCTATTTCATGTGCTCTACGAGCACTTGCATCTTCTTCTTCCTCTGTCCTTATGTAACCATTAGTGTCTTTAGCTCTAGCTTTGATTTCTTTTGGACTATCTTTCCCAATGTTCCTTTTTTCCTTCTCTTTTGGAAATGTCTATTTGTTGAGATACTTGTGTATCTATCTGAGTTTGTTTAGAAATTATCACATCCATGTTTGTTGTTATTAATTCTTTCATGCTTTGCCACGTTGTCTTCATTCTTTTCCATTCTTGTTTTCCTATCCCTAGAGCCTTTTGTAACATTGTTACATGTTCTTTTAAAATTCTATTACCTTCCATTAGACATCAATTTGCAACTGTGATCTCTGAAATTTTGTGGTCCCTTTCTTGTTCTTTGGCTTCCAAAATCTCTAGCCTTGTCCTGGCCTTCATCAGTTCTTGGACATATAGATCTGATGACCAAGTAAGAGGTGTAGATGTGGAACTGTAAGTGATTGATTCTTCTTTATTTTTGTTGCTCTTCTTCATTTTTCTTTCTCTGGATCGGTTTTCTTCTCATTTGTTCCCATTTAAGGCAAGCAAGCTTGCACCTTAAAATGCCCTGATATTGCTTTGCATTTACCCAAATCCACTTTCCTATTTTGTCTGTTGAAGCAATTTTGACTTGACCCAAATGATTTGTTTCCACCAAAACTTGAGATTTCCTTGTCATTTTTAACATTTTTAACATTTACTTGATGTACTAGCTGCTTCTGGGAGCTTTTTTGATTAGCTGTTGTAGCAAGTTTATGAATACTCCTTGTAAGTTAGGAATAGGATAAAGGCTTCTTCTTATGCTTGGCTAGACAAATATTATTTTTGACAGGAGTTAAAACCTTGGCAGTTGGATCATTATCGCTTTCGATTTGCGAAATGAAGCCACCAACCTTCCAGGTTTTCTGATCTGCATGTTCGACTTTTCCTAAAGTGGAAGAAGGCAAATTAGTTGTCGCCTCGCCTGTGCTTTGGCCTGCCAACATGAGATCCGAAGTAATGATTTCTATCAGCGTCATTCTTACTTCCGGATCCTGACCTATCGTAATGCTACCTGTAGCTTCTTCTGGTATTCCATTGCCCATCATCAACACCTGCTGGTTCTTCATGCCTGACCTTTATCTCAATGTCAACTCTCCCTGGAGTCAAAACCCTACCTACTCTACAGGGTAACTTCTTCGCGAAAATCCTCGGTATTTGAATGATATTCCTTCTCTGTCACTGAGGTTTTGTCTAGTTCTTCCCATGCTTATGCTCTACCTCAAGCTTTCAAAGCTTCCGCCCATTCCCCATCATCGCCAAGGAGTCCCGTAGGGATTTACTCCCGGTCTATCTTCGTTGCAGCTGCTCCTTCTACCTCATCACCCCCTGTTTCTTTTCCTTCCCCAATACATATAAATTAAAATATAGAATAGTTAAATTTGATGTATTTGTGGAATTTCAAAACAAATCTGTTGTTTGTACGAATTTCATTGAATTTTTCTGACTGTTGGGGAAAAGTATAATGATTACATAATAAGACCAAATTTCTCTTAACCAATAGAAATGGAAATAAATAAATTAAATTAACAATAAACAAAAATAAAACAAAATATTATAATGTTAACATTGTTGAATTTCGTTTAATTTTTTTCTAGTCATGGAACTAATAGAAATTCAACGCAAAATTGATTGCATTACTACTGCCTACAGCAGGGTAATAAGCAAGAGGGCATTACAAGAGGCTAAATTTCATATGTGGGCCCTGCAGGATATAAAAATGTGAAATATGGGAATCATGGGAAATTTGGGTTTTAGAATGTAGGATGTAGAACATGGAATATGGGGACTATAAGGAATAAAAATAAAATATAAAATATAAGAATGACTTGGGATAATGGGATGTTTTAGGAACAGGGAAAGATCAAAAGCTTTGGCAAAGGTGTTTTTTTATAAATAATATCTTTTTTTTTGTAGATTTATCAAGAAATTTTATCTCTAAAATATTATCTTAATTAATTTTTATTTTTATGATTATGCTTTGAAGTTTGTTATTTAATGAAGTTAAGCTTGTGCAAGTATTGTATGGCTAAAGAAAATCGAAACTATTAGACTTTGTTGTGTTGAGACTAAAAATTTCATTTTCAGTGTGTAATATCCCATATCAGGAATATACCCCAAACACAAGAAAACTCCAACCAGAGATGGACTGGGAGGGCATTTACCAGATATGTCGCCTCTAAAAAAGAGGACGAGATCCGTTGGCTACCTAGGCCTTTCCAGACTCTGTCTAAGAGTATAATAGAAACACACAAGTGGTATAATAGCTGAGAATGCTCACAAAGATACAAGTAACAATGATACTATATATATCAAATAAACCATAAACAGATACACAAGAAATGCAGAGAGAATGCTAAGCCATTTTATTATATTAAGTAATAAAATGAGTACAGGAGGTGATCAGGAAGATGGCACCTCTACTTGCACAAGGAAAGTGAAGAAATACACTCAGAATAGCAAAGGAATGACTCCTCTCTGATCTGCGTCCAAGCTGCTAGGAAAATTGTTGCGTTGTTGTTGCTGCTAGAAATGAAACGAGGATTTGGGACTGCTCCCCTCCTCAGAAAAAGTTGAAACTCTGGAATCAGACTCTACTTAAGAAACCCAAAAAAACCCAGAAAGCTTTCCTGGAATGGCCGACCCCCGAAAATCACCCCCTTGGGGTTCTGCGCAGTTCCTCACTGCTCTGCGCTGCCACTGAATAGAACCCTCCAAAACTCAGCCCAGAACTCTGCCAAACTCCTCCAATATGCAAGAGTTTATCTCTTGCTCAATTCCTCGGCTCAAATCCTCCATAAACCCTCAATCCAGACTGCTCCCAAAAAGAACTGCATCCCTCTCCCAGTGCTGCGTAGTCCTCCAGAACACTGATAAAACCACTGCTAAAATGCTGAAGATACTGCTGCTGAAATGCCAACGAAAATACCTTTCTCGAGGAGGCACTCGAAGTCCCCTAGGGCTAAGGGTGAGATCTCCGAACGGAGACACTCAATGCACTAAACAGTGCTGCAGACTAGCTAAACAACCAGCGTGCTCTAAGCCAAAACGACTATCACAAATGCACATAACCGAATGATCAAAATGAGGGGGATACTCTCTCTTTTATAGCTTCTGCCTCTCTCAATCCCAATGCTCACCTTCTCCTGCGGATTCCCCTTTTGCCACATGTTCCTCCACTCCTGCGCAGTCCCTCCATGTGTCTATGTGGGCTCCATTTTTGCGTCCCCCTTTTGGCCCCCTTGGCTCTCCCTTTAAGTCACAACGTTGTGCTACTAGGAAGTGACTTTTTTTCTAAAAGTGAGATATGTGCCCCTTTCTCACTTTTTTATTTACAAAATTACTATATAAGGCAAAATTTGGCAAAATCGAATATTCCAATTAGCTGGGGCTAATTAGGAATATTACAGTCTCCCCTGGCAAAATGTTGCTTGTCCTCAAGCAACTGAAGTGATGGATGCTGTAAGATCTTCTCATTCTCCCAAGTGGCATCCTCATCCGACAAATTCTTCCACTTCACCAAGAATTCCTGGACCGTCCTGCTCCGCAGCTGCCTTTCCCTGGTATCAATGATAGTCTTCGGCTGCAATACCAAATGCCCCTCATCATCCATAGGTGGTAGCTCATCTGTCACTGTTACCTACTGCCCAATGCCTTTTTTAGGCATGATACATGAAAAATGTTATGAATCTTGCTGCCTTGGAGCAGCTCCAACTCATATGCAACCCGTCCAATCCTGCGTATCACCCTGTATGGCCCATAAAAACAGGGCTTGAGCTTTTCATCCCCCTTCTGCTTCAGTGACGACTATCGGTATGGCTGTAATCGTAGGTAGACCATGTCCCCCACCTCGAACTGACTCTCTACTCGACCCCTGTCGGCATACAGCTTCTGCTGGTTCTGCATTGTAGCCATGTTATCCTTGAGAGCTCGGAGGATATCCTGACTCTCTTGGATCCAAATCTTGGCTCTAGGAGCCCTGCTGTCACCAAACATCACGTCAACAAAAGATAAAAGATGATACCCATATAAGGCATAGAACGGTGACATGCCAATGGATATGTGATGTGAAGTATTGTAGCAATACTCCCCCAAATGCAGCCACTTCAGCCATGCTCACTGCTGCCCACTGACATAGTTACGCAAGTAGCCCTCCAGCCACTTGTTAACTATCTTTGTCTGCCCATCTGTCTGTGGGTGATAACTGGTACTCGGAGTCAACTCCGTCCCCACCAACTAGAAAAGCTCTTGCCAAAACCCGCCCATGAAACGGTTGTCCCTGTCACTGACGATGGTCTTAGGAAGACCATGTAGCCTGAAGATCTCCCTGAAGAAGAGCTCGGCCACCTGTGTTGTTGTGTAGTGTACGGATATGGCAAAGAAATGTGTGTACTTTGTCAGTTGGTCAACAACGACAAAGATACAATCCTTGCCCTGTATCGTGGGCAATCCTATGATGAAGTCCATTGAAATGCTCTCCCATTTCCGCTCCGGAATGGGTAGCGGCTACAATAAACCCGCGAGATGGCTCATCTCTCCCTTGTTCCACTGGCAAACATCGCACTCCTTGATATGCCGGAGTACGTCCTCCTTGAGGCCCTTCCAGGAGAACCTCTCTCTAATGGCCCTGTATGTTTTGGTAAACCCCTGATGGCCTGCCAATGGTGAATCATGTGATGCCTGGAGTATCTTCTTCTTGAGCTGAGACCCCTCAGTCAAGAAGATCTGATCCCTGTAATAGATGATCTCATCGATCACCCTGAACCTGTCATCTGCCACCTGCCCATCCAGAATCTCACATGAAAACCTATCCTTGGAGTACTCTACTAAGAGTCGAGCCCTCCAGTCTATATCCAAGGTCATAAGAGACAACGTGGCTGGTCTACATGAAAGGGCATATGCTAACACGTTGTTCTTACCCTTGACATACTCAATGTCAAATTCATATGCTTGGATCTTACTAATCCACTTCTGTTGCCTCTCCTGCAACTGCTTCTGCTCCAAAAAGAACTTGAGGCTGTTGTGATCAGTGCTCACCCTGAACCTATTCCCCACCAAATACTTCCAGTACTTAGCCAATGTATGCATGATGGCCAGCATCTCTTTGTCATATATAGAATACAACCTCTCATGCGGAAGGAGATTTCGGATCTCAAAGGCTATAGGGTGACCTCCCTGCATCAATACTACGCCGATCCCCTCTCCTGACGCATCACACTCCAAAACAAATCGCTACGCAAAATCTGGCAATGCAAGCAATGGGTAGCTGCTCATAACCTCCTTAAGCCTATCAAAGGCTCACTGCACTATATCCGACCAACTGAATTCCCCCTTCCTCATCAAATCTGTCAGGGGCACAACAAGCTGTGAGAAACCTTTAACGAACTTCTGGTAGTAAGTACAAATGCCAATGAATCCTCGAAGTTTCATCACGTTTCTCGGCTCCGGCCAATCTCTGATGGCCCTAATCTTCTCCTCGTGGACCCTCACTCCGTCCACTCCAATGATGTGTCCCAAGTATAACATCTCCGTCAACCCGAACTCACATTTGGAGAGCTTGGCATAGAACTGCCACTCCTCCAAGATGCGTAATACTGTCTCAATGTGCTGGAGATGCTCCTCCCACGTCCTGCTGTAAATGAGTATATCATCAAAGAACACCAACACAAACTTCCTCAAGTGACCACATAAGATGTGATTCATGCAAGATTGGAATGTAGCTGGGGTGTTGGTTAGCCCGAAGGGCATCACCAAAAACTCAAAGTGCCCATAGTGACATCTGAAGGTGGTCTTGGGAATGTCCTGCTCCCTCACACGAATCTGATGGTACCCTGATCCCAAATCAATCTTTGATAAGAACCGTGCTCCTCTCAACTCATCCATCAACTCATCGATCCTGGGTATGGGGTACAAGTTCTTCAATGTTCTCTTGTTCAGGGCCCTGTAGTCAATTCACATCCCCAATGTACCGTCCTTGGGATGCCTATAGGGGGTAGTAATCATTGCCTATATGCCTTGCTCAAGCTCAATAGTGTGCTCAAATCCACGATTCGGTGGTTGACCCGGCGGAATCTCCCCAAATACTATGGCATACCGGTCAAGGATGGACTGTATCTCCGGGTGCACTGTCTGCCCTGTAGTCCCTGCCTCCGATGCACGCAGCTCTACTGCCCACTCTATGTCTCCCTTCCTGAAGACTGCCTCCATCCGATGAGCCGAAACAGTCTGAGGTGGATACATATGCTGTCCCCGTATTTTCTCATGCCTCCTTGTCTTCTCATCATCCCACTCCATCTCTAGGGTCTTCCAATCCGTAGTGACCTTCCCTAGAGTGATGAGCCATTGAACATCCAGTATCATGTTGGTGTCCGGAATATCGACCACGAAAAAGTGGTCAGTCAATGTGTAGGTTCCCATTGTCACTGAAAGCTCTGGAACATATCAAGCACACGTCATGGTCTGATCTCCTAGGACCAAGACTGAAAACCCATCGAATCTCTTTGTCTGTATGCCTCTCCGCTCAACCATCTATGCATCAATGAAGTTGTGGGTCGCCCCACTGTCAACCAAAACTGACACTTGCTAGCCATGTATCATCCCTCGTATGCATAGCGTCAAATACTTGGGAACTCCTCGCAATGAGGCAAGGACCCCTCCAGTGGGTGCAAAAGATGCACCACTTGTTGCTAGCGGTGGAGGTGGCAAAGGTCCTTGTCCATCATGGCTATCTCATGCCTCCACACCATCCTTGTCATCCTGTTCTCCATTGCTCTCAGAGAAAACCTCAATGAAATGTGCCTTGCCAGCAGTACATCTATGTCCCGGTGCCCATGGCTCCTGACATGTGAAGCACAATCACTTCTTCTTCAGCTCCCTCTTGACATCATTGTCAATCTGCACTTGTACTAGATTCCCCTTTGGAGGTGGAATCCTCACATCCTTCCCCTTAGACTAGAAATTCTGTCTCTGGGGGTAAGGTGTCTGGGTCCTGGGTAAGACATCTTGTAGGTCCCGAGTCCTGCTGATAGCATCCTAAAGGGTGGTCGGTCTAGCGGATCTGACTAGACCCCGAAGTGGCTCTGTTAACCCCTTAGCATACATATAGATCCTCCATGTCGTGGATAGATCTGGCACCATCACTGAGACCCTCAATAAATTTACAATGTAGGTCTCTAGGCTCCCTGTCTGTTTGAGCCTTGCCGGCTCAACAAAATGCTGCTCTGGATCCCTCCAATCAAATCGCTCCATCAATCTCCTGGTGAACTCGGCATATGTCGTCACCATGGAGTATCCTAGTGTAACCATCCCATGAAACCACCAATCTTGGGCCTCACCATCCAAATGCAATGTCGCCACCTTGATGGCCTCTGTCTCTGACATCTGGTTAAGCTGGAAATAAATGTCCAGTTTCTCCACCCAATACCTTGCTAAACTATTTGATGAGCCATCAAACGTAGGCAAGTGGAATCTACTCGCTGCACAGTGGGTGTCACCATCATGATAATGTCGGTACCCTTTGTGATGGTTGCGGGGTCTACCATCCCGCTGGAGCTGAAAAAAATCATGGAATGAGAGGGCTTCCCTGAACTCCTGCCCATAGGCCTGGTACTCTGCAAAATAATCACCCATGTGTCCAGGCTCTGCCTCCTGCTGGGCTACAGGCCCCGCGTCTGCTCCTAACAAAGTGGGAATGGTAAAGCGTGTAGGGGCATGTGAGGCCACCTTTTGCACAGTATCATGTTGCTCTGGCAAATGGTGGGATGCACCCGATCCCTCACCAACCTCGAAAACATGTGGGCTCTCACGCTGTCTGGCCTCTACTGTCGTGAATCTTTGCCCCATCACCTCAATTTGCCTCGACAGATCCTACACTGATTTGAGGAGCATATCTGAAAATCTCTTCCCGTCATCATCTGCCATTGGAGCCTCCTGCTCTACGTCCACCACTGGCTCCCTCTCCATAGGTATTCTCCAACCTACGCGCAGCGTCTCTGTATCTCCAACCTCTGTAATAGATATAGGGTTTCTCCCCCGGTGTCATAGATTGCTAGCTCCACAAGCTGAGCCAGATCTATGCTCTGATACTACTGTAATATCCCATATCAGGGATATACCCCAAACACAAGCAAACTCCAACCAAAGATGGACTAGGAGGGCATTTACCAGATATGTCACCTCTAAAAAAGAGGATGAGATTCGGAGGCTACCCGGCCCTTTCCAGACTCTGTCTAAGAGTATAATAGAAACACACAAGTGGTATAATAACCGAGAATGCTCATAGAGATACAATTAACAATGATATTATATATATCAAATAAACCATAAATAAATACACAAGAAATGCATAGAGAATGCTAAGCCATTTTATTATACTAAGTAATAAAATGAGTACAGGAGGTGATCAAGAAGATGGAACCTCTACTTGCATAAGGCAAGTGACGAAATACACTCAGAATAGCAAAGGAATGGCCCTTCTCTGATCTGCATCCAAGCTGTTGGGAAAACTGTTGCGTTGTTGCTGCTACTAGAAATGAAACGAGGATTTGGGACTTCTCCCCTCCTCAGAAAAATCTGAAACTCTGGAATCAGACTCTACTCAAGAAACCCAAAAAAACCCAGAAAGCTTTCCTGGAATGGTCGACCCCCGAAAATCACCCCCTTGGGGTTCTGCGCAGTTCCTCACTGCTCTGCGCTACCACTGAATAGAACCCTTTTAAACTCAGCCCAGAACTTTGCCAAACTCCTCCAATATGCAAGAGTTGATCTCTTGCTCAATCCCTTGGCTCAAATCCTCCACAAACCCTCAATCCAGACTGCTTCCAAAAAGAACTACGTCCCTTTCCCAGTGTTGTGCAGTCCTCCAGAACACTGATAAAACCACTGCTGAAATGCTAAAGATACTACTGCTGAAATGCCAATGAAAATACCTTGCCCGAGCAGGCACTCGAAGTCCCCCGGGGCTAAGGGTGAGATCTCCGAACGGAGACACTCAATGCACTAAACAGTGATGTAGACTAGCTAAACAGCCAGCATGCTCTAAGCCAAAATGACTATCACAAATGCACATAACCGAATGATCAAAATGAGGGGGCTCCTCTCTCTTTTAGAGCTCCTGCCTCTCTCAATCCCAATTCTCACATTCTCCTGCGTGATTCCCCTTTTGCCCCATGTTCCTTCCCTCCTGCGTAGTCCCTCCATGTGTCTGCGTGGGCTCCATTTCTGCGTCCCCCTTTTGGCCCCCTTGGCTCTCCCTTTAAGTCACAACGTTGTGCTACTAGGAAGTGACTTTTATTCTAAAAGTCCCCCTTTCTCACTTTTTTATTTTCAAAATAACTATAGAAGGCAAAATTTGGCAAAATCAAATATTCCAATTCGCTGGGGCTAATTACGAATATTACACAGTGTCATTGCACTTATAAAGGTACCAGAATATTGTAGGTGACCATTTTTGCTAGTCTTGATTGAGAAGGTACCACAAGGTGATATATGATGTCTCCTACCTATATGATCATGCAATGGTTGACCTATTATGCTACTTTGGATTCAAGAAAATAATAATGACAACAATGCTCATAATGGATCTATAATTTAAAAGAAATCTCTTGTCATAAATTGAGATATGGATGAACTAAAAATAGTTGCAGTGGGGACAATGAAAAAGGGGATGGATAGTCAAAGTAGCTTGTGTCTCAAGCTCTGTACCAAGGAAAAGATATGTTGTTGAAGGAGAAGATGACTCTCCCTCTTTTTGAGACAATCAAACTGCTCTAACTACCTTGTAGTCTGCCCCCTGTTGAAGAATGTAACTAGTGTCAGTCTTCATAATTATATTTGTCAAAATAAAAGAAAGGGAAATTAAATTGTAAAATAAAAATAATTTTGAAGCAGTAGTTTCATGCTCTTTTTTTTTCCTAGGTCATAGCCTCCATTGAAGGCTTCTAGGTTTTGTTAAGAGTCAAAAGAGTCTTTGTCACATTTATTAGACCCTTCTTGGGTGTTTGTATAATGTAAAGAAATTTATTCTTCAGTGAAAAGTGTCATTTTTCACCTCCTCGCCAAGTCAGCCCTATCCCGATGAAGTTGGCCCAGATTAGGTTATTCAACCTAGAAAAGCACTATAAATAGAGGCAGCTCGACTCATTTGGAAACACACATTCACAAGTTCAATCTACAAGAAAAAGAGGACGAAAAAGAGAGCAAATTGTAGGAGAAGAAGACCTAATTCAAGGAATAAGCTAAATCAAAGTTTGGAGCATCTCTCTCTCACACACGTGTGAGTTTTCTATGGCTTATGTGCAAGTTGCGGGGGCTGAAACTTCTGCAGCAACTGCAGGTCTGAAATTTGTAGCTAGGTGGCCAAAATTTTCAATTGAAGCAGTATTTGAGGAGTTGACACTTGGAGGATTTAGCAGAGTTTGTCTACATAAAGGAAGGGTTAACTTGGTGATTAGAGAAGAGTTGGATTGAATTTTACCCTAGATATGGGTTTTTCCCTCGCTGAGTGCCTATATCTTGTGTTTTTTGTTCTTGTGATCTTCATACATTTTGATTTGGAAATTGCTTTAATGAAAGATAACATAATTAAGAAGTAAAAGAACCCAACATACATCACAAGTAATTATCAAGGAAAAGAGGAATCAAACCCTAATATCTATGTGCATTGATTTCTCAACATGGTATCGGAGTTAAGGTGATCCAAATTGGATCCTAGAACACTCTCTATGTTTTCATGAACTGTTTAAAAATCATGCCAAGGATTAAAAGTCTTATAAAGATCAAGCTTATTGGAGATATCCTCATAACAGTTGCAATTTGTGACTAGCGCGAAGCAATGAGGGCCGTCGGTCAAGCGCATAGACCGTCGGCCCATGGTAACGTGTGCTATCGCAAATTAGCAAATCCAGAGGCCATTTCAAGAAACAGGGGTAGTTTCTGATATGCAATTAGCAACAGGGCAAACACCTCAAAGAAGGAAAGGCCGCAAGCACCCGAACCCGAAAAATTATAAAATGCAACGGATATCGTTCCGATTCCGTGAAAGCGGGATTCCACAAAACTAGAAGAATATCAAAGGGGCTTCGAGCGGTAAGCGGTTTCAACCAAGTTCCGCCCGATGCTATATAGCGAGTGCCACGCGTCCGGTGGAAGAGAGAGAAAACCGTTCACATCGGATGGGTAAACATCATGCTACTTAGCCGCCCAATATGAACGATGACCATAGGATCTGGGGCCCCCAGATCAATGACGGAGATGCGCTCCAATGGATGACCGGATTTGATGGGGTCAACAGGTAGAGTTGTATAGGATTTGAAGTCTGATATGGACAATGCGTTGGTAGAAGGTCGTGTTTCGTGGGTATTCTTGGAGTTAATGAAAAAAACGATCGTTTCAAATATGTCCAAGAGAACTGACACTCATCCATTATGAACTAAGTGGCCACCTCCCTGTGAGGCATTATACAGTGACTGATTACACGGGACAAAGGGAATCAAACGGATAGAGGCAGGGGAACCGGAAAGCCAAAAAGCAGAAACGAACAGTCAGGAAGCAGATTGGCTTTAAAGCCACAAACTGACAGAGAGAGAAGTAGTAAGCTAAGAGCAGTAGGCAATGAGCCGAAAGTAAAGAGAAGAAGCCGAGTTGACCTACAGAAGCAAAGGCAGCATCGAGCCAGAATTAAGACAGAGACAGAGAGAGTTAGAGAGTCTGTGTACTACAGAGAAGGCTTGAGACGTTCAAGCGTACTCCTTTGTAATGCTTGTCATGTATGGTCTCAGATTGGGCTCATACTACTGTGACCAATAGAGGTTGAGAGTCAGTAAGGAGAGTCTGTGTACTCCAGAGACTTGGGGGATCCAAGTACAGTCTTACTGATTTGTATCTGCTAAGTGGGACTCAAATTGAGCTCAAGGGTGAGAAAAACTCTGCTTTAAAAACATAATAGAGATGCCACCACCGAAGGCTGGACCAGGAGACATAGCCCAGGAGTATTGGGTGAACTCCTTATTAAACTTGTTTTGTTTTTATGTGTGTTATGTTTTCTTTAACTGCTTCATTACCTATGTATTTCACAATCTTATCGATTCGTTGCATAAAATAACATAGGCACATCCATGCACATGAGTCTATAATACCTTATTGTTTGTCTTGGATTGATTCCAGATCAAGTGGTATCAGAGCTCTAGGTTGCTAAGGTTAAACAAGCTTGTGCTGGATTCTTTTCGTTGAATGATAACTAGATCAAAGCTTAAATTAGGAGGAGAGTTGGTTGAAGCTAACCCAGAAATTGGAAGAGTCTATCCTAAGAGGAAAATATCAGAAGAAAGTCCCTTGGAATCAGACTCCCAGTTCATGGACAATTTCATGACCATGAGGGCCATGGTAGAAGAAATGTATAGAGAATTTAAGAGAGGTAGAGGTGAAGAGACATCAACCTCCAAACAAGATAAAGGAGTAGAAGAACCTCTTCTAGTTTCCCACCCAGAAGGCAAAGGAAAATAAGAGAAGCCCTCTCCACCATCTCCCCCATCATCACCTTCATCATCATCTTCTTCACACAAAGAAAGCCCTGAAAAGAAAAAGAAGAAACCTTCTTTGACTAAATTAGATGTGAAGTTTGATTTGCCAGTTTATGACGGAGAATTGAATGTGGAAAAGCTAGATAACTGGATTAGACAAATTGATGTATATTGCAGAGTGCAGAACATCAATTCAGAAAGGAGAAAGATTCGGCTGGCTAGTCTATGCCTTGGAGGCACTGCCCTGGTATGGTGGGAAGGCAGGACACAAGCTGATTTGAAGAAGCATGGTAAAATTCTTTCTACCTGGAATGAATTTGTTTATGCAATTAAAAAACAATTCTATCCACTAGCTTATATGCAGAAAGCTATGATGAGTTGGCAAACTCTTCACCAATTGAAAGGGCAAAGTGTACAAAGTTACACGCAAGAATTTAGAAAAAGAGCGTTGATTCTAGGAATTTCTTTAGACTCACCCGAAACTCCGCTGAAGTATATAGGTGATCTACATAGTTATTTGAGACACACCATTCTCATGTTTAATCCCACTAGCATAGATGAGGCATCTATTCAGGCTACACATCTAGAGGCTAGAGGCAAGAATGCGAACCCAGAAGTTGGGCGATCATCAAAACCCACTGCAAGCAAGAACAAGGAAAAGAGAAAGCACAAATGGAAAGAGAGGAAGACAAATGTTGTACAAAAGACCAAACCTTCGTGCACTCACTGTAAGAAGGATGGGCATGATGATGAACACTGTTGGATTCTACATCCGGAGTTGAGGCCCAAGAAGTACAATGGCAAAAAGAAGAAGACCGTTGCAGCTATTCAAAAGGATTTGGGGTCAGGCTCAGGGGATGGAACAACAATCGCAGCCACAGGTATAAAAGGTAAAAATTCTGAAGCGTCTACTAGTAATTTTGCACAATCTCCTGATAATGAAGAAAATGAGAGGAAAAGACATGATCTTTTTCATATTAGAGTTATTTCCAAGCATCAAAAGATTGATACTTTGTTTGGTAGCGGCTCACAAGTACACTTAATTTCTAAAGAAATTGTAAAGAAATTGGGATTACTAACCACACCGCACAAGAAGCCATATCCATTGGGTTGGTTATGTGATAAAGCAAAGCTACAAGTGACTAGACAATGTAAACTTAGGTTTTCTTTTGGGTCAGCATTTGTAGATGAGGTTGAGTTAGATATTGTTCCCTTGGATATATGTGGAATTGTTTTAGGAAGTCCTTACTTGTATGATAGAAAAGCCATTTTCTATAGAGCTGAAAACAAGTATCAACTCGTTAAAGATGGAATTGAATATATTGTAAGAGCTCATAAACTCAAGAATAATTATACTCTCATAAACTCAAGGCAGATGAAAATAATTGTAAATTTGTGCAAATAATTTTTACTGATGGTTGTAAAGGAAAAGAAACCTGAAAAAACCAATGTATTTGAGGGTTGTAATGCTAAACAACAATCTGATTTAGAAAATGTTGTTTTAGAATATGATATACTATTTCAAGAAGCTAAAGGTCTGCCACCCAAAAAGGAAATAGTACATGATATTAATTTGCAGCAAGATGCTCCACTGCCTAAAATCGAAATGTAAAGGTTGTCCGATTTAGAGAATGCAGAAATCAAGAAGCAGGTACAAGAGCTACTTGGAAAAGGGTTCATAAGACCTAACACATCACAATGTGGGTCTCCAATTGTCTTGGTGAGAAAGAAAGATGGATCATGGAGAATGTGCATTGATTACCGAGCACTGAATAAGATAATGATAAAAAATTGTTATCCCCTTCCTCGCATAAATGATCTATTAGATCAGTTGAAAGAAGCTATTTACTTTTCCAAGTTGGACTTGCATTGTGTCTACCATCAGATTAGAGTTGCAGAGCAAGATGCATGGAAGACAGCTTTCAAAACAAAGCAGGGATTGTATGAGTGGTTAGTCATGCCTTTTGGCTTAACTAATGCTCCTGATAATTTCATGAGAGTAATGAATGATGTACTCAGGCCTTTTATTGATGATTTTTTCATTGTATATCTAGATGACATTCTTGTTGGAAATAATACTGAGAGGGGGGGTGAATCAGTATTAGCAAGTCAACAATATTTCATTTCCATAATCAAATTCTTATATGCTACTTCAGTTAATGAAACTTGCGTGTATACACAACTATATTTAAGGCAACTAATGTATACCCTGCAAACTTATAATTTAGTTAATTCACCATATGTTGATCTTTAATATGTGCATCAAAACCATATAAACAGTAACCAGGTGCAGTAAAAACAGAACATACAATCACACACATGAACACAAGATATAAGGTAGAAACCCAATGTGGGTGAAAAGCACTTGCTGCAATTGTCTCTATCTTCCTTTTAATAAGAAACTTCTTTTTACAATTTTTGTATTGGTGCAGTCTTATACTAGTACGCAGGCTTCTACCTGCAGAAGGCTACAACCTTCTCTCATTCTCTAGATTCTCCTAGAAGGGAGCTACAACCCCCTAGCTTTTGTACTAGCTGATGTGTTTACTAGTACGTAGGTGCTGGCCTACAGAAGGTTACAACCTTCTCTTTTCTTCCAGGGACCACGTTTCATAAATTTTCAGAATGGATCCATCAATAACACCAATCAAACATCAAATATATCTACATCAACCAATCTCCTTTGCACCAACCAAAACTGAATCAATCAATCACTTCTCAGAATGTTGTAACCAGAATATAGTAACAATAACCAAAACCCAAGCTAGAACCCAGAACACTGCAACAACAAACAAAAGTAGCTAAAGCATATTTTATTAGGTATACGCTACTTCAATGTGTTGAACCTGCGTACATACGTTGTTTTCTCAAGGCGAACCTGCGTACAAACTTGCAAATCAAAGTTAAGATGTATACATTGTTTTGATATACTGAACCAATGTGTATACGTGCCTTTGCTAAAGTGAACCTGCGTACAGATCTATAAATGATGATTTAAACTTTACAACAATTCTAGACATCAGTTATACCCAGATCATCATATTTACAGATTACAACATGCGCCAGTTATTCAGATAAAAGATCAAAACCACACAAAGATACTTTGCTTCAAGCCTTAAGATCTTCACCCATCATTAGAACTTATTCTTCATCAAGCACTAAAGTTCATCCTTGATTCAGATCCAGCTATGCACCATAACCCAATACCCTGTATTTTGGATCTTTCTGTTCATCAGATATTCAATTCTTGAGTGCCTTGCCTAATGATCTTCTCCTCCTTTTATAGTCTTAGGCCTTACTCAATACCATGCACCAAAACCACTTATAACCAATACCTTGGTCCAAATACCTCGTGTCAACACTTCGGATAAGATACCTTGGACCAATACCATGGATCACAATACAATGGACCAAATACCACGGACCAAATACCACAGACCAAAACTAAGTTTTCCAACATGTATGTGCCTTTCCTTCCGTGAAAGTGCGTGTGTACATTGTACGTGCCTTTTGGTATGCTAACCCGTGTGTACATGCGGCTTGGTCAATGGGGAACCTGCGTATACCTCTCTTTCTTCATTATGAACTATGATCTCTCATCTGAGTGGGTTGCCATCAAGGACAACACTTGTGTCATAGTGCCAAATCTGTGTCATAATGCCAACAATCTCCCCCTTTGGACTTGATGGCAACCCCAGTCACTAAGTCACTCTCCCCCTTTGTCATCAAGGGCAAAGGGTTATTCTCCCCCTGAGTACATGTTGTATTCTCTGATATGCTGAAGTGTGCTGATTGAGCTCCATGCTCGGGTTCATGCTCCCCCTGAATATAAGCAAGGTCTGCAAAAAGATGTTCTAAAAGAAGAACATGACTCTATATATACATCATAAATGACCTTCCTATCACCAATGACTCATACATAAATCCATATCCCAACCAAGTGGGGATATACCAATTTTGACTCATTCACCCAACCAAGTGGGGATACACCAATTGTTCATACATGTCAAAACAAGAACATTACGTCATCCATCCCATGCATAGTGGGGAAACAAAATAGGTAGTTTCATGATCTTGACATTAAAAGATATACATGACATAGAGACCAAATATCTAAAACAAGACCATGATAGTCATCAGCAACTAACATCAACATCATCTGTCAAACACCATCCAAACCAGCAACCATGATCTCCCCCTGAACCTGTTCCACCTGAATAAAAAACAACTGTGAATTTGTACCAAGATCTTCTAAGATAATGCCAAAAATGCATTATTAGAAGTATATGCTCCCCCTGAACCTGTGCCAGATGATCACTGTCAGACCCATATCAGACTCCTTTCTTCCTGAGTCTGGCCCACTGCTTTTCTTCAAACCAACATATACGTGACTGTATCCATAGCAACTGACAAATGTACGTAGATACGCTTCATGAAACTCGCGTATAACAATTTTTCTCTGAAACAGATAAGTTTTAACATCAAGATGATGCATCAACTGCTCCCAACTTCTGTCTGAGATATTCAAATGTCTCTTTGGGTAGTGGTTTGTTGAATATATCAGCAACCTGTTCTTTGGAGGGAACATACTCCAATTTGACCTTTTGTTCAAGCACTTGTTCATGTAGAAAATGATATTTGATGGGTATGTGCTTGGTCTTGGAATGCATGATTGTATTCTTTGAAATATTGATGGCACTTGTATTATCACATAGAATGGAGATGGGTGGAGTACATGTAATTTGAATGTTTTGCAATGTTTGCATCATCCAAAGGAGTTGTGTGCAGCAAGATGCAACAACCACATATTCTGCTTCAGCTATAGATAATGCAATTGAAATTTGTTTCTTGCTGAACCAAGACACTAATCTAGAACCCATATAGAATGCACCACCACTAGTGCTTTTTCTATCATCAACGCTTCCTGCCCAATCTCTATCTGTATATGCATGAAGTGTAAGATCTGTATCTCTAAGATACCATAAACCAAAATTCTGTGTTCCTTGAAGATATTTGAAAATCCTTTTGACTCCCTGAAGGTGTGATTCCTTTGAATTTGCTTGGAATCTTCCAACTATTCCCACTGCATGCATGATGTCTGGTCGGGTACCTGTTAGATAAAGAAGACCGTCAATCATGGATCTGTAGGTTGGTTGATGTACTGTTACTGATTCATCATTTGAGCTGAGACTATATCCTGTTACCATAGGGGTACATATTGGTTTAGAATCTTCCATGCCGTATTTTTTCAAGATCTGCTTGAGATACTTGGTTTGTGACAAAAAATACCATCTTTATTTTGTTGAACTTGTAGACCAAGAAAATATGTAAGCTCACCAAGCAGGGACATTTCAAATTCTTGTTGCATTACCGAAGAAAAATTCTGACTCATGGCTTCTTCATTGCTACCAAAAATGATATCATCAACATACACAACAAGTATTAGCAATTTGTTATTGTCTATCTTTGTATATAGATTGCTATCAGCTGATCCTTTTGAAAAACCTTGTTGATGGAGGTATTTGTCAAGAAGGTAATATGAGGCCCTTAGAGCTTGTTTTAGACCATAAAGAGCCTTTCTAAGTCTGCAAACAAGTTTTGCATCATTTCCAAGGATGAATCCGTCTGGTTGCTCAATATATACTTCTTCTTCTAAGTCTCCATTAAGAAAGGCAAATTTTAAATCCATTTGGTATACTTTGAATTTCTGAAAACTAGAAAGAGCAAGGAACATTCTTATGGCTTCAAGTCTAGCAACAGGTGCAAAAATTTCTTCAAAATCTATACCTTCTTGTTGATCATACCCTTTATAAGCAAGTTGGCCTTGTTTCTAATAACTTCTCCATTTTCATTCAGCTTGTTTTTTAATATCCATTTGGTGTTGAAAAGTGTGCAACAAGAAATTCTTGTTGAGAATGCAACAAGATGATGGAGCTTAGTGGAAAGGAGTCGCCTTCACTAAGTGGTCCCGCAGGCAAGTTTTGGCGCAAAGTCTATTTTTAGACTATGTCTATTTTTAGACATATGGATCATGTCTATGAGTTGCAGGATGCTGTTTATGGATGATTAGTCATGTTGGGAAAAATAGATGGACTTCTATTTTTAGATCACAGCGGAGTGACTGCTAAGTCTAAATATAGAACAGTCGAATATTATTAGCCCTTAATAATATTTGGACTATAAACATTATCTTATTCTCTTGGAGCACTTCAGGATGAGCTACGGATGTGGCACATGCAGATCCCAGAAGGAATCACGTGGTAACCTATGGGATGACTGAGCTATTGCATGAAGGACTTCAGTTAGAACTTCAGTGATTGAGTTCTGTGGAGTTAGAGGAGCAGTTAATGGAGTTGTGTTCAGTTTGACTTAGTTAAACTAGTTGTATTTAGTCTAACTAATCAATAGACTAGAGATGAGTTGGGTGAATTAGTTATTAATTAATTCATAATTGTTAACTCATAATGCAACTAAAGTATACATCAGTTAAATCAGTGCATGGACAGTTCAATGAAGACAGGTGGTAGAGATAAGTGAAAGGGTGAGTTGTAGCTGTCAGTTGTGCATGAGATTTGCACAAGATTGAGTATGCCCATGAGATATGCCCAGTAGATAGCCTATGCTCACGTGATTTCCAGTGTGAGTGACTTGTCCAAGGTAAATAAGAACATGGAAAGAGTTTGGATTCATTCATTCTTGAGCAAGTATTGAGCTATGGAGGTAGGCAAGCAGCGGGGGAGATTTGGAGATCAGATCTGAGCTGTATTGTGTGTAGCATGTGGAGATAATACTAAGTACTTGTGAGGAGTATTGTACTATGTATTGTTACATGATTCAATCACTATAATATATAGATAGTTTGGGTTTTTAGCGAGATGCTTTCCCCGGGAAAATACTATGTTGATATGTGTGATTGATGCTTCTATGTATGCCTGTGAATGTTTCTGCTTCTGTAAATTGATGATCAATGTAGAGGAGGTTATGTATTATGCATGTTTTCCGCAATAGTGTATAATCGGGATAATCTCTGTTGAATATGTGTCATATTATTCAAAATTTCTACATGGTATCAGAGCTCCTTGATTTGTAGAAGAGATTTTTACAGGATATGAAGCGAGGATTGATCATCGGATCTATTATTTAGAAAGTGTTTACATTTTATTTCTTCAGGCAGAGTCTGTAATCGGGCCAGGTAATCTCTGAATTCATCCTTCTTTTGGAAGGTGAGATATCCGGTGAATGCCCAGACAGTCAATCTTTGTACAAGAAATACTTTGTTCTCTCGAATTCTAGATTGGAAGTGGTTGAGTTTTTGAGGTGGTGGAATTCGAATTTAATTCCAAAGCAAGAGATAAAACTCAGAAACATTAAGTGTGAGAATGGAGACAGTATGCCCCAGTATCTCACGAAGTTCACCCAATGCGGGGATGAACTGGGAAGTGTGGGGGTGATTGTTGGATGAGGATATGGTGAGTCTAGCACTCCTTGACCTTCCTAAGAGTTGGCATAGCTACCAGGACTCGGTGAATGGAAGGGAGAAACTGCCAAATTGGGAACGAACATGGTCGAATTTGATGCAGGAGGAGATCAGACAAAGCACCAGAGACAGTTCTTCATCGATGCATGATGAGAAGAACTGTGCCTTAGCGAGTAAGGTGAAGAAGGGGAAGGAGAAGGTTTCTCTTTCCTAATCCAGTTCTTCCAATGATGGGAAGAAGGTTGACAAGTCGAAGGTGAGATGCTTTCGTTGTCATGAGGAGGGGTCACGGGTCAAGAACCTGTATGCTCTTGAGGTTCAAGATGCATGCGAAGCCTTGAGTAGTGAGGCAATTGATGGAGACTTGGTGGTTGAGAGGGAGGGTATATTACTTCTCAACATGCAGAGCCAGAAGAAGTCTCAGACGATTGTGGAGGAGCCACGATTGGTGCAGCAACTTCAGGAGGTTGTGGAGCAGCCACAACAAGGGAAGCTGAGCAGAGATCGAGTAGAGACATCTACTCATGCAGAGACCTCCAGTAAGGGGAAACTTCGAGCCAGGTGGGTTGAGCGATCACATGTAGCCATACCTCCAGGTAGGTGGTGGGGCGATACAGAGTGATCGTCCCAAGGAGGAGGGGTAGGATCCTTGAGGTACCCAACCTCTTGGATGATACCTTGCTACAGGAGCCTCGATGTGTAGTAGCAGGAATTGACTGATTGGGTAGAGACAGATGCGGATGGAGCGGCAGAGAGAGCGACAGTGCAGGGAATCCTAAGACAACGCATAGCATGCAGGCTGCAGCAATGCAAGAGGCACAAGTGTTTGCACAGTGCTAGGTGGCACAGAGAGGTGTGCAATGGTGCGAGATGCATGAAGATGTTGCAGTAGCGCAGATGTCAGAGAGGGAGCACTTGTCAGCAGCAGGTAGAGCTTCAACATCAGAGGGTGTTTCTAGCCCAACAAGGAGGTCAGTTGGGAGGTGCAGTGCGGATGCAATGCTGGGAGATACAACCAGCAGCAGCACGGATGCAGTCAGAGATCAAAGTGACAGAGGCTAGAGCAGTTAGATACTGAAGAGCACAAAGATGTAGAGATTTCATTCGACAGAGGCAATAACAGTCAGAGACTTTGATGACAGAGAAAGTGGACCGGGCAGATGTGTTGCATGTAGAACATTCCAGAGTTACAGGATCGGGTTTGAGAGGAAGCCTTTCTTGTTGAGAGGGAGTGTTGAAAAGTGTGCAACAAGAAATGCTTGTTGAGAATGCAACAAGATGATGGAGCTTAGTGGAAAGGAGTCGCCTTCACTAAGTGGTCCCGCAGGCAAGTTTTGGCGCAAAGTCTATTTTTAGACATATGGATCATGTCTATGAGTTGCAGGATGTTGTTTATGGATGATTGGTCATGTTGGGAAAAATAGATGGACTTCTATTTTTAGATCACAGCGGAGTGACTGCTAAGTCTAAATATAGAACAGTCGAATATTATTAGCCCTTAATAATATTTGGACTATAAACATTATCTTATTCTCTTGGATCACTTCAGGATGAGCTACGGATGTGGAACATGCAGATCCCAGAAGGAATCACGTGGTAACCTATGGGATGACTGAGCTATTGCATGAAGGACTTCAGTTAGAACTTCAGTGATTGAGTTCTGTGGAGTTAGAGGAGCAGTTGATGGAGTTGTGTTCAGTTTAACTTAGTTAAACTAGTTGTATTTAGTCTAACTAATCAATAGACTAAAGATGAGTTGGGCGAATTAGTTATTAATTAGTTCATAATTATTAACTCATAATGCAACTGAAGAATACATCAGTTAAATCAGTGCATGGACAGTTCAATGAAGACAGGTGGTAGAGATAAGTGAAAGGGTGAGTTGTAGCTGTCAGTTGTGCATGAGATTTGCACAAGATTGAGTATGCCCATGAGATATGCCCAGTAGATAGCCTGTGCTCACATGATTTCCAGTGTGAGTGACTTTTCCATGGTAAATAAGAACTTGGAATGAGTTTGGATTCATTCATTCTTTAGCAGGTTTTGAGCTGTGGAGGCAGGCAAGCAGCGGGGGAGATTTGGAGATCAGATCTGAGCTGTATTGTGTGTAGCATGTGGAGATAGTACTGAGTACTTGTGAGGAGTATTGTACTGTGTATTGTTACATGATTAAATCACTATAATATACAGATAGTTGGGGTTTTTAGCGAGATGCTTTCCCCGGGAAAATACTATGTTGATATGTGTGATTGATGCTTCTATGTATGCTTGTGAATGTTTCTGCTTCTGTAAATTGATGATCAACGTAGAGGAGGTTATGTATTATTCATGTTTTCCGCAATAGTGTATAATCGGGATAATATCTGTTGAATATGTGTCATATTATTCAAAATTTCTACATTTGGTTCGTATGATATTCTTATCATGAGGTCTAGGAACTAATTCCCAAGTATTATTCTTTACAATTTGCTCAAGTTCTTCATTCATGGCCTTGACCCAACATTCATCTTTGCATGCTTCATTTATATTTTGAGGTTCGATGGAGGAAAGCAATGCTAGATAGCTTGAAGCTTCTGTAATAGTTCTTCTTGTCTGCACACCTACCTCATTCTGCCCCAAAATTTGAGTCTCTAGATGACTTTTCTGAACATACCTGGGTGGAGTCTTTTCTTCTGCCATTATCTGTTCTTCTGGTGCTTCATTGGTTTCTTCTTCAGAATTAGTCTGATTTGATGTGGAAGGATAATCCTCATCTTCTCCACAATCTTCGATTTTTACCTACTTTGGATTTTTGCCTATTTCATCAACCACAACATCAATACTTTCAATAATTTTCCCAATTCTTTTATTATAACACTTATATCCTTTACTACGGGAAGAGTAACCAAGGAGAATGCCTTCATCTGCTTTAGGTTCAAACTTGCCAAGTTTTTCATCAGCCCTTTTGATGTAACATTGTTATAGACATTTTTGTGCCTTACAACATGGAGCATGAAATGTCAATAATCTGAGGGATCCAAAGTCCCTAAACATGTTGTTCTTACCCTTAGAGGAACAAGGTCAGCAAACCACAGCACTGCAAATCAGTTCTCCACTGAAAAACACTCAAAAACAGGTCAATTTTGGATCAAAGCAGCTGCTCCACTAAGCATCTGCGCTGAATGACAAAATCTCCATGGTGTACCTGCGCTGCATAGCAAGTGCAACAAAGGCTACCTGCGCTGGGCATACTTTGACATGTGGAGGAATCTTTTCTCAATGTGCCAGTGCCCAGGAAGCTTCCAAAATGACACTTGGATCAGAAGATTCGCCTAATGATGAGTAAAGAGGTTCTAAAACTCCAAGTGGAAGGTAGAAACTCCAAGTGGACTCAAGGACTGAAGAACAACTAGAGTTGAAGAGGACAACAAGTCACACATCAAGCTGACTTATCTTCACTCCAAAACTCTATATAAGGATCTCATCCCATGGGATCTGGAGAGGCCGGAATTTTGTGCAAAGAATTGCTGTTGGTTTACAGTTGAGAGTATTGGGTGATTGCTTGAGGGAGGTGAAGAGGAGATTTCTTTCCGTCGGGAAGGTGATGCTGGATTGGACCTCTCACGGTTGTATCACCGCCTGAACCTTACTTCCTTATATTAATAAAGCATTTGAGGTTCTTCTATTCGCATGTGTTTCAATGGTGTATTGTCTTACTTGCGTATTTGATTTATGCTAATCCTTGAATCAATTATGAATGCATGCTTCTTGTAGTCTCCTTTTCTTGTCTTGTTCGCAGGATCTCGTGTAGCTGGGCCCGTGAGAAGACTTGGAGCTGGGAGCGAGCGGCAAATAGAGGAGATTGGATCGACCATTTGCGCAAGACATCGGTAAGTGGATCTCTTCCTTTCATCTCTTGCATGTCATAAAGAAGTAACTTTAGATAGCTTTGCTTCAGCTGTTGCTAAGGAACTATCACCCTTAGAGTGGGATAGGGTCATTCCGTGTTGGATACTTTTCCCCACAAAAGACTGGCGACTCCACTGGGGATCGCGTCTTGTTGGTAGCTTGTGTTTTCTTGCTATTCATTTCTTAAACAAAGGGAGTACCGAATCGAACTGCATTCGAGTCCTTCGAATGCAAAGTAGAGGGCAGCTACTCTAGCCCAGTGCTGGGCATGTTTATGATCTGAAGAGCTGATCCACAAGGACTCTTTTTAGCTCTTTGTGATAGTGTTCATCTTCCTTTAATCATCCTCTAGTGTATACTTGACTGATAGCCTCTGATTTGGCCAAAAACCATTGATTTTTGAGCAAACTGTGACCCGGAATCTGAGAGAGATGAGAGTTGTCTCATCAGTGCAGCTGCAACAAAGGCTACCTGCACTGCATCTCAGATTGACAGTGCAGCACCTGCGCTGATCCAGTTTTGCCTTGTGCAACTGGGATTCCCCACTGTCTGTTGCTCAGTTTTCAGTATTGTTTTTTGCAGCCTGTTGTCAACCTGTATACCCAACTGAAACCACTTCTCTTTGCCTTCATTCTGCCTCAGTTGTATGAAGAAACCGTGATTGTTCTTATTGTATTTCTTGCTGTCATTCACAGTTTCCCATAGCGAAAGTGAACTAGTCTTGCTATGACCTCTTGGATCTAGACCTATGAGAAAGTGTCGTTGTGATTCTAAGAGCTAGTTTATTGCTGTTCATAGCTACTTGAGCATTTGCTTTCGTTATATGGTTCGAATTTCAGTATTTCTTGTGTTGAAACGAGTGAATCTTAAGGTGTTCTTTTGATTATTGGACAAACACTTGTTTGCTTTCGCTTGAAATTGAATTCGAAATTATACAACAGCTTTCTTTTTGTAATACATCAACATTAAGGAAGAAGAAAAGAAATACTTGCATTGTGCATGTGCATTTTGACAGTTTGCATGTCGATTTAGGAAAAGTGCATCAGTGTGTGCTCTATGATCTGTTTGAAAAGATGATGTCTTTCTTTTCCTTCAGTAGTTAAGGTTTTCATAAGTTGAAAGAATTGAAAAAGCTTGCTTATCATTCTTAGACTGCATTTAGGAGTTGTATCATACATCACGTGGTGATCCATAAAGGCAAACTGCTAAGCAAGATCAACCTAAAAAGAACTGAATTTATCTAACAACGCTTTGAAACATAACGAAACACAGTAGAGGTCTAGGTAGAGACGTGAACCGGCGTCGTTAAACATAGTGACTGTCGATCTCTACGAAGGTGGGTGATTCCTCCTGAGGGACGATAGCACTAATACGGACTTGTGCCCCCGCGTACCGTCGCGTATATTGGGGGACCCCTATAGGAACAAAGCCTTTATCCATAGGAAGCCGTGTCGGCCGCCCTACTGATCGCGATGCAGTGAACACAGCATTCACGAAGATCGACCACTCGTACCGTAAAACGTATTCTGTGGTTTCGCGAAAGGTTTGGCACACCCTCTGCCTAGAACTCCAGAGTAGTTTCTTTTGGCCTTTTTCAAACTCTATAACTGAAAAAGTCCATCCGAGCATTTGTCACTTCGGGCTCATTAATACATCGAAGGAGACTAGAGTCATCTTTAGCTTTTTCTCGACTCTTAAAAAGTGAAAAAGCAAGTTGTGTCTAAAGCGTCGTCATATAAAATTCATTCTAAGCGGAACATAATCACCCCTTATTCCTACGTTGATCTTTAGGTTGAGAACATGGAACGCACCAACCAAGGGATTCCACATGATGGAACCCCTAGCCCTTTCTCCTCTTGGGGAGAAGTTGGTGCGCCCCACATGGCCACATTGTCGCTTCCAGGACTGACAATTGGCCTGCCAGTTTGGCTGTTCTCAACCGCTGTAGTTCAGACCACCACGGGTCCTGAACAGTCGAGTCAACAGTTAGACCAATCTAGAGCTACCCTCCAGCCTTCCACTTCTTATAAACCTTCCTCCGATCCTTCTTCTTCGAAAGGTCAAGCCGCCAAAAGCGGAGCTCCCATAGAAAAGAAGAAGAAAGAAAAGAAGCGGAAGGAGCCAAAGGCGCCTGGGGGCAAGCAAAAGGTATCTAACGAAAACCCACACACAGCACGGACCGGGCCCAAATCGCCATGTGTCATATGTAGAGGAGACCACCTCCACCGTGATTGTCCCAGTATTCCCCGGATACTAAGGGACTGGTCCCCTCGTTTGCACAGTTCGGAAGCGTCAACCTCTGACAACCAGGTCGAATGCTTACCGTCGACCAACGAAAGTGAAGGTCCTAGACGACGAAGGGGAATGAGATCCCCCTGCGAACTGTGTGAAGGCAATCACACTCTTCGCCGTTGTCCCTTTTTAGACGAAGCAAAGAGAGTTTTGGAAGATCAATCGATTGCACCGTTGCTACTTCCTCCTGGATACCAAAAACTCGCGCCAAGTCCTTCGTTGGTCGAAAATACAGCTGCCCCGCTCACAGGGCCAGCTGAAGTGTCAGTCGCTGAAAGTGAACCTACTGAATCCGGACTGGACAAAAGTCCAAAGGTCGAAACGGCAGTTGACCCGGTTCTCCCTTCAAAAGTTTCATCTTCAAATACCATAGTCACTGAGGATTCATCTTCAGTTGACACCCTCACCGAAGAGAGTAAGGATGACACCGTCCAGATTCTCTTCATCAACACCGATTCTGATGAACATCAGGGCAATGTGCCCACTCCTTTATCGCAGGAAGGAGCATCGTCAGGGTCATACCCGGCCGTATATTCGGTCCCACCACCAAGCAACCTAGTTGTGTCCTTTGATTGGAACCAACTAGGCAGACCCCGGTTACCAGCCAGTATACCATTTAGAATTATAGTCCAAATATACAAAATGGTGATGGCTGGAACTATCATTGATGAAGGGGCATCTGTGAGTATCCTGTCCTCTATTGCTTGGAAAGCACTGGGTTGCCCGGCGCTTTTGCCTGAGACAAGAAATCTCTCGGGTTTTGACAAAGGAACCAGTCGACCATTAGGGATTCTACCTAATGTGCCTATTACCTTGAAAGAGAAGGCCGTCAAGATGAGCTTGATGGTCGTCCAAGGACCCTTGGATTATAACCTACTCCTTGGACGAGACTACATATATTGCATGGAAGCAATAGTCTCCTCACTCTTTCGAATAATGTGTTTTCCATACGAAGGAAGAATGGTCAAGCTCGTAGACCAACTTTCACTTCCGGGATCACGCATCGCAAGTAGTCACATACCTATCCTCAATGGTCTATTTGATCAAGAAAGGTCTCTACCTCTGGTTCTTCTTCCTGATGAGTGCGAGTGATTCGGGAAAGGAAGGCCGGAACCCAGGGGGCATGCATCCTGGTCTGCTCTGGAGGCAGAAGAAACCTTGGGTGTAAAGTAGAATTTCCGCGGGAGAATATGACTAGTCCGTACCCCGTCCCCTCCTTCTTCTTCGTAAAATAGAAGAGCCGGCAAGAGCTCTCATGCGGAAGAAGGGGCAGTTAGGAATGGGGTTGTTCTGGAAAAAGATTCTTTTGTTAAAGTTAAGTGTGTGGCAGAGCGTCGTCATTCACCTTTGTCTAGAAAAGTGGGCTCTGCCAAAGAAGGGGATCCGTTTGCGGCAGCAAGTAGTAACCATCTTTGGATAAAAGGCAAGCCTCACCCATTAAAACAAATGTTTTAGAGGATAAGTAGGGGCAGCCTCCAAAGAAAGGGATTCAATTGCTGCAACAAATTGTAACCATCTTTGTGTAACCTAATGATAGACATCGCCGAAGAAAGTTTCTGTTTGAAAGGATTAGCAGAACAATCTTTGGGTAACCTGAAAGAGGTAAGCCTCACCTGTTGAAAACAAAGGTTTTTAACGGAAAAGTAGGGGCAACCTTGAAATTAGACTTACACCTGGGGGCATGCAAACCTCTTGGAATGCAAGCTCGGGCGGCTTTTTAGTTTTAGGTAGGACTAACCCCGCTAACCCGTAGATAAGCCGATACCCGGCTTGCACAAAGAGAGGATATAGAGCAATACGTAGGGAGATGAAGCTCTTTAAAAAATAGCGATCTCCCATGAGACCTTCCTACTTTATGACTGGTAAAAACGAGCAGTTTTGGCAAAGTTCATGCTCGTTAAAAAATAAACGCAAGATCCGAGCAGTTTTAATGCGGAAATTCATGCTCGTTAAAAAATAAACATAAGCATGTGAGCAAGCTTCCCCCAGAGTTCAAGCTCATTCAGAAAAAATGAACCGGTAAATAACCATTTGAGACCGTAAATTCATCAGCCATAAAAGCCTTGGTCGTGTTTGTGTACCGTCACCTCCACTTTTCATTTGGCCGATCATTCACATCCACTTGATTGTTTACCTATTTTGAGGAACAGCTGCGAAGAGTGATCCCACCTAGCCATCCTTGTAATACTGCCGTGATTGGAAAATTCCAACCTGTACCTGGAATCTGCTGCTATCCCTGTTTATCACTCGTTCCTCAAAAGACGAGTCTTCTTTGAGCTCTTTTCACTGACTCGTAAAAAATGAAAAGTTTGCCGAGTTTTGGCCTTCCAGCTCGTTAAAAGGACCGGAAGAGCTATCCCTCCTCTAGATTTTAATCTTTTTGGACCTGAGGGATTATTGAACAAAAAGATCGAGCGCTTGTCTAGTTCGGCTCGATAAAGATATCGAACATTCATCCCTTCTGTATTGTTTTATACTTTTTCGGACTTAAGGGATTAGATGACGAAAAAGGACCCCTGGAGTCTACTTTATGTACACTTTTCAGACTCTCTAAAAATGAAAAGGACCGAGTTGTCTTTGTCGCTGGGCTCGTTAAAATATTAGATAGCGACAAACTTGTCTTTAGACGAGAACGAGTTTCCCTATCGCTAGGCTCGTTAAAACATAGCGATGGGCTTGCCCGAAGGGCAGGTTATAGAACAAGCATATGTTATCCTCCTCAAGCTTGACAAAAATAAAGAGGTACTGGTCAGAAATGACTGGGGAAAAATTGGGAAGAACCTCAAAGCTTAATGGTAGCAAGTCGCTCTTGAACATGACACTTTTGCCTCCGTAAATATCGGGTTGGGTTATTATCATTCACCGGTCCCTTCACCATGGTCTCGCCATACCATCCATACATGGGGTAATGCTACCGATCCATCACATCAGTGTCGTTATATGTTCAAGAGATGTCATTCAGAAAGTGTCAACCGGGTCCCATCCACTACCATACATCATCTTTCATCCTTCCATGACCGCCACCCTGAATCATATTTCACAGATCGTTTTCACCATCATCACTAGCTCCGTTCCGTGTCACTGATGTGGGATTCATTAAGGCCCTCCTTTGACGGATCACTTCTTGTCGACATCAGCTCATTATCCAAGAAGTTGATCTAGGAACACCCCCTCAGTACTTTGAAGCTTGCATGCCTCAATGGCAAGTTTCTCACTTTCGGCGATAGGTATACATTAATGACCTTCGACCAGGAGACTTTGCGTGGTGTTCGACGTCAGATCCTATATTCACGCCACGTGAATTGTGCTGCAGTACCTTGAGGGTCATCATCATTATCGGTGATTCCTCTCGCGCTTGTTAACAGTTTACATTATTGACTGGTAATCAAGCGATGTCTTTCCATGTTCGACTTCAAGAAATTCTCACATGGATCGACTTGTACTAGAGTGAAGATCGGACAAGTTTGAAGACCCCGGATCTAGTTTCATCCATCCGGGTTGCGATATATATTCAGGAGATAAAAACATAGACATGTGCAGCAAATGATCATCCTACTAAAAGGATGATAATTAAAAGCAGAGAATTATCAGTCTATTATCAGACGATCGTCTGTTTATGTACAACAAATGTATTTATAAAGCTGAGCATGGGAAATGCCCACATCAGCTAGATCATGAAAAGAAAGTATGAAAAGATAATGTATTGTATTGTATTTTGTTACAGGTCACCTCCCGACGATTGAATGAACTTCGGATCCTCCTAATAAAGCATTTCACCCGATAAACAACCTCATACTTTAGGGGGCAACTGTTATAGACATTTTTGTGCCTTACAGCATGGAGCATGAAATGTCAATAATCTGAGGGATCCAAAGTCCCTAAACATGTTGTTCTTACCCTTAGAGGAACAAGGTCAGCAAACCACAGCACTGCAAATCAGTTCTCCACTGAAAAACACTCAAAAACAGGTCAATTTTGGATCAAAGCAGCTGCTCCACTAAGCATCTGCGCTGAATGACAAAAGCTCCATGGTGTACCTGCGCTGCATAGCAAGTGCAACAAAGGCTACCTGCGCTGGGCGTACTTTGACATGTGGAGGAATCTTTTCTCAATGTGCCAATGCCCAGGAAGCTTCCAAAATGACACTTGGATCAGAAGATTCGCCTAATGATGAGTAAAGAGGTTCTAAAACTCCAAGTGGAAGGTAGAAACTCCGAGTGGACTCAAGGACTGAAGAACAACTGGAGTTGAAGAGGACAACAAGTCACACATCAAGCTGACTTATCTTCACTCCAAAACTCTATATAAGGATCTCATCCCATGGGATCTGGAGAGGCCGGAATTTTGTGCAAAGAATTGCTGTTGGTTTACAGTTGAGAGTATTGGGTGATTGCTTGAGGGAGGTGAAGAGGAGATTTCTTTCCGTCGGGAAGGTGATGCTGGATTGGACCTCTCACGGTTGTATCACCGCCTGAACCTTACTTCCTTATATTAATAAAGCATTTGAGGTTCTTCTATTCGCATGTGTTTCAATGGTGTATTGTCTTACTTGCGTATTTGATTTATGCTAATCCTTGAATCAATTATGAATGCATGCTTCTTGTAGTCTCCTTTTCTTGTCTTGTTCGCAGGATCTCGTGTAGCTGGGCCCGTGAGAAGACTTGGAGCTGGGAGCGAGCGGCAAATAGAGGAGATTGGATCGACCATTTGCGCAAGACATCGGTAAGTGGATCTCTTCCTTTCATCTCTTGCATGTCATAAAGAAGTAACTTTAGATAGCTTTGCTTCAGCTGTTGCTAAGGAACTATCACCCTTAGAGTGGGATAGGGTCATTCCGTGTTGGATACTTTTCCCCACAACAAACATTTACTTCGAAAAACTTTGAAGTATTTTACAATAGGAGTCTTACCATACCAAAGTTCATGTGGAGTTTGAGTGTTGTTTACCAGAACATTTGCTTGGTTGGGAATAGTGACGGCAACGAATGCAACTTCACCCCAGAAGGTTGCAGGAGTTTCAGATTCATCTTGCATAACACGAGCCATTTTTTGAACAGTTCTATTCATCGTTTCTACCACTCCATTTTGCTGAGGAGTTCTTGTAGTGGAGAATTGCCTTTTTATTCCATGTTCTTCACAAAATTCAAAAAATTCATCTGAGGTAAATTCTCCTCTTCGATCAGATCTGAGGCATTTGATTTTGCGATTTGATTCATTTTCAACCAGGGCTTTGAAGGCTTTGAATTTTTCAAATGCTTCATCTTTATGCTTTAGAAGCCCTATCCAACACATTCTGGAAAAATCATCAATGAACAATATAAAGTATTCCTCTCCACGAGGTGAATTTTTCCTTGATGGTCCACATAAATCAGTATGAACAAGTTCAAGAGGCTTACTAGCTGATCCTTCCTTTTCAGGGAAGTGCGCTCTGGTTTGCTTACCAAATTGACATGATTTGCATATTGTATTTTTTGGGATGCTGATATCAGGAAGATCACGAACAGCCTGGAATTTGCATGCTTTTCTTATTTGAGAGAAGCTTAGATGCCCCAATCTTCTGTGCCATAGCCAGTGTTCATCATTTTTGCTTAGATAGCATTGTTGTTGTCCTCCCTTGAGTATGTATAAGTTGTTTGGAGTTCTTATACCTTTGATCACGATTTCTCTTTTATCAAGCTCATGAAAAACACATCCATTTGATTGAAATACTACTTCATTTCCTTGATCACACATTTGACTGACACTCAACAAGTTATGCTTTAGACCATCAACATACATAACATTCCCAGCTTTAACTTTTTCTTTTAAGAGAGCATAACCTTTACCTTTTATGACAGCAGGAATGTCATTTCCAAATGAGACCTTCTTTTCCTTTTCTAAGGCATTAAATGACTGAAGTTTTTCTTTATCACCTGTCATGTGTTTTGAGCATCCACTGTCAATGTACCACTGATTTTCTTGTCCTTCTGCATACAAGGCTATACCGCATCTTTCTTTTTGTGATTCTTTCTTTCTCCATATTTTGGAATTTAATGAAGTTTTATCCTTTTGAGATGTTTGCCGAAATTTACTCCTGCATTCAGATTCTTCATGACCGAAGTTGTTGTAGATAGAGCATTCTATTTCATTTTCAAGAAGAGAAAAGTTATTGTAGGTTCGTTTCATGATCCCTGTCACATTCCTTTGATTTCGTGCTTCTCTAGTCATGATGGTCTTGTAAGCAACACATTGAGCAGCTTTGTGTCCAAATTTATGACATGAAAAACATTGGCCATTAAAGAAGTTCCTGCGATTATCGAATCTACTGACCTGGTGATTGTAGTTGCTATTGATATTCATTCTTGAACCAGATTGAGTATGATTTACCTGAGGTTGATTGTAGCTTCTGTTCATCCTTGAAGTAAATTGAGCCTGATTTACCTAGTGATCTGCTTTATTCCTTTGCTATCGCTTGTCAAATTGTTCACTGCTCTTTGCTGCATCAAGATAGCTTTTAGTGGAGGTTGACGTCTTATGTGCTTGGGATGCTTCTTCAGTATATCTAAGACCTATCTTTATCAGAGGAGAACGCTGCACTTTAATAATTTCATTTAAGGTTTCTGATCCTTTAGAAAATCTAAGATTGAGAGCTTTTTTTTCTCAATATCCTTTCTTAGACCCAGAATTTCACATTCTAGTTTTTCATTGTGTTTTTCTCTTTCAGCAAGTTGGAATGTCAGAGTATCTATAAAAATATTCTTTTCTTCTAAACATATTTTGAGTTTAGATATTTCTTCATAAAGGTAATCTTCATCTAAAGCATCCAAGAAATCATCATCTTCAAAAGCCATCAAAAATCTATAGTCATTACTATTTTCATCTTCAACACTATTTGATAAACCATCACTATCTTCATGCGTATAGTAGCTCTTCTTACTTAAACTTTGTTTTCTATTCCATTTTGTTGATTCCTTACCTTTATCAAGTTTATCTTTATGAGGACATTTGGCTGCATAATGAATGACTCTTCCACAAGCAAAACATTTGAAAGGTAGTTTACCTCTGAATCTTCCAGAACCCCGTTGAAGGTTCTTGAAAAAGTTTACTTCTTCCTCTCCTTTTGAAATATGTATTGATTCATTGAGTTCTTCTCTTCCTGAAGCTTTGAATGCGGCTTCTCTCATATTTGATGGACCTCCTTTTCTCATTTTTAAAGCAGTTAAGATTCCGTGCAGTTGTGTCATAGTAATACTCTGAAGATCCTGCTTTTCTTCTATGGCAGAAACTTTTGATTCAAATTTAATAGACAATGATCTTAAAACCTTTTCAACTAAAGTAACTTATTTTATCTCTTCACAGAAGTTCTTCACGCAATTAACAATCTCATCTATACGTAAGAAGTAACTAGCTATTCTTTCATCATTGTGCATTTTGAGAGTTTCATATTGGATTCTGAGAGATTACAGTTTTGCATGTTTTACTTGATTGTCTCCTTCATAGCTTGGAATGATCTTGTCCCATATTTCTTTGGTGGTTTTGAGCTGCATAACTTTGACAAATTTTGATTGTGACAGACTCCCCAATAATGTATTGACAACCTTGGCATTGGTTTCATATTGCTTTTTACTTGTTGTATCTGTAGGAATTGCTGATGGAAATGTATATCCTCCTTCCACGATTTCCCAAACATCTGTTCCAAGAGATTGAAGATAGGCTGTGGTTCTTACCTTCCAATAAACGAAGTTGCTCCCATCAAAGATTGGTGGTCTAATGGATCCCTCTCCTTCGTAGTTACTCATGATGATAGATCTTCCTTCAAGCGATCAAGCTTCTTCTGAAGGACCTGCTCTGATACCAATTGTTGGAAATAATATTGGGGGGGGGGTGAATCAGTATTAGCAAGTCAACAATATTTCATTTCCATAATCAGATTCATATATGCTACTTCAGTTAATGAAACTTGCGTGTATACGCAACTATATTGAATGCAACTAGCATATACCTTGCAAACTTATAATTTAGTTAATTCATCATATGTTGATCTTTAATCTGTGCATCAGAACCATATAAACATTAACCAGGTGCAGTAAAAATAGAATAGACAATCACACACATGAACACAAGATATAAGGTGGAAACGCAATGTGGGTGGAAACCACCTACTGCAATTGTCTCTATCTTCCTTTTAATAAGAAACTTCTTTTTACAATTTTTGTACTGGTGCAGTCTTATACCAGTACGCAGGCTTCTACCTGCAGAAGGCTACAACCTTCTCTCGTTCTCCAACTTCTCCTAGAATGGAGCTACAACCCCCTAGCTCTTGTACCAGCTGATGTGTTTACTAGTACATAGGTGCTAGCCTACAGAAGGCTACAACCTTCTCTTTTCGTCCAGGGACCACGTTTCATAAATATTCAGACTAGATCCATCAATAACATCAAATATATCTGCATCAACCAATCTCCTTTGCACCAACCAAAACTGAATCAATCAATCACTTCTCAAAATGTTGTAACCAGAATACAGTAACATTAACCAGAACCCAAAACACTGCAATAGCAAACAGAAGTAGCTAAAGCATATTTTATTAGGTATATGCTACTTTAATGTGTCGAACCTGCATACATACGTTGTTTTCTCAAGGCGAACTTGCGTACAGATCTGCAAATCAAATTTAAGATGTATACTTTGTTTTGATATGCTGAACCAACGTGTGTACGTGCCTTTGCTAAAGTGAACATGCGTATAGGTCTATAAATGATGATTTGAACTTTACAACAATTCCATACATCAGTTATACCCAGATCATCATATTTACAGATTACAACATGCGTTAGTTATTCAGATAAAATATCAAAACCACACAAAGATACTTCTCTTCAAGCCTTAAGATCTTGACCCATCATTAGATCTTATCCTTCATCAAGCCCTAAGGTTCATCCTTGATTCAGATCCAGCTATGCACCATAACCTAATAACCTGTATTCTGGATCTTGCTCTTCATCAGATATTCAATTCTTGAGTGCCTTTACCTAATGATCTTCTCCTCCTTTTATAGTCTTAGGCCTTACTCAATACCATGGACCAAAACCACTTAGAACCAATACTTTGGACCAAATACCTGGGGTCAACACTTCGGACAAGATACCTTGGACCAATACCATGGACCAAATACCACGGACCAAATACCATGGACCAAAACTATTTTTTCCAACATGTACGCGCCTTTCCTTCCGTGAAAGTGGGTGCGTACGCTATACGCGCCTTTTGGTATGCTAACCCACATGTACACGTGGCTTGGTCAATGGGGAACCTGCGTATACCTCTCTTTCTTCATTCTGAACTGTGATCTGTCATCTGAGTGAGTTGCCATCTAGGACATCACTTGTGTCATAGTGCCAAATTCGTGTCATAATGTAGGTCCCTACAATACTAGTGATTACCCCATTACTATTGTAGTTGTATCCCTTATTAATATTGTTGTGCCCCTATTGTCCCCATATTGTTATTACTATGCCCCATTGAATCCCTCTATTGTTATTTTTGTGCCTTTATATTATTATTGTTAGGTTGGTTGGGTTATATTGTGACTCCTTAGACTCCTATATATAGAAAGGAGGTTTTTTCATTTGAATCATCAAAGGATTGTTCATTTGTGTAATGTAAAAGAGGTTGCCCCCTTGAAGAGGCTGAATTCTAAGGCGTTCAACTATCTTTTCTATCTTTTTGTGAGCTGGTTTCATAACATTTGGTATTAGAGCTGTGGATTCTAGGGTTTCGCTGCTCCAAATAGGTCATCGTGGGATTTTCACTATAACAATTTCGCTACGAAGTTCCAAAAGCTAAGAAAAAAACCCATTTGATAAAAAATGGTCTAAACCTTGGCTCCGAATTTCATATCCTGCCTCTCGGAGATATAGTCTGAGGAGGTTAAGGTTTTTGCAGACCCTCGAATTACATTCCAAACAGCTGACCTAGGGAATATCGTCATAACTTTCTCTCTAAGCATTGGATTGAAATTTCGTAAGAAGGTACAGAAAGAAGACCGACTGTAGTTTCTTGTATGTATTTTCAGAGCCAAAGGTCGAAACCGGGACACGTGGCATGTCGTACAAGTTCGCTCTATTGAACTAGTCTATAATCAAGTCATTGTGGGAGATTTGGTATAACTCTTCCTTGGAGAATCCAATTTGGATCACACTGGTGGCATTGGAAAGAGGACATAGAGGGCTACCGCAAGTCACAATTTTAGAACTAGATGATCTGAAATTACTGAGATACATCAGAGGCAATATCGAGCTCCTACAAAGTGAAAAAATGTGTGCAGATTTTTTTTTAAATTTTTGCTTAAGCTTGGTTTGAAAAATTATTTTGAAGGAATTTAAAGGGCATAGCAGAGCATTATTATTGGTGATTGATGCCCAGAGGAAATAAAATGCAAAAATCTAGAAAGCAACCTGAAATATCTAGCATGACTCATGAAGAAGAGGAAGAAATACTACATGATATATCAAAATTACAAGACCAAGTGCAACAAATGTCACTCTCACGAAAGCTAATAGAAGCTAAGATAAATGGCATGGAATCTAAGATAAAGGGCGTGGAAGCTAAGATGAATGGCATGGAAGCTAAGATGGATGATTTGAAGATAGATTTGAAGAAATATTTGAAGACAGACATGGCAGATTTGAAGACAGACATGGCAAATTTGAAGACTGATTTGACAAATTTTCTACAAGAAATACTTACTAATGGTGAAAGGGTAGTAAAGGATACTCATGATGTGAACAAAAGAAATGTTAATCATGATTTCGTAGACTCTAATGTTGGATCGAAGAGCCACCATATTCCAAAAATCGATATGAGGAAGTTTGATGGCAAGGATCCTGCAACATGGATATTACAGATGGAGCAATTTTTCGATCTCAATAATGTGCAAAATACACAAAAGGTACGTATTGCAACTTTATATTTGGAACCAAATCAATTTGTATGGTATCAATGGCTTTGTTCTCGTAAACAAATTATCACTTGGGCAATTTTTACGGAAGAATTGACATCACATTATGAGGATACAAAAAGCAACACTTTTTTAGCCAATTGATAAGTCTCAAACAAAAGGGTTCAATAATGGACCACATTGAGAAGTTCCAAAAATTGAACATAAGGGTAAAATATATTCCAGAGGAGCATAGGATTGATGTGTTCTTAGGGACTTTAAAGGATAATATCCAACATGATGTTCGCCTTTGGGAACCTGATTCATTAGAGAAGGCATTCAGGTTAGCAAGAAAAATGGAAAGCAAAATTATGGCAACCAGGAAGCATACCACTCACAACTATAAATATGGAAGTGTTGTTGCCCCTAGTCTTCCACAACCTATAAGGTTGACACCACAAAAATTGGAAGAAAAAAGAGCAAAAGGGCTTTGTTACAGTTGTGATAGCAAATACACTAAAGGTCATAAGTGTGCTGAGAAGAAATTATTCTACATAGATTGTGAAGAGGAAGAAGAAAACGAGCAAGAAAGGTCAAAAGAAGAGGATATACCTAGGAACAAAGCCTAGACAAAGAAGAAATGAATCCGACCATATCTTGTAATGCATTGGAAGGAATTACCACTACTCAAACCATCAAGATAGAAGGACAAATCAAGAAGAAAAAGGTAATAGTGTTGATTTATTCAAGAAGTACTCACAATTTTATTCATTGTAAGGTAGCAAAAGAATTGAATTGCTTCCTATATCTAGCACCAGAGTGTCAAGTGATGATTGCAAATGGAGGAACAATAAATTGCTCTGGAAAGTTCCATAATATCAAGCTATCCATGGGAGAATATGTATTGACTAGCCCAATGCTCTCCATTCTAATGGGAGGTGCTGATGTTGTACTAGGAGTCTAATGGCTACAATCCTTGGGTACAATAGCTTTTAATTTTCAAGAAATTTTCATGAAATTTTATGCAGAAGGAAATGAAGTTGAATGAAGGGATATTACAGGGAAACCAGGAAAGATAATCAGCTCTAATGGTATGACAAATCTTCTAAAAAAGGAACAAAGAGGTGTGATTGCACAATTATGTTCACTAGATGTTTCCACATCGAAATCATCTATTTCTCCATATCTCCAAAAAGTCTTGGACAATCATTCCAAAGTATTTGAGTCTCCCAAAGGTCTCCCACCTATTCGTGATCATGATCATGCTATTCATCTGATTCTAGGAAGTGTTCCTCCAAACATCAGGTCGTACAGATATCCCTATGCCCAAAAGAGTGAAATTGAACGTATGGTGGTAGAAATGCTAGAGGCTGGTATAATTCAACCTAGTTAAAGTTCTTTCTCTGCTACAGTAGTATTGGTGCACAAGAAGGATGGATCATGGCGCATGTGTCTGGATTATAGGGAGCTCAACAAGCTCACTATTAAAGATAACTTTCCAATTCCTGTCATTGATGAATTACTGGATGAATTGCATGGATCAATTTACTTCACCAAGTTGGATCATCATTCAGGATACCATCAAATCAGAATGAAGACTGAAGACATTCCAAAAACAACATTTAGAACTCAAGAGGGTCATTATGAATTTTTGGTCATGCCTTTTGGCCTTACCAATGCACCTTCTACATTTCAAGGTTTGATCAATTCCATTTTCAAACCCTTCCTTAAAAAATTTGTGTTAGTATTTTTTGATGATATACTAATCTACAACAAGTCTTGGAAGGATCATGTTGAACATGTTGACAGGGTGCTACAACTATTGGAGGAGAAATAATTATATGCAAAAATATCCAAATGTTTCTTTGGAGTACAAGAGGTGGAATATCTGGGTCATATTTTATCTCATGAAGGAGTTAAGGTAGACCCTAGCAAAATTAAAGCCACTAAGGAATGGAAAATCTCCACATCCATAAAGCATATGTGAGGATTTCTCGGGCTGATAGGGTATTATCGCAAGTTTGTTAAGAATTATGGGAGAATAGCAGCACCTCTAACAACATTATTGAAGAAAGATGCATTTTCATGGACTCCAGAAGCAACAAAGGCCTTCGAACATCTTAAAGAGGCAATGTGCCAAGCACCGGTCTTAGCTACACCGGACTTCACAAAAACCTTTATTGTGGAATGTGATGCTTCAGGAAATGGAGTTGGTGTTGTTTTAATGCAAGATGAAAGACCCATTGCTTTTGAAAGTCGTCCAATCAAGAGAAAGTTTTTACACAAAGCTATTTATGAGAATGAAATGTTGGCAATACTACATGCACTTAAGAAATGGCGACCCTACCTAATGGGAAGACAATTCAAGGTAAAAACGGATCATGATAGCCTTAAATACTTTTTAGAACAAAGATTATCCTCTGAAGAGCAAAAAAAGTGGGTCACAAAGATGTTGGGTTATGACTTTGAAATCATCTACAAAAAAGGGAAGCAAAATGTGGTGGCAGATGCACTCTCAAGAAAGGATGAGGATGTGGAAGCATTGTTGTGCGCCATTTCTATTATCCAACCAGATTGGATAAATGAAGCAAGGGAGGAATGGAAGAATAATGAAGAAGTGTGGGCACTTATTCGAAAAGTACAACAAGATTCCAGTACATCTGATACATTTAGCTAGCAAAATGATTCATTATGGTACAAAGATCGCTTATACCTCTGTAAGAATTCCCAACTCAAATAAAAGATTCTTATGGAATTGCACACTTCTCCCTTAGGACGGCGCTCAGGATTTTTAAAAACTTACCACAGGGTTAAAAAGGAATTTTTTTGGGATGGCCTTAAATCGGATATTCAAAAGCTTGTGGCAGAATGTTTGGTTTTCCAACAAAATGAAGTTGAAACAATTAAGACCCCGGGTCTATTACAACCTTTATCCATTCCAAGCCAACGTTGGGAGGAGGTTTCAATGGATTTTATCACAGGTTTACCCAAGTCTGAGGGAAAGAGTGTCATCATGGTGTTAGTTGACAGACTTACCAAGTATGCACACTTTTGTGCATTATCACATCCATTTAAAGCCAGTACAGTTTCTACTGCATTTATGGAAACAATTCAAAAGCTACATGGAAATCCAAAGATTATTGTAAGTGACAGAGACCCCATTTTCACTGGAAATTTTTGCACAGAATTATTTTCTTGTCTTGGTACTCAGTTAGCTCATAGCTCATCTTATCATCCTCAATCTGATGGGAAAACTGAGATAGTAAACAAATGTTTGGAAGGATATCTTCGTTGCTTTGTATATGATAAACAGACACAATGGGTCAAATGGTTGCCTCTAGCTGAATGGTGGTACAACACTTCCTTCCATACAGCAACAAAAATGACCCCATTTATAGCACTTTATGGATATAAGCCACCATCCATCATATCATATTTAAGAGAAAATTCTAAGGTCCAAGCAGTGGAACATCACATCGAGCATCAACAACAAATCCTCCAACTCTTAAAGGATAACCTCGTGTTGGCGCAGAATAAAATGAAACAACAGGCAGAACAATATCGGAACGAAATAAGTTTTGATGTAGGTGATTGGATATTCCAACGGCTACAACCATATAAACAAATGTCCCTCAAGCAAGCTAATAAGGATAATAAATTATCACCAAAGTATTATGGTCCATACAAGGTGTTGCAAAAGATTGGTACTATGGCATACAAATTGGAGCTTCCTACAGCTTCTTGAGTGCACCCAGTTTTCCATGTTTCATGTTTAAAGAAGGTTATAGGCGACAAGCTCCCAATTCAAACAATATTTCCAGAACTTGACAAAGAAGGAAAAATTATATTGGAACCGAAAGGAGTCACAGAAACAAGAACTCAACAGCTATGAAATCGATCAATTTCAGAGTATCTCATCAAGTGGAAGAACTTATCCACTGAAGATTCCACATGGGAGGATGACAATTTTATACAGAAGCATCCAGAACTACTCAAGCGTTGAGGGCAACACTTTTTTGAAGGAGAGGGGCATGTTAGGTCCCTACAATACTAGTGATTACCCCATTACTATTGTAGTTGTATCCTTTATTAATATTGTTGTGCCCCTATTGTTCCCGTATTGTTATTACTATGCCCCATAGAATCCATCTATTGTTATTTTTGTGCCTTTATATTATTATTGTTAGGTCGACTGGGTTATATTGTGACTCCTTAGACTCCTATATATAGAAAGGAGGTTTTTTCATTTGAACCATTGAAGAATTGTTCATTTGTGTAATGTAAAGGAGGTTTCCCCCTCGAAGAGGCTGAATTCTAAGGCATTCAACTATCTTTTCTATCTTTTTGTGAGCTGGTTTCATAACACATAATGCCAACAAACTCCCCCTTTGGACTTGATGGAAACCCCAAGTCACTAAGTCACTCTCCCCCTTTGTCATCAAGGGCAAAGGGTTATGCTCCCCCTGAGTACATGCTGAATTCTCTGATATGCTGAAGTGTGTTGATTGAGCTCCATGCTCAGGTTCATGCTCCCCTTGAATATAAGCAAGGTCTGCCAAAAGATGTTCTAAAAGAAGAACATGACTCTATACATACATCATAAATGACCTTCCTATCACCAATAACTCATACATACATCCATCTCCCAACCAAGTGGGGATATAACAATTTTTACTCATCCACCCAACCAAGTGGGGATACACCAATTGTTCATACATGTCAAAACAAGAACATTACATCATCCATCCCATGCATAGTGGGGAAACAAAATAGGTCATTTCATGACCTTGACATTAAAATATATAAATGACATAGAGACCAAATATCTAAAACAAGACCATGATAGTCATCAGCAACTATATTCAACAACATCTGTCAATCACCATCTAGACCAACAACCATGATCTCCCCCTGAACCTGTTCTACCAGAGTAAAAAACAATTGTGAATTTGTATCAAGATCTTCTAAGATAATGCCAACAATGCATTATTAGAAGTATATGCTCCACCTGAACCTGTGCCAGATGATCACTGTAAGACCCATATCAGACTCCTTTCTTCCTGAGTCTGGCCCACTTCTTTTCTTCAAACCAACATATACGCAACTGTATCCACAGCAACCGGCGTATGTACACGGATATGCTTCATGAAACTCGCGTATAACCACTTTTCTCTAAAAAGGATAAGTTTTAACAGCAAGATGATGCATCAACTACTCCCAGCTTCTGTCTGAGATATTCAAATGTCTCTCTGGGCAGTGGTTTGGTGAATATATCAGCAACCCATTCCTTGGAGGAAACATACTTCAATTTGACCTTTTGTTCAAGCACTTGTTCACGTAGAAAATGATATTTGATGGGTATGTGCTTGGTCTTGGAATGCATGACTAGATTCTTTGAAATACTGATGGCACTTGTATTATCACATAGAATGGAGATGGGTGGAGTACATGTGATCTGAATGTATTGCAATGTTTTCATCATCCAAAGGAGTTGTGTGCAGCAAGATGCAGTAGCCACATATTCTGCTTCAGCTATAGATAATGCAATTGAACTTTGTTTTTTGCTAAACCGTGACATTAATCTGGAACCCATATAGAATGAACCACCACTAGTGCTTTTTCTGTCATCAACGCTTCCTGCCCAATCTGCATTTGTATATGCATAAGTGTAAGATCTGTATCTCTAAGATACCATAAACAAAACTTTTGTGTTCCTGTTGTGGCCACCAACAACCCCCCTCTTTGTTTGGTATTAGCAATAACACCAAGCAAATGGGGACCCTTAATAAAAAATCCAAAAAAACATTTTATGAAAATTTTTGTATTCAACTCCTTAAAATTGTATCGCATCGCGAGAAGAGAATAAAACATTTTCTTATGAGCATAATAAATTGCGATGAAGCGACGCGAAATTCATCGCATCGCATACGTTATGAAGCGCTCTTAAATTAAAAATCTTAAGAAATCTCCGACAACCGATATGCGACGTCGCATATCGCAACATCGCGTAAGCAGCACACAATGATTGAATGACTAAGCGCGATCTGCGATGCCGCGATGCTGCGATCTGCGATGAATGCGATTTGCGATAAATGAGATCATGAATTTCTGCGATGACACATCTTGACGACACGATCCGTGATGCTGCGATGCGAGTCGCAGAAATCACCCATCGCAAATTTTCCTCGGCGCAGTATTCAAGGAAAGCTGTCCATAAACCAAAATTGGGCGCGCGCCTTAAAAGAAATTAATGAATGTATGCCAAAGTATTCAAGAAGGACAGTTTTGTGTTTTTCGAAGAGTCAGTTCGCTATGGGTGTCATGATTTTATACATTCATAAGAGCTTAAAGCTTTCATGTCAATCTTTATTATCATTACTATTTTCCTTTGCGTAAACTGTAAGACAGGAAATAACATGAAGCAATGTGCAGGAAACATCTAAGGAAAAGGGGAAAGCGTCAATGCTCGGAGAACAGAGAAGAGATGCCTTCATAAACAGATGCCGCATGCAACAGGACCACAGATTCCAGAGTATCACTCAACAGATGCTGATGTCAATAGGCCATCCAACGCTCAGAGTCAAAAGCGCACAAAAGCAGCATGTTTACAAAAGATCCTGAAGCTTATGCCCGGTAAAGGAAAAAATGCGCTAAAGAAGGAAAACGCACCAGAAAAGCCCGGAACAAAGAACGGAGACAGTTTTCGATGCGCGATTAGCGCCTAGCGCTAATCGCGCATCGCTAAGAAAATTGTTCAGAGAGCAAAGTCCCTAACTTGTTCAGTCATTCGCAAGGCCGGAAACCGAAATAGCAAAAGCAGAATCAGTTTGAGAGAAATTTGGGTTATTACCAAGTATACACGCAGTGAATACACCCAGCCAGAGGAAGATTCTCGAAAATATCTTCTAGTTTACCAGAAAGTGGTGCCAGCGCGTGTTATTTCTATTTTCGTAGCTCAAACGAAAGCAGAAGGCGACCAGCCGACTCTTCCCAGGCAAATGTTGCATGCTTGTAGCACTAAGGAGCAAATACAGAAATGGTTAGGAATTAGATTCAATTTTAGAAATAGTTTTGCTTTAGCAGAAGGGCGGTCATTTAAAACCGTATCCTAAATTTATGTAATTAAGTTAATTAGTTAGTAGTATTTAAACCCTTCTCATGCATTTGGAGAAGGGTCCAGAAATTTGTCAAAAAACTTGTCCTCAGAACATGCACTTTTGCACCCTCGGAGGGGGTTTTGATGAATGGATGGATCAAGGTTTATTAATGTTTGCATTTGATATCTGCTACTGATGTTGCACTTCTGTACTCTTAGTAGATGTTAGAGCAAGGAGAGATAAATCATTGTTGCTTGAAGCTTATGAGTGGAACCAGTCATAAATGGTACTTTTATCTCTTGATCGTTTCTGTTTATATTCTTAAAGTGATATACAGTTTTTAGTTGTTTATATGTTACTGCATGAATGTGTGAGTTACCATTTGGCACTTTTGTACGGTGGAGTCATTTGTTTATGTTTGATATATGAATAACTTATTATTCGATATGTTGTTCACAACTGTTTTGCCTAACTTTTTATGCAAAGTGGTTTATCTTAATTGATTTCTATTCTTATGATAGCTGAATGATATTTATTACCAGTTATTGTTTGAAATCTCTTTAGATCGCATAATAGAAGAAATACACCTCGGGTTAGCGTAGATTAGATGTGTTGTTTCTCATTAGATTACAATAGCATAGAGTTAGTTTAAAAGTTTGAATTAAATTAGCTTTAAGTACTCTTAGATCAGCATCATCCAACTCTGCACACACACACACCCTTAAATTGGGAAACTGGTCCCATTATCCCCAGTCGGACCCGCTATACCAAACGGATAAGGAGCTGCCAACCAAGGTCTGGACCGGGTGGGTATCCCCCTTGTTGTCGACCCGATTTTCGGGGCTTCAACATATTTGGCGCTAGAAGGAGGGCCCGAACTATGAATGGCACCTAAATCAAAATCTAAATACCATTCTGAGAGTAAATCGCCCTCATCAACTCCCCCGACTTCCCCAGTACGTTTAAATCCAGAGTCAGAAGTCGCTCGAGTATTAACCGCTGCTACATACCCTAATATTTCAGACCAATCTACCATTGAACCCCCTGAAGTTCAAACTCTGATTCGCAAACTCCAGGGATTTTCTATTTCTACACAGAGGTCTGATAAATCTCAAAGCAGCGTGACTTCGCAGTACAATCCTGCTCATCCCCTGACCAGATTAAAGAGTGAAAAATTTGGCATCCAGCCAACTGAATTCCCTCTCCCCACCAGGAAAAGAGCAAGGAAAACACCACAAGAGTCTGACAGTGAGACTCTTTCATCTACATCGTCCATTTCAACTCCCTCACCGCGAAGTCAGCCACCCACATCTTCATTCCAAACCACCCATCCATCTTCCACAACCCCTCTTCTTCCATCATCTAAGATCATAATATCTTCATCTTCCCAGCCTCAGGGATCATCCTCTGCACTTTCATTTACTAGCAGCTCAACGATGGCCCAGTCTCCATGGAACAATCCTGGGGCAGTTTTAATGCCTCCACCCCTGAGCCAAATACCGGCCCATCCTGAGAAATGGCTACCCAAATTCAATCCAGAAGCAGGCATGCTAGCTGAAGAGCACATTAACAATTTCATGCTTTCTGTCAATCTCAACGGAGTTACCAACGAGGATGCTGTTGTCCGGCTTTTTCCCTATACAATGCAAGGAACAGCCGGGTCATGGTACTTTTCATTACCCTCCGGGTCTATCACAAGTTGGGACATTTTTCAAAGTCAATTCCTTACCAAGTTTGGTGATGACAGATCAACGGCAACGTTAATCAATGACCTATCCAATCTTAAAGCCGAGGCTAGAGAACCCATCAAAGATTTCAATTTACGGTTCAATAAGATCCTCAACAAAATTCCCACTGCTTCCCAACCCAGCGAAGAAGTACGATGTGAATGGTATATTACGGCCTTACCATCAAACTTAGCAATCTTCGTGGATAGGGCAAATAAAACAACCTTAGTTGAAAACCTGACAGAGGCGATAGCAGTAGAGAAACGCGTAGTAGCCCTGGAAAAGAGATCTGCGATAGAGGAACGCAAATCTAAAAAAGTCACCTTCAAGGAAGACTCCAAGAAGAAACAAACGAAAGACCCTTTCGATTTGGAAGGATTGCAAAAAGTATTAAAGACCATGTCCAATGAGATGATTGACATAAAAAAACAAGTAGCAGAAACTTCTTCAAAAAAGCCCTACAGAGCTTTTAAAAGAGGCCCTTCAATGGATGTGAAACCACCCAACGCTATCTCAAATGTTGAATCTGAAGAAGAGGAAGAAGAAGAGAGTACCACTGAAGGGCAGACCGATGACGAAGAAGTTGTGGAACTACAAGGAATGTGGGATTTCATCCTCCCACAAGAAGAAGATCAAGAAGCATTTCCGGTTAGCACACGAAGCAAAAATCAACTTGATCCTCCCCAAACTACCCCTAAGCAGAAGGGCGCAAGCCCTGCAGCAAAAAATAAAGTCGCAACAAAGAAAACAACCGCTAAAGCGACTCAATCTAGCCCAGTCCAACCAGATCAAACAACTCCATCAAGAACACTGATAGTGTCGGATGAAATGGAATACAATATTATTGATGACATGAAAAAGACTAGGGCTAATATCACTCTTTATGAATTGAGCAAATTGAAACATCAACAGAAGATAATGATGAAAGAATTACATGCCGTGCCTACTACATCTTTGCCTACAGTTGTAGCTTCCCACAACATGGGAAGACCTCCAACCAACACGATCAATAAGATTGATCCAAATGACATCGCCTTGATTGGAGGAAGATCAAGGTCTCACACTCCCCCTTTTCTTCTCACTTATGAAATTTTCAATAAAAATGTGCACAATTGTTTGGTAGATTCTGGTGCTTCAACGAATATTCTACCCAGATCAATATGTGCCAAGTTGAATGTTCAACCACAAAAATCCGCAGTGCGCATAGTTCAGCTTGATCGATCTCAAGTCGAAGTGATTGGTGAACTTAATCAAGTAACCATAAGATTGTCATCCAACCCGAAGGTATGTCAGTTATTGACATTCTAGTAGCTGATATCCCAGAATTCTATGGCTTGATTCTTAGCAGGGATTGGTCTGAAAAACTCCATGGATACTTCTCAACCGACTGGTCGCACATGTGGTTACCCTACAATGGTAAACCGAATCAAATAAAGGTTGAACGAGAGTTACACCAGAATTACATAGTAACGGAATTGGAGGGAGAAAATGAAGCAATAGCATATAACAGCAGTATCATAGGCAATTACTCGGTAGATTCTTTCCTCGGCAATTTCAATGCTCATACATCACCTTACTTAGAAAGTTCAGTTTTGTCCCAAGTCGAAAATTTTTCCCAAACTGATAATTCAAAGTGTGTTAATTTTGTAGATAAACCTGTAAATACATCTTTGTTTTGGAAATTATATTTTGATGGCTCTAAATCTAACGAAGGAGCAGGAGCAGGATGCGTTCTGATTAGTCCAGAAGGAAATAAGACCATGCTTACGTGCAGACTTGAATTCGATTGCACAAACAATACAGCGGAATATGAGGCCTTGGTGCAAGGCCTATACAAAGCAATCGGGTTGAACGTCAAGTATCTTCAAGTCTTCGGAGACTCTGAGATTGTCGTCAAACAGGTACGTAACACCATACATTGCCTATCAGGTCATTTGAAACACTATCAATCTTTAGTACAAGATCTGACTGAGCATTTCATAGCATTCAATATTTCGTCAATCCCAAGACTCCAAAACGCGAGCGCAGACCTTTTAGCTAACGTAGCCTCTAGACTTATTCCCTCCGAAGATTTTAGTCCAGATAGATTCTCAATAGAATTAATCTTTAGACCGTCCATCCCTGACAACATTACAAATTGGAGAGTATTCAATGACGATACTGATATTGTAAATTTCCTCACTTCTGAAGGATCCTACTCCAATCAAATAATTGACGAAGACCATCACGATCGACAAATACAACAAGATAGCACTGATAATGCTATACCTAAATCGGTGGTTAAGTTAGAAGACTTATACAATTTGAAAAGTCGGTTTAAAAGGTCTACCAATTCTAAGCTCTACAGTTCAACTCTGAACTACGAATTAGTAAACCTAGGAACCGATGATAAACCACAAAACGTTAATCTAGGCCACGGCCTAGCCCCTGAAGAAAAACTAGCGTATATTCGTCTTTTGAGACAATACAAAAATGTTTTTGCCTGGAATTACGATGAGCTGAAGACATACGACACTTCTATCATTCAACATACTATCCCTATGATTGACAACGAAAAACCTGTCCAACAGAAACTCAGAAAAATCCACCCCAATTTAGAAAATCAGATAAAAACTGAGCTAAATAAGTTATTAAAAGCCAGAATAATTTTCCCCGTCAGACATTCCAAATGGGTCTCCAATATGGTACCCGTTAGAAAGAAAAACGGAGATATTAGAATCTGCATCGATTTTCGGAATCTCAATAAAGCCTGTCAAAAAGACAATTTTCCCCTCCCACCTATGGAGCAGATATTACAGGCAGTAGCAGGCTCAGAACTAATGTCTTTTTTGGATGGATTTTCAGGATACAATCAAGTGCTGGTACATCCCGATGATCAGTTAAAAACCACATTCCGAACTAAATGGGGCACATACGCATATCGGAAGATGCCATTTGGTTTGATCAATGCCGGCGCTACATTTCAGAGAGCCATGGACATCGCATTCAAGGGTTTAGTCAATAAATCTGTAGTAATTTATTTGGATGATATAACAGTGTACTCCAAGAAGCGAAGCGACCATCTCAAAGACTTGAAACAAATCTTTCAACGATGTTTAAGGTATGGGATTTCACTTAACCCAAAGAAATCTTTTTTCGCATTAAGTGAAGGAAAACTTCTAGGATTCATAGTGTCAAAATCTGGTATTCACATTGAGCCTGACAGAATCAAAGAAATTTCTGAAATATCCCTACCTCATAATAAAAAAGCCATGCAATCTTTCCTTGGTCAAATCAATTTTGTGAAGAGATTTGTCCCAGATTTTTCACGAATTGTTTCTCCTTTGCAAACCATGATTAAAAAGAATTCAAATTTTAAATGGGGTCAAGATGAGCATGAAGCATTCAACCTGATCAAACAAGCTATCATTAACGCTCCATCTTTAGCAACCCCGAGTTTTTCAGAATCTTTTATCTTATACACATTTGCCTCAGAGAAATCATATGCCGCGATTCTAACTCAAGCAAATCAAGAGAAAGCGGAAGCTCCAATCGCATTTTTTAGCTCGAATTTACAAGGTGTTGAACTCAACTATTCAGACGTGGAGAAACAGGCATATGCTGTTTTCAAAGCGGTCAAATATTTCAGACCTTTCTTACTTAAAACCCATACTAAGGTCATAGTACCGTTTCCAGCGGTAAGAAATCTTCTAGTACAGAAGGATGTGGGTGAAAAAAGAGCAAATTGGATCACTGCTTTACAAGAATACGACCTTGAGATCAAACCAGCAAGCATTGTAAGAGGTCAAGGCTTCTGCAAAATGTTGGCTGGAGCATCGCAAATTCCTGAAAATTCATCTGAAGAGGTACAAATGTATGAGGTAAGCCTAAACGATGCAGAATCATTATATGCTGACACCATTTATTATCTTAAGAACGGGTATGCTCCATCACACCTGGATCACACTAAGAAAAGAGCTCTGAGATTGAAAGCTAAACAATATCAGCTCATAAATGATGTTCTGTTTAAAAGGAATTACGATTCTGTTCTTCTTAGGTGTCTTGAGAAAACTGAAGCCGAAAAGGTTTTGCAGGAACTCCACGATGGACCAGCAGGCGGACACTATGCTGGAGATGCTACTGCACATAAAATATTACGTGCAGGATATTATTGGCCCACGCTGTTCAAAGACTCACACAGTTACGTGAGGAAATGCCAAGTCTGCCAAACTACTGCAGGGAGACAAAAGAAACCGTCCATGCCACTACAGCCGGTAAACATCGAGCAACCATTCAGTCAGTGGGGCTTGGACATAATAGGTGAGATCGTTCCTCACTCTTCTAAGCAACATAGATACATCCTCACGGCAACAGATTATTTTACTAAATGGGTAGAAGCAGTTCCTCTCAAGACAGCTAATTCTGAAAACATCATTGAATTCATAGATCAATTTATAATCACTAGGTTTGGATTGCCAACGGCTTTAATGTTTGATAATGCCTTATACTTTTCTGGGAATGCAATGACTGAGTTTGCACTTAAAAGAGGGTTCAAACTGAAATATTCGGCCAACTACTATCCGCAAGGTAATGGATTGGCTGAGTCAACAAATAAAAACCTAATCAGGATTATTAAAAGAACAGTTGACCAGAACCAGAAGAATTGGCACAAAACTTTGGTAAATGCTTTATGGGCAGATAGAATAACGAAGAAAGCTTCAATCGGCACTTCTCCCTTTAATTTAGTTTATGGGAAGGAAGTGGTTCTCCCAACTCACTTAGTGATCCCCTCCTTGTCTTTAGTACAATACATCGATGAAGTATCTACTTCCTCCTTACAATTAAGACAAATGGAAATAATTAAATTAGAAGAACGACGAGAACAAGCTAAGAAAACCCATGCTCATCACCAAGCGCTAATAAAATCCTCTTTTGATTCAAGCATAATGACCAGAATTTTTTTTCAGATGGGAGATCTAGTTTTGAAATGGGATAAGGCTCATGAAGAAAAGGGCAAACATACAAAATTTCAGAAGATGTGGCTTGGTCCTTTTCAGATTGTAGAAGTCATAGGCCCATCAACGTTTGTGTTGCAGGATTTAGCAGGTAGAAGGGATTCTTTGCCTGTTAATGGACAGATCCTTAAAATATATTTTCCATAGAAGATTATTCTTCTATTTTGTAGGATAGTTTTAGTTTTTTATTTTCTTTCTTATAAATAAAACCAGTTGTAGATGGTTACTACAGGGGTTCACGAAGAAGACACCAATTCTCTATCAGATTTTGATTTTTCGCTTGTACAAATAGTAAAAATTTTCGAAAAATCTGATCTTTATTATTGACAGATAGAAAAAAAAAAAAAAAAAAAAAACTTTAGCCTAGATATGATACTAGTTTCAACTTCAAAAAAAAATTGATGAAAGCAACCTTTGGCAAAAAATTGTTTTATATCAGCACAATGAAAGGTATCAATAATAAAATAAAGATTCTCTGTAAAACTGCTGTTTTCAAACTCTATTATTGTCGTCCAGAGCTTTCTTAAGGAAAAACAATGATTTCCTCCCTGCTAAAGAAAATCGCAGCATTCAGAGGAACAATCCGAGAAAACACTATATCTCAAAGAATAAGAGGTCTCATCACGAGCTGGCTTATCATGATCACAGATATTATAACTTGCTGACTTTGCCAATACTGTCCACCAAAACAGGGCAACGACTCAAGATTGTTGCAATCAAAAGACAAGGGGTCTCATCACGAGCCAGCTTGTTCAGCAAAAGTATAAATCAAGTGAATGATTGTGTCATAATTTGGCCACCAAACCAAGACATTGTTCTTTAGAGAATAAAAAAGGAAAAAAGTGTCAAAATGGGTTTTTCTCTGAAAAGTTGTAAATAGCCTTAAGCAGGATAAAGGATCATTGCTGGGTAACAGGTAACCCTGTCGAGGCTATGGACGCCTGCTGGCAGCAGAGGCTCTACCTACGACAAATGAGCATATTTTAAAAGCCAGCACACAGAGAAGACCTTATTTTATCTTTAAAAGACCAAGTAATGGCTGATGTAAATACAAGGACAAAGCCTGAGGAAGCAAACAATTGGAATAGAAAAAGGTTGAAACAAAATATCATTGATAGGATAAGGCATAATGTACTCTATCTGTCCATAACAAAATTTAGACTTATGAAAATTTTTCTGCTTTGGAAGTTAAAATTCAATAGAAAAGCAGAGATAACTGGTTCTTCCCAGTGAATCGCCATTGTTGTGGCCACCAACAACCCCCCTCTTTGTTTGGTATTAGCAATAACACCAAGCAAATGGGGACCCTTAATAAAAAATCCAAAAAAACATTTTATGAAAATTTTTGTATTCAACTCCTTAAAACTGTATCGCATCGCGAGAAGAGAATAAAACATTTTCTTATGAGCATAATAAACTGCGAAGAAGCGACGCGAAATTCATCGCATCGCATACATTATGAAGCGCTCTTAAATGAAAAATCTTAAGAAATCTCCGACAGCCGATATGCGACGTCGCATATCGCAACATCGCGTAAGCAGCACACAATGATTGAATGACTAAGCGCGATCTGCGATGCCGCGATGCTGCGATCTGCGATGAATGCGATAAATGCGATCATGAATTTCTGCGATGACACATCTTGACGACGCGATCCGCGATGCTGCGATGTGAGTCGCAGAAATCACCCATCGCAAATTTTCCTCGGCGCAGTATTCAAGGAAAGCTGTCCGTAAACCAAAATTGGGCGCGCGCCTTAAAAGAAATTAATGAATGTACGCCAAAGTATTCAAGAAGGACAGTTTTGTGTTTTTTGAAGAGTCAGTTCGCTATGGGTGTCATGATTTTATACATTCATAAGAGCTTAAAGCTTTCATGTCAATCTTTATTATCATTACTCTTTTCCTTTGCGTAAACTGTAAGACAGGAAATAACATGAAGCAATGTGCAGGAAACATCTAAGGAAAAGGGGAAAGCGTCAATGCTCGGAGAACAGAGAAGAGATGCCTTCATAAACGGATGCCGCATGCAATAGGACCACAGATTCCAGAGTATCACTCAACAGATGCTGATGTCAATAGGCCATCCAACGCTCAGAGTCAAAAGCGCACAAAAGCAGCATGTTTACAAAAGATCCTGAAGCTTATGCCCGGTAAAGGAAAAAAGGCGCTAAAGAAGGAAAACGCACCAAAAAAGCTCGAACAAAGAACAAGTTTTCGATGCGCGATTACTAGCGCTAATCGCGCATCGCTAAGAAAATTGTTCAGAGAGCAAAGTCCCTAACTTTTTCAGTCATTCGCAAGGCCGGAAACCGAAATAGCAAAAGCAGAATCAGTTTGAGAGAAATTTGGGTTATTACCAAGTATACACGCAGTGAATACACCCAGCCAGAGGAAGATTCTCGAAAATATCTTCTAGTTTATCAGAAAGTGGTGCCAACGCGTGTTATTTCTATTTTCGTAGCTCAAACGAAAGCAGAAGGCGACTAGCCGACTCTTCCCAGGCAAATGTTGCATGCTTGCAGCACTAAGGAGCAAATACAGAAATGGTTAGGAATTAGATTCAATTTTTAGAAATAGTTTTGCTTTAGCAGAAGGGCGGTCATTTAAAACCGTATCCTAAATTTATGTAATTAAGTTAATTAGTTAGCAGTATTTAAACCCTTCTCAGGCATTTGGAGAAGGGTCCAGAAATTTGTCAAAAAACTTGTCCTCAGAACATGCACTTTTGCACCCTCGGAGGGGGTTTTGATGAATGGATGGATCAAGGTTTATTAATGTTTGCATTTGATATCTGCTACTGATGTTGCACTTCTGTACTCTTAGTAGATGTTAGAGCAAGGAGAGATAAATCATTGTTGCTTGAAGCTTATGAGTGGAACCAGTCATAAATGGTACTTTTATCTCTTGACCGTTTCTGTTTATATTCTTAAAGTGATATACAATTTTTAGTTGTTTATATGTTACTGCATGAATGTGTGAGTTACCATTTGGCACTTTTGTACGGTGGAATCATTTATTTATGTTTGATATATGAATAACTTATTATGCGATATGCTGTTCACAACTGTTTTGCCTAACTTTTTATGCAAAGTGGTTTATCTTAATTGATTTCTATTCTTATGATAGCTGAATGATCTTTATTACCAGTTATTGTTTGAAATCTCTTTAGATCGCATAATAGAAGAAATACACCCCGGGTTAGCGTAGATTAGATGTGTTGTTTCTCATTAGATTACAATAGCATAGAGTTAGTTTAAAAGTTTGAATTAAATTAGCTTTAAGTACTCTTAGATCAGCATCATCCAACTCTGCACACACACACACCCTTAAATTGGGAAACTGGTCCCATTATCCCCAGTCGGACCCGCTATACCAAACGGATAAGGAGCTGCCAACCAAGGTCCGGACCGGGTGGGTATCCCCCTTGTTGTCGACCCGATTTTCGGGGCTTCAACAGTTCCTTGAAGATATTTGAAAATCCTTTTAACTGCCTGAAGGTGTGATTCCTTTGGATTTGCTTGGAATCTTCCAACTATTCCCACTGCATGCATGATGTCTGGCCAGGTACCTGTTAGATAAAGCAGACTTCCAATCATGGATCTATAGGTTGGTTGATGTACTGCTATTGATTCATCATTTGAGCTAAGACTGCATCATGTTACCATAGGGGTACATACTGGTTTAGAATCTTCCATGCCGTATTTTTTCAAGATCTGCTTGAGATACTTGGTTTGTGACAAAAAAATATCATCTTTATTTTGTTGAACTTGTAGACCAAGAAAATATGTAAGCTCACCAAGCAGAGACATTTCAAATTCTTGCTGCATTACTGAAGCAAAATTCCGACTCATGGCTTCTTCATTGCTACCAAAAATGATATCATCAACATACACAACAAGTATTAGCAATTTGTCGTTGTCAATCTTTGTATATAGATTGCTATCAGCTGATCCTTTTGAAAAACCTTGTTGATGGAGGTATTTGTCAAGATGGTAATACCAGGCCCTTGGAGCTTGTTTTAGACCATAGAGAGCCTTTCTAAATCTGCAAACAAGTTTTGCATCATTTCCGAGGATGAATCCGTCTGGTTGCTCAATATATACTTCTTCTTCTAAATCTCCATTAAGAAAGGCAGATTTTACATCCATTTGGTATACTTTGAATTTCTGAAAGCTAGAAAGAGCAAGGAACATTCTTATGGCTTCAATTCTAGCAACAGGTGCAAAAGTTTCTTCAAAATCTATACCTTCTTGTTGAGCATACCCTTTACAAACAAGTCTAGCCTTGTTTCTAATAACTTCTCCATTTTCATTCAGCTTGTTTTTGAATATCCATTTGGTTCCTATGATATCTTATTCTTTACAATTTGCTCAAGTTCTTCATTCATGGCCTTGACCCAACATTCATCTTTGCATGCTTCATTTATATTTTGATGTTCGATGGAGGAAAGCAATGCTAGATAGCTTGAAGCTTCTGTAATAGTTCTTCTTGTCTGCACACCTGCCTCTTTCTGCCCCAAAATTTGAGTCTCTAGATGATGAACATACCTGGATGGAGTCTTTTCTTCTGTCGTTATCTGTTCTTCTAGTGCTTCATTGGTTTCTTCTTCAGAATTAGTCTGATTTGATGTGGAAGGATAATCCTCATCTTCTCCACAATCTTCGGTTTTTACCTGCTTTGGATTTTTGCCTGCTTCATCAACCACAACATCAATACTTTCAATAATTTTCCCAAGTCTTTTATTATAACACTTATATCCTTTACTTCGGGAAGAGTAACCAAGGAGAATGCCTTCATCTGCTCTGGGTTCAAACTTGCCAAGTTTTTCATCAGTCCTTTTGATGTAACATTTGCTTCCAAAAACTTTGAAGTATTTTACAGTAGGAGTCTTACCATACCAAAGTTCATGTGGAGTTTGAGTGTTGTTTACCAGAACATTTGCTTGGTTGGGAATAGTGATGGCAACGAATGCAGCTTAACCCCAGAAGGTTGCAGGAGTTCCAGATTCATCTAGCATAACACGATCCATTTGTTGAACAGTTCTATTCATCATTTCTACCACTCCATTTTGCTGAGAAGTCCTTGTAGTGGAGAATTGCCTTTTTATTCCATGTTCTTCACAAAATTCAAAAAATTCATCCGAGGTAAATTCTCCTCTTCGCTCAGATCTGAGGCATTTGATTTTGCGATCTGATTCATTTTCAACCAGGGCTTTGAAGGCTTTGAATTTTTCAAATGCTTCATCTTTATGCTTTAGAAGCCCTATCCAACACATTCTGGAAAAATCATCAATGAACAATATAAAGTATTCCTCTCCACGAGGTGACTTTTTCCTTGATGGTCCACATAAATCAGTATGAACAAGTTCAAGAGGCTTACTAGTTGATCCTTCCTTTTCAGGGAAGTGCGCTCTGGTTTGCTTACCAAATTGACATGATTTGCATATTGTATTTTTTGGGATGCTGATATCAGGAAGATCACGAACAGCCTGGAATTTGCATGCTTTTCTTATTTGAGAGAAGCTTAGATGCCCCAATCTTCTGTGCCATAGCCAGTGTTCATCATTTTTTCTTAGATAGCATTGTTGTTATCCTCCCTTGAGTATGTATAAGTTGTTTGGAGTTCTTATACCTTTGATCACGGTTTCTCTTTTATCAAGCTCATGAACAACACATCCATTTGATTGAAATACTACTTCATTTCCTTGATCACACATTTCACTGACACTCAACAGGTTATGCTTTAGACCATCAACACACATAACATTCCTAGCTTTAACTTTTTCTTTTAAGAGAGCATAACCTTTACCTTTTATGACAGCAGGAATGTCATTTCCAAATGAGACCTTCTTTTCCTTTTCTAAGGCATTATATGACTGATGTTTTTCTTTACCACCTGTCATGTGTTTTGAGCATCCACTGTCAATGTACCACTGATTTTCTTGTCCTTCTGCATACAAGGCTATACCGCATCTTTCTGTTTGCGATTCTTTCCTTCTCCATATTTTGGAATTTAATGAAGTTTGCTCCTTCTGAGATGTTTGCCGAAATTTACTCCTGCATTCAAATTCGTCATGACCGAAGTTGTTGTAGATAGAGCATTCTATTTCATTTTCAAGAAGAGAAAAGTTATTGTAGGTTTGTTTCATGATCCCTGTCACATTCCTTTGATTTCGTGCTTCTCTAGTCATGATGGTCTTGTAAGCAACACATTGAGCAGCTTTGTGTCCAAAGTTATGACATGAAAAACATTGGCCATTAAAGAAGTTCCTGCGATTATCGAATCTACTGACCTGGTGATTGTAGTTGCTATTGATATTCATTCTTGAAACAGATTGAGTATGATTTACCTAAGGTTGGTTGTAGCTTTTGTTCATCCTTGAAGTAAATTGAGCCTGATTTACCTGGTGATCTGCTTTATGCCTTTGTTGTCGATTGTCAAACTGTTCACTGCTCTTTGCTGCATCAAGATAGCTTTTAGTGGAGGTTGACGGCTTCTGTGCTTGGGATGCTTCTTCAGTATATCCAAGACCTGTCTTTATCAGAGGAGAACGCTACACTTTAATAATTTCATTTAAGGTTTCTGATCCTTTAGCAAATCTAAGATTGAGAGCTTTTTTTTCTCAATATCCTTTCTTAGACCCACAATTTCACATTCTAGTTTTTCATTGTGTTTTTCTCTTTTAGCAAGTTGGAATGTCAGAGTATCTATAATCATATTCTTTTCTTCTAAACAGATTTTGAGTTTAGATATTTCTTCATAAAGGTCATCTTCATCTAAAGCATCCAACAAATCATCATCTTCAAAAGCCATCATAAATCTATAGTCATTACTATTTTCATCTTCATCGTTATTTGATAAACCATCGCTATCTTCATGCGTATAGTAGCTCTTCTTACTTACACTTTGTTTTCTATTCCATTTTGTTGATTCCTTACCTTTATCAAGCTTATCTTTATGAGGACATTTGGCCGCATAATGACTGACTCTTCCACAAGAAAAACATTTGAAAGGTAGTTTACCTCTGAATCTTCCAGAACCTCGTTGAAGGTTCTTGAAAAAGTTTGCTTCTTCCTCTCCTTCTGAAATATGTATTGATTCATTGAGTTCTTCTCTTCCTAAAGCTTTGAATGCAGCTTCTCTCATATCTGATGGACCTCCTTTTCTCATTTTGAAAGCAGTTAAGATTTCGTGCAGCTGTGTCATAGTAATACTCTGAAGATCCTTCTTTTCTTCTATGGCAGAAACTTTTGATTCAAACTTAATAGAAAATGATCTTAAAACCTTTTCAACTAAAGTAACTTCTTTTATCTCTTCACCGAAGTTCTTCATGCAATTAACAATCTCATCTATACGTAAGAAGTAATTAGCTATACTTTCATCATTGTGCATTTTGAGAGTTTCATATTGAATTCTGAGAGATTTCAGTTTTGCACGTTTTACCTGATTGTCTCCTTCATAGCTTAGAATGATCTTGTCCCATATTTCTTTGGTGGTTTTGAGCTGCATAACTTTGACAAATTCTGATTGTGACAGACTCCCCAATAATGTATTGATAGCCTTGGCATTGGTTTCATATTTCTTTTTACCTGCCGTATCTGTAGGAATTGCTGATGGAAATGTATATCCTCCTTCCACGATTTCCCAGACATCTGTTCCAAGAGATTGAAGATAGGTTGTGGTTCTTACCTTCCAATAAACGAAGTTTCTCCCATCAAAGATTGGTGGTCTAATGGATCCCTCTCTTTCGTAGTTACTCATGATGATAGATCTTCCTTCAAGCGATCAAGCTTCTTCTGAAGGACCTACTCTGATACCAATTATTGGAAATAATACTGAGAAGGGGGGGTGAATCAATATTAGCAAGTCAACAATATTTCATTTCCATAATCAGATTCATATACGCTACTTCAGTTAATGAAACATACGTGTATAGGCAACTGTATTTAAGGCAACTAGCGTATACCCTGCAAACTTATAATTTAGTTAATTCATCATATGTTGATCTTTAATATGTGCATCAGAACCATATAAACAGTAACCATGTGTAGTAAAAATAGAACAGACAATCACACACATGAACACAAGATATAAGGTGGAAACCCAATGTGGGTGAAAACCACCTACTACAATCGTCTCTATATTCCTTTTAATAAGAAACTTCTTTTTACAATTTTTGTACTGGTGCAGTCTTATACCAGTATGTATGCTTCTACCTGTAGAAGGCTACAACCTTCTCTCATTCTCCAGCTTCTCCTGGAAGGGGGCTACAACCCCCTAGCTCTTATACTAGCTGATGTGTTTACTACTATGTAGGTGCTAGCCTGCAGAAGGCTACAACCTTCTCTTTTCTTCCAGGGACCATGTTTCATAAATTTTTAGACTGGATCCATCAATAACATTAATCAAACAACAAATATATCTACATCAACCAATCTCCTTTGCACCAACCAAAACTGAATCAATCAATCACTTCTCAGAATGTTGTAACTAGAATATAGTAATAGTAACCAGAACCCAGAACACTGCAACAGCAAACAAAAGTAGCTAAAGAATATTTTCTTAGGTATACGCTACTTTAATGTGTCGAACCTGCGTACATACGTTGTTTTCTCAAGGCGAACCTGTGTACAGATTTGCAAATCAAATTTAAGATGTATACATTGTTTTGATATGCTGAACCAACATGTATATGCCTTTGCTAAAGTGAATCTGCGTACAGATCTATAAATGATGATTTAAACTTTACAACAATTCCATACATCAGTTATACCCAGATCATCATATTTACAGATTACAACATGCGCCAGTTATTCAGATAAAAGATCAAAACCACACAAAGATACTTCTCTTCAAACCTCAAGATATTGACCTATCATTAGATCTTATCCTTCATCAAGCGATAGGGTTCATCCTTGATTCAGATCCGGCTATGCACCATAACCCAATAACCTGTATTCTGGATCTTGCTCTTCATCAAATATTCAATTCTTGAGTGCCTTTGCCTAATGATCTTCTCCTCCTTTTATAGTCTTAGGCCTTACTCAATACCATGGACCAAAACCACTTAGAACCAATAGATTGGACCAAATACCTGGGGTCAACACTTCGGACAAGATACCTTGGACCAATACCATGGATCATAATACCATGGACCAAATACCACGGACCAAAACTAAGTTTTCCAACATGTACGCGCCTTTCCTTCCGTGAAAGTGCGTGTTTACGCTATATGCGCATTTTGGTATGCTAACCCACGTGTACACGCAGCTTGGTCAATGGGGAACATGCGTATACCTCTCTTTCTTCATTCTGAACTGTGATCTGTCATCTGAGTGAGTTGCCATCAAGGACAACACTTGTGTCATAGTACCAAATCTGTGTCATAATGCCAACAATTCTTATATTTATTAAAACATGGGAAGAACATTTGAAGCATGTAAAGCAGACTCTAGATGTTTTGAAAAGAGAAAATCTTTATGTGAAGCTATCAAAGTGTGAGTTTGGAAAAACATCTTTGAATTATTTGGGTCATATTGTAGGGGGTGGTGAATTGAAGATAGATCCCTCTAAGGTTGCAATCGTTGTAAATTGGCCTAAACCCAAATCTGCTACAAAAGTTAGAAGCTTCCTAGGAGCAGCATAGTATTGGAGAAAGTTTATTGCTAACTTTTCCTTGATTGCAGCTCCCTTACATGCTTTAACAGGATTGAACAAGGTGTTTTAGTGGGGAGGAAAATAGCAGCAAGCCTTCGACACCTTAAAAGAAAAGATTAGTACAACACCAGTACTAGCACTGCCCAATCTTCGAAGGCCCTTTGAGATTAAAACGGATGCCAGTGACTATGCCATGGGAGCAGTGTTGATGCAGCACGGTAAACCCATATGTTATCATTATGAGACATTTAATTCTGCAGTAGTTAATTATCCCACATATGATAAAGAATTGTATGCATTAGTATAGAGTGTGAAAAAGTGGTAACATTATTTAATGGGCAAAGAGACAGTTATACATATTGATCATCAACCACTTCAATATTTACACTCACAAACTAAGTTGCAGCAATCAAGACACTATAGGTGGATGGGTCTTCTACAACAGTTTCATCTTGTCATCAGATATAAAAAGGGCATACACAATAAAGTTGCAGATATGTTGTCCAGACCAATCATAAATTCATCTACTATACTTAAGCATAATTCAGTATTGCGTGAAAGCTACATTGAACAATATGCTCAAGATATATATTTCAAAGATGTATATGCAACTTTAAGTCATGGCAAACAAGTAGAAGAATTGGATTATCATGTTAAGGACCAATTCTTGTATCATTTGGGAAAGTTATGCATTCCTCAAACCGAAAGAGTAAAGATAATTCGAGAAGCACACACTTTTCTAATATCAGGTCACTTTGGTGTAAGTAAAACAGTTGCACAACTGCAAAGATTTTGTTATTGGCCCAAAATGAACGAGACAGTTTCTAGATATATAAGAGGTGTACCATGTGTGCTAAAAGCAAGCCCAGAAATAGAAAACTAGTCTTGTACACTCCACTACCAGTTCCTTCTCATCGTTGGGAAAGTGTTTCCATGGACTTTGTTGGGGGACTGCCTAAATCTAGAAAAGGTCATGACTATTTATATGTTATTGTGGATAGGTTCAACAAAATATGTATTTTAATACCTTGTAACAAACAGATTACAGCTGAACAAACAACAAAGTTGTTCTTTCAACATGTATGGGTTAATTTTGGATTACCCACTTCCATTGTATCTGATCGAGATTCTCGATTTGTTGGGAAATTTTTTGGTCAAGTTTGTGGGAATTGATGGACACCAGATTGAAGAAGAGCGCAACCTTCATCCACAAACAGAGGTGGTCAATAGGACAATGATCCAGTTCCTCAGAGGCTATTGCAGCAAGCATCCTAAGCTTTGGGATGAACATTTGTGTTATGTGCAACATGCTTACAATCGGGCTAAGCATTCTTCTACACAGAGATCTTCTTTTGAGACCTATTTTGGTTTCATACCAAGGTCTCCCTTGGATTTTGTCTTTGGTAAAGACATAGCGGTTGATGGACATAGTGATGTGGACAAGGCAACTAAGTTCATTGAACAAATCCAAGAGATTCACCAGGAAGTACATGAACATCTGGAAAAGAGCCAAGCCAAGTACAAGGCAAGGCATGATAAGCATCAGACTGAGCATAGTTTCCAAGTTGGCGATCAAGTCTGGTTGTATATCAGCAAAGACAGAATGCAAGGTGAAGGTAAGAAGCTGAAGCCAATAAGGTATGGACCTTTCAAGATACTCGAGAAAATTGGTGAGAATGATTTTCACCTTGGTTTGCTAGCTTACATGCACATCTATTCAGTAGTTAATGAGGAAAACTTGAGACTGTTTGAACCTTCATTGATTGAAGATCACGAAGAGCAGAGTCAATCACCTTCTATTGATGATCTGTTGCTTGAATATCTTAATGAATTATAGGAAGATACAGTTTTGGACAGGAAGGTGAGAACTACACGCAGAGGGGATGTTGAGTACCTTAGGATTCAGCTCAAAGGTTCAAAACCAAGCAGTGCAAGATGGATAGAAATTGGGAAAGCGAGGAATCTATACCCTCACTTGATTGATGCTTAAAAACCAACTTTTGGTGGTCCAAATTTTTTTTCAGTGGGAAGACCTTGATCCAAATTGGATCCTAGAACACTCTCTAAGTTTTCATGAACTCTTTAAAAATCATGCCAAGGATTAAAAGTCTTATAAAGATTAAGATTGTCAGAGATATCCTCGTAACAGTTGCAATTTCTGATCAGCATGGAACAACGAAGACCATCGGTCAAGCGCGTAGACCATCGGCCCATGGTAATGCGCGTTATCGCAAATTAGCAAATCCAAAGGCCATTTCAAGAAACGGGGGTAGTTTCTGATATGTGATTAGCGACAAGTCGTTAATCGCATATCGCAGGGAAAAACCCTCAAAGAAGGAAAGGCTGCAAGCACCCGGACCCGAAAAATTAGAAAATGCAACATATATCGTTCTGATTCCATGAAAGCGGGATTCCAAAAAATCAACAAAATATCGGAGGGGTTTCGAGCGGTAAGCAGTTTCAACAGAGTTTCGCCTGATGCCATACAATGAGTGCCACGCATTCGGTGGAAGAGAGAGAAAACCGTTCACATCGGATGGGTAAACATCATGCTACTTAGTCGCCTGATATGAACGATGACTGTAGGATCTGGGGCCCCCAGATCAACGGCAAAGACACATTCCTATGGATGACCAGATTTGATGGGGTCAACAGGCAGAGTTGTATAGGCTTTGAAGTCCGATATGGACAATGCGTTGGTGGAAGGTCGTGTTTCGTGGGTATTCTTGGAGTTAACGGAAAAAACGATCGTTTCAAATATGTCCAAGAGAACTAACACTCATCCGTTATGAACTAGGTGGCCACCTCCCTGTGAGGCGTTATATAGTGACTGATAACGCAGGACAAAGGGATTCAAACAGACAGAGGCAGGGGAACCGGAAAGCCAGGAAGTGGAAAAAAACAGTCAGGAAGCAGACTGGCTTTAAAGCCACAATCTGACAGAGAGAGAAGTAGTAAGCTAAGAGCATAGAGCAGTAGATAGTAAGCCAAAAGCAGAGACAACAAGTTGAGCTGACCTACAGAAGCAAAGGCAACATCAAGCTAGAATTAAGACAGAGACAAAGAGAGTCAGAGAGTCTGTGTACTCCAGAGAAGGCTTGAGAGGTTCAAGTGTACTCCTCTGTAATTCATGTCATGTATGAGTCTCAGATTGGGCTCATACTACTGTGACCAATAGAGGTCAAGGGTCGGTAAGGAGAGTCTGTGTACTCCAGAGACTTGGGGGATCCAAGTATAGTCTTATTGATTTGTATCTGCTAAGTGAGACTCAAATTGAGCTCACCATTGTAAAAAATCTACTTTGAAAACATAATAGAGAGGCCACCACTGAAGGTTGGACCAGGAGACGTAGCCCAGGAGTATTGGGTGAACTCCTTATTAAAGTTGTTTTGTTTTTATGTGTTGCCTGTTATGTTTTCTTTAACTGCTTCATTGCTTGTGTATTTCGCAATCTTATCGATCTGTTGCATAAAATATCATAGGCGCATCCATGCACATGAGTCTGTAATACCTTATTGTTTGTCTTGGATCAATTCTAGATCATAAGGTGAAGGAAGGACTATTTGAAGATCACTTTCTTGGCTATCATTTGAAGGAAGGAAAGAAATCTTGGAAGAAAATATCACTCTCTCAATGGAAATTTATTTGAAGATGGGACCCAATCTCTTGAAAATTGCAAGAAGCTTTGTTGGAAGGATCATCTACAATCTTTCTAGGGGAGTCAAGAGTGGAGGATTATTGGCTACACTTACAAGTACACTTGACGATGAAAATGCATGCATTATTGATAGTGGAGCCTCACGACACATGACAAGAGAAAGTGGACAACCAAATACTCTATAAAAGGGATCATCACATGTAGTTGAGCTTGGAGACAACATTTACGCAGTCAAGGGCCTTGGATCTACATCATTTGAGCTAGAAAGTAGAAGAAATATGCATCTCAACAACATTCTCTATTTCCCATGTTTGAAAATGAATTTATTTTCCATTTCTTGTTTAGAAGATAAAGGACATAGATTTGGTCTTGTAGATGGTAGATTTTGGTTTGGGGAAGGGATTCTAGTTTTGAAAAGCCAACAATTATTTGGATTCAGGAAGGAATCTTATATAGGGTTATAAAACCATCTCCTCAAGCCCTTATTCACATGGAGATTAGTCTCATCCAACTTTGGCATAGAAGATATGGACAGATTCACTACAAGATAATATTCTCTCTAAGTCAAATGGTGAAGGGCATCCCTAACATCAAGGAGGACCATGAAGGATTTTGCAAGGGACATGCTTTGGGAAAGAATACTAGGAAGCCTTTTACAAGTAGTGATACAAGGCCTAAAGAAATTCTAAACCTAATTCATTTCGATGTATGTGGACCTATGTTTGTTAAATATATTGGAGATCACCTATACTATGTGACCTTCATTGATGATCACTCAAGAAAGACATGGCTCTATCTTCTCAATTTAAAGGATGAAGTAGTTGAAAAGTTCAAGGAATTTAGATCTGAATTAGAAACCCTAACTGAAACAAAGATAAAGATCCTTAGATCCGACAATGGGGGTGAATATACTTCTAAAGAACATATAACTTATTGCAAAGAAGTTGGCATTAAGAGGGAGCTCATAGTTCCCTACAATCCTGAACAAAATGGAGTTGCAAAAAGGAAGAATCGAACCATTGAAGAATGCATTAGAACTACGACATTTTATTAAGACCTACAAAAATTTATACAGGGAGAAGCAGCCATGACAACAATATACAAACAAAATAGAAGTCCCCATAGAATCCTTGATAATATTACACCAGAGGAAACATTCTCAAGAAGGAAGCCACATGTAGACCATCTTTGAATCTTTGGATGTCCTACATACGTTCATGTTCCAAAATAAAAGTGAAATAAGTTAGAATCTAAAAGTATGAAAGCTATATTCGTTGGTTATAGCCTTTCATCAAAGGCTTGTAGAATCTACATCAAAGAAGAAAGACGAATTGAAGTTAGCAGAGATGTAACTTATATTTGATGAAAATCATGCCTATAAAAGATCCAAGGATATACCTCTTGAATCCGATGAATAAGACACACTATTATTAGAAGAAGCACAACAACATGACAAGTTTCCTACAAGTCAAGAAGAAGAAGGACCAAGTGAACCTATTCAACCTACAATCATTCCTGAAACAAAGAAGAGGCCAAATTGGTTAAAAGCTACACTTGAAGATGTTGAAGGACATGGAGCAACAAAAGGAACTTTTGGAGAAATAAAAATACCAAAAAGATACTCAGGATATGCAACATACACGAAAAAGTTAATTAATGAAAAACGAACTACCTTTCAAGAAGTCGCTCATCAGGAAGAATAAAAGAAAGCAATGCAAGAAGAATATCAATCTGTCATGAAGTATGGAGTTTGGGAAATCATTCCTAGACCTAATGACAAATCTATTGTCACTTCAAAATGGATTTACAAGATCAAACATGTCGTTGATGGAAGCATAGACAAATACAAAGCAAGATTTTTTGCAAGGGGTTTCTCTCAAAAAGGAAGGGATAGACTATGAAGAAACATTTGCTCCTACTGCTAGATACACTAGTATTAGATCTTTTATTTCTATAACAGCCACTATGGGATGGAATATCCATCAAATGGATGCGAAAAAAAACCTTCCTAGACGGAATTTTAGATGAAGAAGTATATATTTATCAACCGGAAGGCTTTGAGATAAATAGCAAGGAAACTCACGCTTGTATATTAAAGAAAGCTCTATATGGCTTGAAACATGCTCCTAGGGCTTGGTACATAAGAAGGGATGCCTATCTTCTAAGAATTGGTTATGTCAAAAGTTTTGTTGATGCAAACCTCTACATTGAGATAATCAAGAAAGAACCAGTTATTATATTGTTATATGTGGATGATTTCTTTGTTACATGTGCAGAGCAAAGAATTCTAGAATGTAAGAAAATGTTAGCAGCAAAATTTGAAATGTAATATCTGGGACTCATGCATTACTACTTGGGCTTGGAAGTTTGGTAGAAACCCGATGAGATATATTTTGGTCAAGGAAAGTACATAATCAAGAATTTACAAAAGGTTGGTATCATGGATTCCAAGCCTATGACTACTCACATGATCATAAATCTAAAGAAGTTAAGAAACTCCTAGTCTTATTGATCCTACAAGTTATTGTAAGTTGGTGGGCTCTTTGATGTACTTAGTGAATACTCTACTTGATATATGCTTTGTTATAAATTTTCTTAGTCAATTTCAGTTGAAGCCTCATCATGACCATTGGATAACTGCCAAGCACATTTTAAGATACTTACGCGGAACTATTCATCACTGCCTAAAGTATGATGGAAGGAAGTTAGATTGGTAGGTTTTAATGATTCCAAATACGGTGACAGTGAGATAGATGGAAGAAGTCTTATTAGTGGTTGTTTCAGTTTGGGAAGAAGTACAAGACAAGGCATGATAAGCATCATGTGGACCACAATTTTTAGGTTGGAGATGAAGTTCGACTTTACATTAACAAGGAGAGGCTTAAAGGACAATGTAAAAATTTGAAACCAATAAGGTATGGACCTTTTAAGATTCTAGAAAAGATTAGTAATAATGCCTTCAGATTGGATTTGTCTCCATATATGCAAATGTATGTAGTTTTTTTTTTTGTAAGATGCGGTATTTCTATTATCTACAATCAATTATACAAGTACAAAACATAGGAGCCTCAATCTGCCCCGAGGGGAAACCAGATCTGTTGGCTCCTATACTTCCAACAGTCTTTAAAATTATCCAACTGGACATTGTCAAACATCATAACAGCAAAAAGACCTCTTACCCCAAGTATACCCCAGCAGATTATCTTTTTCTCATTCCTACTAAACTCGCCCCATGTTCTACTGCCGCTATGGTAAGCTATATAGAGTTTCAAAACAAAAAACAGAGCATTAACTTTCATTGCAGAAAAGGAACAAAAAACTAGCCTTTCATAGTGTTGCATTTCCTCTGCCAGTTTTGTTGTTATCCCCCTCTTTCCTCAGCTCCTTCAGCATATCTTTAATCTCCTTGAGGTGCTCGTTCTGCTGCTTCACCAGCTCCTCCACATTTGCAACTTCTTGTTTTGCAGCCGCAGTTTCTTGCGCCATCTCCAGCATCTCTGTCGCAACTTGCTCCATGGCTTTGGCTAGGAGGTGTTTCAGAACCCAATAAGTATGCAGAGCACGGCGGTACATGGTTAGTCTCCCTCGCGTGTTGCCAGGGTCCGGCAATTGCGAGGACCATTCGTCCATTTCCGGGTCAGAGGGCTCCTCAAGCACCCTTTCCTCCATGGCGTCGATGATATTCCTTATATTTGCGTTGGTCTCCAGGTTATAAGCTTGTTCAGCTTCATGCAGAGCCGTATCAATCGTTCTGTGCCCTCTTTTCCTTCTTTTTTGCGTACTGCTACCTCCCGCATTGTTTGTGGGTTGACGGGGGCGACCTCTTCCCCTGTGCTCTTTATGCTTTTGGCCCTCTTCCGCTCTAGCTTGCCTCGGTCCTCTGCTACTCTGCCCAGTTTCGAACTGCTGTCCTCTGATTTCTTCTTTCTTCCTGCAGTCCCTCTCGTCATCCGAACTGTCAATTTCAATTTTAACCCTTTCCTGTTCAAGGTGCTTGCCCTCATCCGCATCTTTCGCTTTTAACACTGGATTGTCTCTTCGCCCAGCCATTTTAGATCGTTGGAGGCGCTGGTTCGGGACTCTCTGCCAAATTGCCTCTTCTCTCGCTACCTTTCTATAGCCAGTCATTCTACCGGAGCTTTCCCTTATACCCTCCTCGCCACCTTTGTTCCTATGATGGGATTTCTCTCCGCTTTTAATGTCACCCCCTCTTTGAATGATGGCTTTAATGTTGGTAATCGGATTTCGATTTGGGTCGCGTCCCTGCCACACTGCAAAAACATTAATTGCTGATGTCAGGCAGTAAAGGTTGTCGTCCTTCTGTCCTCTCCTTATTGCCGCCGAATTTCGCCTAATTCTCCATCTCCCGCTCCACGCGGAATTGTAATTATCCTTGTTCTGCGTCATGATTATCGTTGCCAATAAGCTGTTTTAGACCGTCCCATTTTTCCAGCATTACCTGATTGGTCCAGCTGTCATCAACTCGATCCAGAGGTTCCTTGCTACCCCAGTTCGCTAAGCAATCTGCAAGTTTATTGCCCTCTCTTCTTACGTGTGAAGTGATCTTGTAGTCAATTGCTTGCAGCAATTCCTCTATGTCTCGAACAATACTTGCACTCCTCCAGCTCTTGACTACCTTTTCCCAATTCTTCCCTTGAATTAATTTCCTGATCGTATCAACAACTAGGGTGGAATCTCCTTCAATTTCAATCTTCCTATAACCATTTCTCCTGGCAATTTTGAGCCCGTGATATACCGCCATAAACTCTGCCTCGTTGTTTGTCATTGTCCCTCCATGATCCGCATAGATCCACTCTGTTTCCCCCTGTCTGTTTCTGAATATTCCACCAAACCCGGCTGGTCCTGGATTCCCTTTCGCAGCACCATCGAAATTGAGCTTCACAAACCCTTCAGGAGGCTTTCGATAGACTGCATGACTCTGGTTGGTTATTGATGGGTGCTGCTTTTTATTTTGATGGTAAATCATCCCTTTTTCTAAGTTCAGCTTAGTAAGAATCTCTGCTTCAGCTTCAGAGGTGTTCCACTCCTCTTCTGCCCAATTCTCCGCTAGAATAGATTCCCTGATTTGACTTAGGGTTTTCTTCCATACTTCCTCCGGACCCGATGACTTCCCTTTAAATATTCGGCCATTTCTTTCCTTCCACAGGTTCCATACATTAAAGCCTGCTGTAAGACTCCACGCTCTCCTTACTATTTTACTTTGAAACTTTCCTTCTCCCCATTCGCAGAGGGTTTGAATAATGTCATGCGGGTTTCTTTCTGTTGTTGAGAATAGATTTCTCGTTTTTTCCCACTGGAATTGGGCCACACTACAACCATTAAGCAGGTGTTCCTGATCTTCTTCCTCTGAATAGCATAGACAGCATCTTGAGGGTCCTGAGAAGCCTCTTCTTTGAATTCTATCCCATGTTAAAATCCGCCTTCTTCCTACCAACCATGCAAACAGTTTTATCTTCGGCCACCATTTTGTTTTCCATATTTTTTTCCACTTTTGTTCTTCCTCCCCCTGATCTTGCTGAGTTTTAACTTTGTAAGCTTCCTTTATGGTGAATATTCCTTTCGTTTCTTTGCCCCATCGAAGGATGTCTCTGCCTTCTCTCTTTTTTATCTTTCTGGAGTCTATTTCCTTTCTGAATTTTGTTTTTTGGTCTTCTGTTGCATTCCTTTTCCATTCTTCCAGAGGTTTCCATTCTCTCCATTCCTCGTTTCCCTGTTCTTCAGCCCAGTAGTCCTTAACTGTAATGAGGTTTCTCTCCAAACCTGTTCTGTAGATTTCTTGCAGATCTTGTAAGTTTATCATTTTTTCCCTTTGTTGCCAGGCTTCATCCCAAAATCTCGCTATCTGACCTCCTCTGATTTCCCAAAATATATGTCTGTCGACTAAGTCCCTGCTTTGGATGGTTAGATTCCATATATCTGATCCTCGAGGCATATCCTGCTCCCTTAGAATTTCTTCTGGGGTAAGAGGCATATTATGTTTGGTTGTCCAGATTTCCTTCCATAGATCCGGCCCTCCTTGGATCCATCTCCATCTTAACTTTGCAGCGAGCACTTGATTTAAAGTCCCTGGGTCTCTGAGGCCTAAACCACCTGCAAATGTATGTAGTTGTTATTGTTGAGAATTTGAGATTATATGAGCCTCCTTAGTCTGATGATCAAGGAGATCATGTTCAGATTCCTTCAATAAAAGATTTCTCTCCATAATTTCTTGAAGAATTATAGAAAGACGCCATCCTTGATAGAAGAACAAGAACTTCAAAATGAGGGAATGTGGAATACCTTAGTGTGGGACTCAAAGGCAAAAATCCAAGCAAATCCAAGTGGATTGAAATTGGAAGGGTGAGGGAACTTTACCCGCATTTGTTTATTGACTAAAGTAGTCTTTTGGAGGTCCAAAAGCTTCCAGTGGGGAGGAGTGATCCAAGGGATTAATAAAGTTCTCAAAATTAAAAGTGTTCAAAAGTGCTCGAAACTTTTACCTTTGCATAGATTGATGACCTGAATCCAACGCAACTTGAATCACTCAAAACTGAAATCGTACGCTCCCGATATCGCATTCTGACCATTTTCTCAAACATGTAAAAAATTTACAGATTGGTTGCAAGACTACTGACTAGACAGTATGTACGATGACTAGGCAGGTTAACTGTACACATTGGGCCAATAACAAGTTGACAAGTGTCAAAGTGTGATTGGTTCAAATTTGGTTGATTTTTATCGATGGTTGATTTTTTTGTTGGACCAATGGGGGAATTCCATGTGGCCCAATCATGGGCTACCACGTGGCACCCTGGGGTCCATTAAAATTTTGGGTTAAGGTCGAACTGAAACTGGCTAGATTCGAACACACAACCTATAGACTAGTAGCAAGGCTCCCTACAGCCGCACCACCGGATGCGTCTTAACATATAGAGTGGCTGAATTTTATTTAAATTCATGTGAAATGATGTTTGTGGGGCAGGGTTGGGGCTAAGACCTGGCCCTCGATCAGCCTATGCCCATAGGACCATAGGTAGGGGAGACATGGGTGTGGGCTTAGCCCTGGCTCTAGGTTCCAGCACCCATGGTAAAAACCCACAGGACCACAACCAAAAATAGTTGGAGCCAACATGAAAAGGGCGAAGAGATGGGGACCAACCCCGGTCACATTACGCCACCATATAACTAGCGACGAAGGGCGTGGAGATGGTGACCAGCCCCAGTGACATTACGCCACCATATAAATAGCGATAAAAGGCTCGGCGGATGTTGTTACAATGGGTGCGTAAATTTTGGAATGGCCCTATTTATATACCGCACATGGAACCAATGCTAAGGTGTCAGGGGCTATGTCGATGGGGGCAGGCGGTTAGCCCCAACCCCGGGCGCATGGCCCCATGTGGACCTAGTTTTCCGCCCAAGTCTTACTGGGAAAATTAAACAAGTGACATTTTGCACCATTTTCAGCACGAATTTCACTCACATCGAGCGAAAGTGTCACTCAACACCCTAAAAAGGTGGAAATCATTGTTCAGTTAGCAGTCCAGTGTAGTTTGTGGTTGAGTTAGCAGAAGAAACTTTGGGAGAGCATAACTTCTTTAGTTTTTTGCCAAATTGAGCCCAACAAGAGCCCAACTAGGGGTTTTTGACAATTTTGAAGCCATTGGAGACATAATATTTACATTTTGAGCATTGTAAATCCATGTAAACACAAATTTGAGCACTTAATGAAAGAGGCCCAACATTGGAAGTTGGACCAGGAGATGTAGCCCAAGAGAGGGGTGAACTCCTTTATCATTTTTGTTGTTATGTGTTTCTGATATGGTATATTGTCTTTGTTTTATGTTGTTAACTAAGTTTAAAAACCATAATTTTATTTTTTTACAAAGTGACCCATTGCCTACAATACATAAAATTTTACTTGCAATTTTACCATCACCTTCAAGTTTACATTTCAAATCAGCCACTATTGTAACACATTTTGAAATTGAGTTCTAATTTGGGTGTACTCATAGCACTCTAAAATAAATTATATTTTGTCTTCAACACTCTTAGTGTCACAAGCATGATAGATTTTTACATCACACTATGTTTTGGGAATTATACAACGAGTAGTTTCACTTTGTAGCTAGTGGGAGTTGGCTTATATTCATATTTAGCAGTGTTGATTTTCTTATTTTTGCTAGTAATATTGATTTTGTTCTTTGTGCAAGTCGGAGCTAAAATATACTTTTGATTTTCTAGATTAGGGTTGATCACCTCCTTATATAGCTTCATTTTATTTTCTAACTCTTTATTGCACCAAAAAGTCTCTTTAAATTTAGATGTAATAATGCTTTTAATATTGTTGCCATATCCTACAGATGGCATATTTCTATATTCCTCAATGTTTGATGCCATCCATCCTTGATCCTCTAGTGGTTATGGCTAGATTTGAAAGCAATTTTGGGGAGTCTTTTATCATCCATACTATTATATAGTTCTTATACATAAAGTACCTAACCATGGTCTTGCACTTAATGGGGGCGAGGCTCCCTTATGTGAGGATAGGATAGGGTGTATTGATTTTAATATTAAGATTATACGTTACAAAATCCTTTTGGATATTCTTTATCCTTCTCCAAGATTATCTATAGATAGTACATCCCCAGACTTCACATCCATATAAGATAATAGGAATGATGAGAGTATAAAATCGAATTTTTTTCTTATCCCACAACCAAAGTCCTACTAATTTACACTTGTTTTCAAGACCACAATAAGTTTTCCACCCTGCATTGATCATTTTTTCAACATTATGGTTCCAATTGAGTTTATGATGAAGATGGATTTCAAGATATTTGTATGAAGGAACTTAATCCAAGCTATTATTTTCATATATGAAAGTGTCATTATCATAACCTTTATTGTGTCTATGTTCATAACCGCACCCATACTAGAGCATAAATCCTTGATGATTCTTACATATCAAGTTGATATTGAAATATTTTATTTAACATGGATATCAAATATTTTATTTATTGTCCATATATTGAATGTTTTGATATCGATATTTTTAAAATGCCGCGTGTCAACTCCATAACAAGCAGTGAAGGAATTACACTTCCCTGGAAACTAGAAAGCGATTATGTATGAGAAATATTTTTTGTACTTTTTAATTACTTCATTTACCTCTTTATTAAGTTGGTATCAAATTATATTACTTAAGGTGGACATTGAAATATTTTATTTATGGTTGACATTGAAATATTTCTTTTGTTATTATTATTTTTTTTTTAATGTCATATATCAATGCATGTTGAGCATGGAAAGAAATACACCTCTCCTTAATATTGGATAGTAGAAAATGATTTGCCACATAATAATTATATCAGTTTATTCAACTTATGAAATTTTATTATTATTTTAATTTATGTCATGCTATTTCTTGTCTCTCTCTTAAGCTATCAATTAATAGAGCAACAAATTATTTAGACACGATAATAAAAAAATTATTTTATATATGTTTTATTTTAAATATTTTTACATACAATGGCAGTTATATTTATTTAAAAGTTTCATTATCACAAGGTTATTAATTATGTTTACTCATGCTCTATTAGTCTCTACCATTTGAGATGAAACGTTATAATAATAGGTATAGTAATTAGTTGGTATTTTTCCAATTAGCACTGCACACAAATGACATTTCATTGTTTTAAATCAATGTTCTAGCACATTCATGCATTTTTTCCATCATAATTTATTTTTTAACCTATGTTTTAAGTTTAAGGTATTATTTGACCTCCTTTGAAGGTAAATCCCCACACTACACATCCATGTCTTAAACCATACATTGTATTAGTGATTTTTCCTAATTGAAGTTATGTTAGACCTAAGTTTAGCATTACTTCTCTAGCACTAAATGTTCCCATGCATGGAATTTTGATCTAGGTCATTATTGTGTCGGTTGCCTTTTCTTTGAAGATCTTACACTGCCTTGTAAGCTTTTCCTATTTTGTGACATCTAGCATGCCACCACTTGATGCATTGAAAATGTTTGGCAATCTCAATGCGTTTGTTATCTCAAAATCAGGCCCTGGAAGGATGCAGACCAGGAAGACTTCAAGTAACTGTTTCAAACCTACTTTAGGCTGAGGTTTAGCCTCCCCAACCTGAGAGGGCTATCTCAAAGGATTAATGATCTTTGATTATGATAAAGATGGCTAACTCTTGTGAAACAAAGGTAAAATGTGAGTGGTGGAAACACAATTAGTAACTATCCATTGGGCTTATGGAGTCAACATCATTTCAGTATATAATAACATTATCAACCTTACCTAGAAGTCAGGGCAATCAGGGTTCAATACATTTAGAATATACCAAAAACATATAGGACTACACATTCTACGAATGTATACAGGAAATTAGAGCACCGTGAGTGAGTTCGAAGTGATTACACATTCATACCACTGCAAATATTGGGAAAAGAACAATACAACACATTCTGAACATTGAATCCTTCCTGAGTCCTGAGAAGCAAAGCCAATTTTGTATTACTGAAAAAGAGTCTTTACATAAAGCCAAATATCAGAGTTTTTCTGAATAATTTTCCAACCCTTGGTACATTGATCTTTCTCGTATATATAGAATTATTTTACAAGGCTGAGATTCTTCCTCCCACATGAGGGGAACTTGAATTCTACATCTTATGACACCTATTCAAATTTTAACTACCTATTAAATGTAACAAACTGCTAGCTAGACTTTTTAGAGATCTAAGGCAAATAGGAGTCTAACTTCATATCAGGCTAATAATAGCCTTAATTACAATCAATTCTCGTTCTTTGACAAGTGGTCTTTTTTCAGTTTGGCTGTGGTAGGTGTTTGTAGCTGCCTGCTGGCCCTTAATGTCACATCTTATCCACTGCTCCTGAAAAGTAGGAAACTTCCCCTGTTTATCTGCTTTTGGTTTTCCTCAATGATACTCGAAACCAATGACCCATGCCCTTCTTCTTTGATTATACAAAAATATATTAGGATGCCACGTCCTTGATGTGCTGTCAACCTTTTCCATGTGTGAAGACAAAACCTCCTCCAAGTTGTTTGATATATCATGGACTATAGTACCTCTGATCACTTTATAACAAAAAGTTTAGCAATCGAATATAAGTCTCTTCCACCTGTTTCTTCCTTTGTTGAATGTTGACACCTGTTACATGATCCTTTGAAGAGATTCCTTTTTCAAAAATTTCCCCTCGATCCCTAAAAATTGGTTGACTGGGTTTTAATTATGTAGCTACAGCAGTTTCGTAGCGCGCTACGAAACTGTTGTGTAATCACTAAAACACAGCCTAATACCAGAAATTTGTTATCTTGAGCTTCTTTATATTTAAACATTCTTTTCAATTGCTCCAAAGCTTTTCAAAACTGAGTGGAAATGTATGATTCTTCAAGAAGGATTATAACAAGGAAAACCATCAAAATTTGGAACATAACCTTACTTAAGGAGATTATTTTTGCTGGCTTAACTGCATCTTTAAGTCCTCAATTTGTTTCTTCATGACTCTGATCCCAGCTCTCAGCTTTGTATTGACCTTTCTAATGAATTGTGCTTCTTTTATTGCAGGGACAGTCTAGCTACGGAATTGAACATTACAATCAACCACCTCGGGTATTTGAAATGTTTTGTCCTCCCACCGAGCTTGCATTTGGTTAAAATAAGCCTCCTTGATTGCATGTTTCCTGGAAGCTTTCTTCAGTCTAGCAATTTCAAAAGTTTCCAATTCCAACTTCCTTTTCAACTCTTCGACACTATCTTCTTCTTGAAGGGTAACTGCTTTACCTTTATCTTTTCCTTCATGAGATTGTGTCATCTCCTCTATTTCATCTGCTCCTAGTAGTACCTCCTGTATGTGTTTGAAATTCCTCGTTATGGGTCTTCTTGGCTTAAAGAGAAATTGAGCAACCTGATCATCAAACTTGAGTTTTTTCGAGGCTTTGACTCTCTCAGCCTTGTCTTTTCCTGACTCTATCGAATCTGCTTTAACCAGGGGAGATTCTTCAATATCAATGGCTTGCAGTAAGTCATTCAAGTCTCCCTTTGAAACAGGGCTTTCCTCAATAATCACTGACTTGCCTTTTTCTTTAGCTACCTGGCTCCTAGTCCTTCTTCTTTGGACTCCTTCACCCATGTTTGATTCATGTGCACCTTCTTTGATCTGAGTTTTCTCTTAATGGACTGCTTGGGTGTATCTTGGATAGTCAGTGGCTTGGTGGATTCCCTTACTTGTTTCCTAGCCTTCAACTTTGCAAACCTCCTGGATCTTGTTTCTGCCTGATGACCAGTTGTTGTTGGAAGCTCTTTTGCAGCTTGAGGACTGAGACCAGTCTCATTCTTGAAACCAGACATAAACGTGAATGTGGGCCAGTCCCTACCTACTTTCTGGAGTTCATGCAGCACAATCAACTTAACTAAGCCGTGGTGAAACAATGAGGTCTCACAGGCTTCTTTCCTTAGCTGCACCTTATCACACATTTTGGTCAAACTACGAAATAAGTAGAAAGGTAAATCAAGAGATATCTTTCCTGTGAAATGTAGCAGAAGCTTAAAATGATATGAATACACCTTATTGTATCTCCCTTCATAGGTAAGGTACCTCTGTATGTAGGTAATAAAATTGGCATATGAGTCCTTGACCTAATTTCTAGGCACAGACTTGTTTAAATTTGAGTCAATAAACTCGGGCTTCAGAAATTCTTTGCAGGGGGTCATATCAAATTTGAAATTCTTAAACCAAGTTTCTTGTACCCTTGGAATCTCCGTAACTGTGGATATTACCTCTGGTGAGACTTGCAATTCGAGCATCCCAACCTTTGAATTCAGCCCTATGAATTTCAAAGCAAATTCTTTGGTGATTTGTGCATGACCTCCCTGGAGTTTCTCGCAAAAGTTCCAGCATCCAACCTGCTTGAATGCATGCTCAACTTATCTGTTCTTCAAGATAAGGTCTAAACCTTCAGGTTCATTCCTCAAACATCTCCCTGATCTGTCCTATTTCCTTTCTATAGATCCTTCCATGAGACTTCAGCATAATGAAGGTTAGATATACTAGCACTACTCAATCTTCAATCTCTGCCTCGCTTGAATGGTTGCCTCGCTTGATAACTGCCTCGCTTGATATACAATGCATTCAAATTGAAAATTTGCAGGCTTGTTCCTCATGCAACGAATACAATCATAATTAAGACTGTCAATACCTGGCTTTTCTTGGAACTTGCAATCCGAGCGTACGAAGGTACCTAGCGGCTGTAATGATGGAGATAATTAGTTGGACATGATATGTGGAGAGTATAAGCTAACAGTGAATGATGCAACCATAACTGAACTTGACAGATTTGACAGTTAGGAAAGATTTGCTACGGATTGCACGAATCTTTGATTTCGTAGCGTAGCCAGTGTAAAATCTGGGTTATGCGCTACGAAATCACCTAAAGCATGTTGCGCTGCGAAACTGCTAAAAAGGATTTATGCGCTGCGAAAAAACCTAACAATGATTTAAGCGCTACGAAATCACCTAAAGAGCTTTGTAGCACATAATAAATTTCGAACAAAGCTAACACATGGAAATTGTGAGAGTTATGAGACCAATGATGAATGAGAATGCATGGTGGACCTTTATTTAAGTATACCATCAAGACTCCTAAGACTCAGACTCTAAGGCAAACAAGAAAAATCAAACTTAAATTAGCACCGACCTTTACCATCAAACTAATGTGAGAAATTTGGGCATTAGAATTCTTAAGTGATCACAGTGGCTCCACTTGGGATAGTGTGCTCCTGTAGTACACTAAGAACTCGCAGGTTCAGTGCTTTATCCATTTTATGACAAACATAGAATTGCTTGACGAGCATCTTTTTCCAGCTTCTTGGGCCTTCACCTCGGGCTTAAGCCTTTTGTTCAGCTTGTCATTATTTTCATCAAAAGAAAAACTGATAAAACAGGTATATACAATGTTGTGAGAAACTGATAGGATTTCAATCAATGATAATGCTTTAGGAACCTGCCATTAACAAGTCCTCCAGCATATGGTTTTCCATCAATTTCTTGCAGAATGTAAGTGTTGTTTCCATGGAAAGCAAAAATTTGATATGGGCCTTTCCACAAATTTTCAAATTTATCGTGCTTACCTTTTTCTTCAATTCTAGCTTCCCATTTCAGCGCTCTATCATGGATCTGAAAAGTAACTTCTTTGATCTTTTTATCAAATGTTCTCTTGATTATGTTCTGACTTTGTTGATGACTATCATACACCTCATTTCTTTTCTCCTGTAAGGCTATCAGCTGATTGATCCTTCTTTGTACAGCGTTTGGTTCCTCCTCTAATCCTTGAATCAGCTTCATTACAAGTACTCCAAGTGATGTTGGAAATATGGCTTCAGCACCGTATACTAACTCATATGGCGATGTTCCAATGGATCTCTTTGTACAAATCCAGTCAGCCCACAAAGCATATTTCAATTTCAAATGCCAAGCTTTCTTATTTTCTTGCAGCAGCTTCTTGATGATTCTCACAAGGCTTTTGTTTGATGATTCGGCAAGGCTATTTCCTTGCGGATAATAAGCAGTAGAGTGTCCAAGAGAAATTTGATATTGATGGCAAAATTAATCATCTTCTTGGACTTAAAAGCTTGAGCATTGTTAGTTATAATCTTCATTGGGCAACCAAATCTTGATAATATATTATTTTCTAAGAAAGAAATAATCACTGAATCATTTGCTTGCCTTGTTGGGACCGCTTCTATCCATTTGGTAAAGTAATCAGTGGTTGTGAGAATCCAGCGATGCTGACCTGATGAAGGAGGATGAATTTCCCCTATAAAATCCAATCCCCATTGCTGTAAGGTCCCTTCAACATATATAGGAACCAAAGGCAATGGCACAAGCTTCCTCTTTCCTTCAAATACTTGACATTCATGACATGTAGCTACCTTTTTATAGATATCTCTGAACATAGTTGGCCAAAAATATCCAGCCCTCAAGACCTTGTTTGCAGTAGCTTTCCAATAGTGATGTCCTCCACAATCTCCCTTATGGAATTCATCAATTACTTTATCAGCTTCTTCTTCAAGGAGACAATTTACAAATACCCCTCCTCCATCTTTCCAAAACAAATTTTGGTCATACACAAAATATCTTAAAGACTTCAGCTTGACAAACCGGGCTTTGGATTTTGAAAGATTAGTAGGGGCTTTATTATGCTGCAAAACAAATGCTACGTCCTTGTACCATTCTGAAACCAAGAATTTTTCATTTATTTGGACCAAATCCTCTTCATTTTCAGAAATTTCTGAGATCTCTGTACTCAAGTTAATGTCAAGACAGTCCAAATTTGATTGTGTCAGTAGCTTGGCTAAGCCTTGACCCTTTACCAACTTCGTGGGTTTAATCTCAATGTCATACTCTAACAATTTTTCTATCCACTTGCCCCTTTTTCCATCCGAATCAGGCTGTGTTAGAATATCCTTTATAACAACATTTGGAACATAGGCAACAATGTGAGAATGCAAAACATAGACTCTGAAATCCTTTATTGCTTTCACCAAGGCGTAAGCTTGCTTCTCTAGGATATTATACTTCAGTTCAGCATTAGCTAATGTCTTGCTAAAGAAAGAAATAGGTTGTTCAGTACCTTGATTTCCCCTTTGCAGCAAAACTCCAGCAATTGTATCCTCAGAAGCAAATGTAAAAATAAGGAATTCCTTGGTAAAATCTGGGCTGATAAGTACTGGTGCTTGTGTGAGTTCCTTCTTGATCTCCTCAAAAGATTTCTTTGCTTCAGCTGTCCACTTAAAGTCTACTCCCTTTCTCAACATCTTCGTTATATTCTTAACAACTTCAGCAAAGTTAGGAATGAAGCGTCTAACAAAGTTGACTTTTCCAAGAAAAGATTGAATTTATTTCCTACTTCTTGGTAGATCTAACTTTTGAATTGCACTAACTCTATTAGGATCAATCCTAATTCCTTCTTCAGAAATGATATGACCAAGAATTTTGCCTGATATTAAAGCAAAAATACTTTTAGTGGGATTAAGAGAAATACCAAACCTTCTACATTTCAACAAAACTCTTTCAATGTGCTTCAAATGATCTTCTTCTCTCTTTGAAAAAACTGTGATGTCATCAAGATAAACCACCACTGATTTATCATTTTCTTCAGCAAAAGCAATATCCATTGCTCTCTAGAAAGTGGCTCCTACATTCATGAGACCAAAAGGCATCTTGGTGTACATGAATGTTCCCCATGTCGTTGTGAAGGTTGCTTTCTCTTGATCATCTGGATGAGCAAGAATCTTATTGTACCCTGAGAAACCATCAAGCATAGACATCCTTTGTGAACCAACAATCTTTTGCAGAATCAGATCCATCTTGGGAAGAGGATAATTATTTTCAATGAAGCTTTATTCAGATTTCTAAAGTCTATATAAATCCTGATCTCTCCATTCTTTTTCCTAACTGGGACCAAATTAGCAAGCCAATTTGAGAATCTGATTGGAACAATAATCTTAGCATCAAAAAAAAAATTCACTTCCTTTTCAATCAATAGCATAAGGAGAGGATTAATTCTTCTTAACTTCTGCTTGAAAGGTTTTTCATTCTCCTTAATAGGAATGGTATGTTGTATAATTGAGGAATCATATTGTTTCAAGTCAGCATAGCTCCAAGCAAAAACATCAATGAACCTTTTCATCATCTCAACATATTTAGTCTTCATATCAGCTGAAAGAAATTTCGAAACCTTGACCATCTTGGGTACAACTGAATCCCCTAAATTGCAGTTTTCTACCTCTTCCTCATCAACGTGTAATTTTTGAGCTTTGAACACATCATTTTGATCAAACAATTTCTCAAGGGGAATGAGACCCTTTGGAATTAAGTTGTTTTTTAATTGTAAGACTTCAGACTTCTCCTTTGATTACACAAACATATTTTGCTAATCCATTTGAGTGCTCTCAAATTCTTCCTTTAACTCAATGAAATTCTTTACCTGCTGATCATCCTCAAAGACCTGCCAATTAGTGATGTTATCTGGTATAACTGGTCGGTGACGAACCTCCACCTCATACTTTTCAGAAGAGTGCATAGGAATAATAAAAAGGCTGGCATAAACAACAAGGGAGTCTGCAATAGAGTTTTGGTCTCTGGTTTTGATGGTGAAAGAATAGGCCTGAAACTTTTCCAACATGTCCAACACTAAGTTTCTATATGCCCTCATCCTTACATCCTTGGTTTGGTAAGCATCTTTTACTTGTTTAATTACCAATTCAGAATCTCCACAAACAGCAATGTTTCTAGCCTTCAACTTTAACAAAGCTTCTAAGCCTAAAATCAGAGATTCGTACTCGGCCATATTGTTAGTGCAATCAAAATTGAGCTTGTAGGAGAGAAAATTACTTTCCTTATCAGGACTTGTGATCCAAATCCCAGCTCCTGCCCCTTCTCTTCCTACTAATCCATCGAAGTATAATGACCACCAGCCTATTGTGTCTCTTTCATCTCTTTGCTGACCTCCTTGACATTGATTTTCTGAAAGTTTCTCTTCTGATTCTCCTCCAACTGATTCATTGAATAGAATGGCTGATCCGAGACCAGTATCAAATGAATAAATAGGAAAATTTTGAGGTTTGTCTTTGCTGCTTACCATATAAGCCATTCTGGTCTCCCGATACAATCTCCTTTGCTCACCAAAAACAGGGATAGTAGCATAGGTAAGGTCCATCTGCATCGTGCCCTTGATCTTTGTTGCCCACGATCTTGAAAGAAGCATCCCAAACATTGGTGGAATGTCAGCCACAACAATGTCCATGACAATTGTTTTTTCTGGAATTTGTGTGAGACCCACAAAAACATCTTTAATCAAACCAATGCATTGAACTCTTTTTGAATCAAAGGAAAATAAATCCTTATATGGTCTAGTTACCTCTAATCCCAATCTTTCCATGATCACCTTGGGCATAAGATTATGAGATGCCCCTGAATCTAACATAGCATTATGTAAGGTCATATCATGAATGCTAATGCTTATGTAGAAAGGAGGAAACTCTTCCTTCTATTCATCTTCAAGTCTTGGACCCAAGTAAATAATAGGATTATCTTCTTGTACATTTAAGATATCAGCTACTCCTGGTTGTGAATTGAGCATTTCAACAATCTTACTTCTGTATTTGTCTACCTTGAGGATTTCACTAAAGGGGACTAATATCTTGATTTTTGCAATCTCATTCTCAAGGTTAAAAACAGAAACAGTCTTCTCAATTTCTTTAGTAGGGGATGGAGCTTGAATATCCTTTTTGCCAGGTGGAGAATCATTTTTACCTTCAGAAACCTTTGAGTTGTCCTTATCTTCAACATCCTTTGAGGCATCTTTCTTGGGCTGTGCTTTGCTTGCTGTAATGGGCATGTTTCTATTCCTGAGATTGTACTGCTTTTGCATCTCAAAGATAGCATGTTGATAGCCCTTTAAATAGTCTGAAGGTTCTTCTCCTGGTTTGGTCATACTGGACTCATCATGTTCTTCCTTAGTCAAGAAAATCCCTGGCACTTCTTCATCAAGACAATGGATGGACTCCTAAGGAATTTTAGGTTCATCTTCTTCATCCACCAAATTTTGCTGGAAAGGTCTTACTGGAGGATCTGGCTGTTGATTCATGTTTTCTCTTGGCCTTTGCTGATTTTGAGGTCTTCTGAACTGAGGATTTCTAAATTGAGGTTCCTGCTGCGCTGGAGGAGCAGAGGTATTCCCAAGAGCCAACCGATCCATTAGCTTTTCCATAGTCTTCATCATTGAGTCAAACTTAACTTCTGGAGCTGAAGTGGAAGGTTTCTCTTCTTCTTTCATTTTAGCTTTTGCCATCTTTGATTTCTTAGCAGCAATCATGTTTACTTCCACTTTAATTGCATCGTTTTTCATGTCAGCAAGAGTAGCATAATCCCTTTCTCTGAGTAACAGAGAGAAGTCAGAATCAAATGCTTCGGCGTATCTCATTTGTGCCAAGGCCCCAGGAAGTTTCAAATGGACTGGGATGGAAATTAAACCTCTTGGAGAAGTTTTGAACAGTTTCATCAGGTGCTCTTCTAAGATTGTTTTATCCAGTAAGAGCTTGGACAGGGTTAGTTCTGTTTCCCCATTTCCTTAGAAAACTATCTTCAAACTCTGCCCAACTGTGAATGCTTCCAGCTATAAGAGCTTTAAACCATTTTCTAACCTCTCCAATGAAGGTTTGTGCAAACAATCTTAGCTTCACATCCTCATCATCAACTTCCTCTCTATCAACAAAATCATTGAATCTGTCTACATGTTCTTCTGCTGTGATTTCTTCATCTCCACCCCATGTTGGAATTCTGGCAGCATATTTGCTGGGAAGGTCATGTAAAACAGCAGGAAGAGCTAGTGGAGCATACCTAGCAGGTACGGCCATAATTAATGGAGGAGCATTGATGACAGGTATTGTAGGCACAGAGGAACCATAACTGATATGAGGTGGGTTTCCTAGTGTCTAAGAGCTACTAGGACTAGCAGAGGCAGAGGATAAAGTGCTGATATGAAAAGGACTATTTGGACTTTGCAAACCACTGACAAATGTACTCCAATTTGGAAGGGGTAGACCAATTTTAGATTTGAGTAAGACTTCAAAAGGATCAAGCTCTTTGAGTTTATTTAATCTTACTCTTCTAACAACAATTTAGAAGTAAAAACGTCCCAAAATTCCTCATCTTTTTGTGACACTAAGGACGAAGTATCAATACCTCTTTTTTGTAAATCTAGAATAATTCCAATAACTTCTTCTTCGTTTTCAGACCTCAACAACACCTCATGAATCTTATCATCAACAATTTTGTCCTCGGGACTTCTTGAAAATTCAGAGAGCAAAGATTTTGAAAAAGATGGAGTACCTGGTGTTTCAATAAATCTTTGTCTGCGCCTTGAAATGGTGTTTGGATTGTCCACAGAAGTAGGTGGATCTGAGTCAAGATTGCTCCATGTATATCTCCCTCTCGAAGCCACCTTTTAAACTTTTTGAAAATGTATGGAGTCACCAAGGTAGATTGCAACCTCGAAAAGTCTTCTAAGCTCTTGCTACCTTGAGAAGTTTAGTCTCTTGATTTCGAGAATGATTAATCTTCAGGCTCCCGACAAACGCACCAAAATTTTATCTCAAAATCAGGCGCTGGAAGGCTGAAGACCAGGAAGACTTCAAGTAACTGTTTCAAACCTACTTTAGGCTGAGGCTTAGCCTCCCCAACCTGAGAGGGCTCTCTCAAAGAATTAATGATCTTTGATTATGATAAAGATGGCTAACTCTTGTGAAACAAAGGTAAAATGTGAGTGGTGGAAACACAATTAGTAACTATCCATTGGGCTTATGGAGTCAACATCATTTCAGTATATAACAACGTTATCAACCTTACATAGAAGTCAAGGCATTTAGGATTCAATACATTTAGAATATCCCAGAAACATATAGGACTACACAGTCTATGAATGTATACAGGAAATTAGAGCACCGTGAGTGAGTTCTAAGTGATTACACATTCATACCACTGCAAATATTGGGAAAAGAACAATACAACACATTTTGAACATTGAATCCTTCCTGAGTCCTGAGAAGCAAAGCCAATTTTGTATTACTGAAAAAGAGTCTTTACATAAAGCCAAATATCAGAGTTTTTCTGAATAATTTTCCAACCCTTGGTACATTTCTCTTTCTCCTATATATAGAATTCTTTTACAAGGCTGAGATTCTTCCTCCCACATGAGGGGAACTTGAATTCTACATCTTATGACACCTATTCAAATTTTAACTACCTATTAAATGTAACAAACTGCTAACTAGACTTTTTAGAGATCTAAGGCAAATAAGAGTCTAACTTCATATCACGCTAATAATAGCCTTAATTAAAATCAATTCTCGTTCTTTGATAAGTGGTCTTTTTTTAGTTTGGTTGTGGTAGGTGTTTATAGCTGCCTGCTGGCCCTTAATGTCACATCTTATCCACTGCTCCTGAAAAGTAGGAAACATCCCCTGTTTATCTGCTTTTGGTTTTCCTCAAAGATACTCGAAACCAATGAACCATGCCCTTCTTCTTTGATTATACAAAAATATATTAGGATGCCACGTCCTTGATGTGTTGTCAACCTTTTCCATGTGTGAAGACAAAACCTCCTCCAAGCTGTCTGATATATCATGGACTATAGTACCTCTGATCACTTTATAACAAAAATTTTAGCATTCGAATATAAGTCTCTTCCACTTGTTTCTTCCTTTGTTGAATGTTGACACCTGTTACATGATCCTTTTAAGAGATTCCTTTTTCAAAAATTTCCTCTCGGTCCCTCAAAATTGGTTGACTAGGTTTTAATTTTGTAGCTACAGCAATTTCGTAGCGCGCTGCGAAACTGCTGTGTGTTAGGCATCATCTTCAGCAGTTTCGTAGCCCGCTACGAAACTACTATGTAATCACCAAAACACAGCCTAATACCAAAAATTCGCTATCTTGAGCTTCTTTATATTTAAACATTCTTTTCAATTTCTCCAAAGATTTTCAAAACTGAGTGGAAATGTATGATTCTTCAAGAAGGATTATAACAAGGAAAACCATCAAAATTTGGAACATAACCTTACTTAAGGAGATCCTTTTTGCTGGCTTAACTGCATCTTTAAGTCCTCAATTTGTTTCTTCATGACTCTAATCCCAGCTCTCAGCTTTGTATTGACCTTTCTAATGAATTGTGCTTCTTTTATTGCAGGGATAGTCCGGCTACGGAATTGAACATTACAATCAACCACCTCGGGTGTTTGAAATGTTTTGTCCTCCCACCGAGCTTGCATTTGGTTAAAATAAGCCTCCTTGATTGCATGTTTCCTGGAAGCTTTCTTCAGTCTAGCAATTTCAAAATTTGCCAATTCCAACTTCCTTTTCAACTCTTCAACACTATCTTCTTCTTGAAGGGTAACTGCTTTACCTTTATCTTTTCCTTCATGGACTGTGTTATCTCCTCTGTTTCATCTGCTCCTGGCAGTACCTCTTGTATGTGTTTGAAATTCCTCGTTATGGGTTTTCTTGGCTTAAAGACAAATTGAGCAACCTGATCATCAAACTTGAGTTTTTTCAAGGCTTTGACTCTCTCAGCCTTGTCTTTTCCTGACTCTATCGAATCTGCTTGAACCAGGGGAGATTCTTCAATATCAATGGCTTGCAGTAAGTCATTCAAGTCTCCCTTTGAAACAGGGCTTTCCTCAATAATCACTTACTTGCCTTTTTCTTTAGCTACCTGGCTCCTAGTCCTTCTTCTTTGGACTCCTTCACCTGTGCTTGATTCATGTGCACCTTCTTTGATCTGAGTTTTCTCTTTAAGGGACTACTTGGGTGTATCTTGGATAGTCAGTGGCTTGGTGGATTCCCTTACTTGTTTCCTAGTCTTCAACTTTGCAAACCTCTTGGATCTTGTTTCTGCCTGATGACCAGTTGTTGTTGGAAGATCTTTTGCAGCTTGAGGATTGAGACCAGTCTCATTCTTGAAACCAGACATAAACATGAATGTGGGCCAGTGCCTACCTACTTTCTGGAGTTCATGCAGCACGATCAACTTAACTAAGCCGTGGTGAAACAATGAGGTCTCGCAGGCTTCTTTCCTTAGCTGCACCTTATCACACATTTTTCTCAAACTACGAAATAAGTAGAAAGGTAAATCAAGAGATATCTTTCCTGTGAAATGCAGCAGAAGCTTAAAATGATATGAATACACCTTATTGTATTTCCCTTCACAGGTAAGGTACCTCTATATGCAGGTAAGCAAATTGGCATATGAGTCCTTGACATAATTTCTAGGCACAGACTTGTTTAAATCTGAGTCAATAAACTCGGGCTTCAGAAATTCTTTGCAGGGGGTCATATCAAATTTGAAATTCTTAAACCAAGTTTCTTGCCCCCTTGGAATCTCCATAACTGTGGATATTACCTCTGGTGAGACTTGCAATTCGAGCATCCCAACCTTTGAATTCAGCCCTGTGAAATTCAAAGCAAATTACTTGGTGATTTGTGCATGACCTCCCTGGAGTTTCTCGCAAAAATTCCAACATCCAACCTGCTTGAACGCATGCTCAACTTCTCTGTTCTTCAAGATAAGGTCTAAACCTTCACGTTCATTCCTCAAACATCTCCCTGATCTGTGCTCTTTCCTTTCTGTAGATCCTTCCATGAGACTTCAGCGTAATGAAGGTTAGATATACTAGCGTTGCTCAATCTTCAATCTCTGCCTCGCTTGAATGGCTGCCTCGCTTGATAACTACCTCGCTTGATATATAATGCATTCAAATTTAAAACTTGCAGAGTTGTTCCTCATGCAACGAATACAATCATAATTAAGACTGTCAATACCTGGCTTTTCTTGGAACTTGCAATCCGAGCGTACCAAGGTACCTAGTGGCTGTAATGATGGAGATAAGCGGTTGGACATGATATGTGGAGTGTATAAGCTGACAGTGAATGATGCAACCATAACTAAACTTAACAGATTTGACAGTTAGGAAAGATTTGCTACGGATTGCACGAATCTCCGATTTCGTAGCGCAGCCAGTGTAAAATCTGGGTTATGCACTACGAAATCACCTAAAGCATGTTGTGCTGCGAAACTGCTAAAAAGGATTTATGCGCTGCAAAAACACCTAACAATGATTTAAGCACTACGAAATCACCTAAAGAGCTTTATAGCACATAATAACCTTTGAACAAAGCTGACACATGGAAATTGTGAGAGTTATGAGACCAATGATGAATGAGAATGCATGGTGGACCTTTATTTAAGTATACCATCAAGACTCCTAAGACTCAGACTCTAAGGCAAACAAAAAAATCAAACTTAGATTAGCACCAACCTTTACCATCAAACTAATGTGAGAAATTTGGGCATTAGAATTCTTAAGTGATAACAGCGTCATAGCTTAAAAATGTCAAGAAAGAAAGCACTAGAACTTTTAGCTTTCCTAGAGATATACTCTCTCTATTGATGAATTATTTAGTGTAATGTGGTGGTGGAACCCTGATAACAAGAGACTCAATGCCCGAAGGTAAAAACCCCACGATTATTGAAAACGAAATAAGGGTTTAGAGGGTGCAAAACCATTTATACTTACATCCGAGGATGAGGATCATTCGGGCTTTGGTTTTTAATCAATACATAATTTTGCAACTAAAGAAATTATGAATATGAAACCTATCCTCTGAAATTAATAGCATGAGGAAGCTTATTATTATTTTATTTTAACAATGGGGGACAACATTGTAGGTGCAAGCTCATGCCTATGCTTTTGAGAGGTTAGGAAGGCCACATCCTACCAAGGCCAGATGTATGTATAGCATAACATATTGAACATTAAAATTCTCACAATGAGACAAGTATTCAACATCATTTAGATCAGCGACTTTACCTTTCAATTCCTTTACCTCTTCTTTCTCAAAATTACTATGGTCATGAACAAGAACAATTCTACATTTTTTTTCCATTCTTTCTCTTACTAGGCCAAACTATAAATCCACACACTTATCATAATAATAGGTAGGAAATTGGATTCAAAAAATAAATCTACAACATTCATCAAAAAATGGTGCACCCTTGGCCATGATTACTTGAAAAGAACAACGAAATTTAATTCAACATTGCAAATTTAAGGCTTATGCAATTACGTACATGCCCTATGTATTAAGCACACCATTTTCTTCCTCAATTGAATTTGGGTTTTGATTGTTGGAAACAAGGATGTTAGCAACTCAAGCACATTCCCTCTCATGTTTATATAACTAGTTTAATTATTAGGAACTTGAAGTAGAAAGGTGATGATTCTTAGCACATAAGCCTTAGAAAGATAGAAATCATATTCTCTTCCTTGGCTTCCAAACTCAACTGCAACTGTAATCTCAAGAAATCTAGAGTTTTGATCCACACCAATGTTTCTTCCTTGTAGTCAATGAAATTGTGATAGCAACTATAAATTTTCTAACAATGCTTAAATTACTTTACAACAACACACTCAAACATCTATATATTGATTCTTTTGTAAAATTGGAAAGCAATTTCCAAGTTGTAGTACAAGGGGTGGAGATGGAGGAGATGAAAATGCAAGAGTAAAAAGTAAGGATGAGGTGGGAAGCATGAGGGAGCTTAGTGCATTATAATGATGCATTGGTGAAGATGAAGGAGACTTCAATGCAAGATGAAAATATTATGAGGGGAAGTAAAGGAAATAAGGGAGTAGCCTTAGGGGCAGGGAGGGGAGGGAGTAGAAGAGATAAGGATGAGTATGGGAGGTAGAGTGAATGATATGTGAGGAGAAGTTAAGGGGAGGTAGGAAATAATTATAAGTTGTGGTAGGATTGAAGAAATGATAGGGAGAGAATTGGAGGAGGAGGAGGAGGAGGAAGGGGAGAGATGCAATGGTTAGAGAGGAGGAGAGGAAGGTGACGAGAAGTGGGTAGAATAGTTTTGGGGTAAGTGAGGGTGAATAGGGTGATGGGGCTGAGTAGGAGGTGGTAAGTGGAGAAGAGTAGGCATAGGAGGAGATTCAAGAGAAGGTAAGGAAGGTGAAAAGGTGGTGTGTATGGGGAATGGAAAGAGAATAAGGGAAGTAATGAGGTGAATATGAAGGGGGAAATGAGGGGAGGTGAGGAGACATGAGGGAGTGTAATGGATAAGGAGGGAATAGGAGAGGAAGGGAAAGTATGAATGGGAGACAAGGTGGACATGGTATAGGAAAGAGAGAGGTGGGGGAGGGTAAATTTTTTGTGAGGGATCATACAACAGAAGAAGAGGAGCAAGGGAATGCAAAGGAGGTAGGAGAGGGAGGGGAGGGAATGGGAGGTTGAGGTTGGTAGGTAGGGGGTGTGTGAGTGTGTAAACGAGAGGAAAGAAGGGGTAGAGTAGGGATAAGTAGGAGTAGGGGTGGGAAAGTAGGTAAAAGGGAGCAACAAAGACATGGGTTTTAAACCTGTACAAAAATTACCTACAAACGAATTCTTAAAAGCAAAAATAAATAATGGCGAGAGCATAAAACATAAAACATTTATACATAGAGATTTTCCCCTAGATCCCAAAAATGCGACTACCAGATTGATTTTTCATTATATTCCTTTCAATGTTACAATACATATATATACAAGCGGGATCATCCATATATACAAGTCTGGCGCAACATACAAGGGGGGCTTCCACCCCCCGTCTGTGGGGTAGTCGTGAAAAGAATATAAAACACACCCAACATTCTCCCACTTGTTGTTTTCTTTCCACATGAGAGCTTAGTCATTGTTCCATCCCTGTAATGCCCATTATTTCCATACACCAAGAGAACTTCTCAGTGCTCACAGATTTTGTCAATGCATCTGCAGTATTCTTCAAAGTGTCCACCTTTACGAGCAACACCTTTTTTTCCTCAACCACATCCCTCACAAAGTGATACTATATATAACTAATATATTGATAAATATGAGAATTACTTACTATATAATAATTGAGAAAAATCATTATAAAGAAAAAGTTACAACTACAGTAATAGGGAAAAGTTACAACAATTTGGATTGAAGATGTTATAAAACTAATTTAACCAACCAATTCAACCATTTTTAGTTTGGTTCAAATAACAATCACTTATACTTATCTTCAAGGTTCCCTAGTTAAGCTTGATGGAGGGAAGTCTAAGACATAGAGTTTTACAATGAGAGTTACTAGGTGCACATTTTCTACCTCATGTACTCTTATAGAAGACTCTATAACACACCAATGAGTCAACAATGGGTATTTAGCAATGGAACCATTCACGTAAGAAGATTAATTAAATAACAATAATATAAGTACAAAAATATTTAACTAGAGCTATATATATATATATATATATATATAATTGAATAAAAGTGTTCTTATTAAGATATAACTTAACCGGTATCTTAGCTAGAAAAAATCACTTCAAAATAACACAAGAAGGAATTGGTAGGCTATAATCCTTCTAATCATTAATAGATTATCTACTCTAACTCTTACATCTTCTCTCAATATTGAGTTAATGGGGTATAGATACAAAATCAAGTGAAAATAATTCAAATTAAGGTTTATTCTTTGGATGACAAGTTGACCTGATACATTGCATACATATAATGAATATATAATTAAACAAGTCCACATAGTGGCATCGCATTGCATACATATAACGAATATATAATTAAACAAATCCACATAGTGGCATCACTTGCCCTTGCTTTAGGCATTCTAGATTCAAGGAAAATATAGTAGGTTCATGTTTAAATATTTAGCAAATTTGTCTAATATGTGATTTCTATGATTCACCAATGGTAATAATTCTCATCATTAATCATTAGGAGGAAAAAAAAATCCAAGGTAGACGTTGAAGCATCTTAAAGTAGATATATGTGAATGATTGTCATTTGTAAAAGTGCATGCATCACTTTGCCTCACATTATGAATAATAATAATTTTTGCATTGTACAAAGACAATTATGGTTGAGGAAAAAGATAAATTTTGATAAAACTCAACTTGCACCTTAGAAGTATGAATTATTAATGAAATTACATCATAAAGAATACATTTTATCTAATTGCTCATAATATAGCTTTCTAATTAATAATTGTACATGTATATGTATCTTTGATATGAATGCTTCAATATTGAATAAGTGTAGTAGATTGAAAATTTCACTCTTCAATAAATGAATCAACTTATGATATTACTCTCACTAAGACTTAACATAAATAACACAGAAATAGGTAGGTGCTTTGACGTTAGAGTTTTGGATTCTCCTTGCTATTTTGTTATTTGTTTGGATATCATTTGTTTCTAACTGCACATGCATGCACAACATGGGGATAAGATGGCTTCTACATGGCATTGAAGTGGACAAAGTGGCAATCACCAAGCTTTAAAACATGGAACAATGCTTTCCCACTACGTTGGACTCCCGAAAAAAGATACAAAAGGTCACCACAATCATTCACATGAGGGAAGACATGTGTGGATGGGATGAATTTGTAAACATGGGGTAAATATCTAAAAACAATATAGCGTTTTCCACAATCACTATAGTTAGTGCCTATGTAGCAAGATAGAGTTAGTGTAGGGATAGAGTGATCTCCATGTCCTCCTCTTACTACCTTTATTTCTATGTGTCTACCACTATGATTTACATTCAACAACAATAGTCACTTAACAAATATGATATATTTTTGGAATAAATTACATCCTAAATTATTAGATTTTCACATCAACAATTTTTTAAAATTATAATTATATATATATATATATATATATATATATATATATATACCGATTTAACTGATATATTGGTAAATCTGAGATTTATATATATATTAAAAATATATATATAAATCTAATTGTTTGTTATTAAATACTTTCACAATATATAACTGATATACTGATAAATACTATATATAATAACTGGAAAATTTTATTATAATGAAAATGTTACAACTGAAGTACATCTATAAATACACCATTGTGTTCATATTAAAAAGAAACCAAAACCTAATCTTTAAATTGTTTGTTATTAAATACTTTGTAAAATACAGCCAAAATTTTAATTCTCTTTCCCAAAAAAATGTATTGTGAAATGTATTTATTGAATATAATTTTTAAAAAATAAAAAATATAAAAATGAGTTGAATAATATCATATAAATATAAATATATATATTATATATATATAATATAAAAATGAGTTGAATAATATCAATAATCTATGGCATATTATACCATAGCAAATGTAATAGATGTATTGCAATCAACATAAATTTATTGAAATTTTAGTAATTATGAAAAATTTAATTTGAAATTTTATTAATTATGAAAAAAATTAAAAACAATAAAATTTTAAAAAAAATTCTTTAATCCATACCAAATGTAATAGATATAGTGCAATTAACATAAATTTATAGGAAAAAAATTAAACATCTTTATAATTGTAATAATTTGTTTTTTATTATATATAATTGTCTATATTATAATAATTAATTTTTGCTATTATATTATTTTTTTAATATAAGTTATTTTCAATTTTATATCGGTAACTTCAGTTAATTCCAAAATTAGACCCATTTTTTTAAAATACAATGAATATATAAAAAATAAATGTCAATGTAGCGGAAAATGAGGTGTCCAAGCTATCCTTATATCTTGGAGCAAAATATTAAAAGTCAAACGACTCTTCGTCTCGTTGCTCCCAGCGCCCGCAAAGTGCATTTAACTGGCAACTCGCAACTCAACTGAGCGCGTCGTCATTGGTAGCGAAGAATATCAGCGGTGGTGATTTCAAGATGTCAAGCAGCAGGTCGATGCTGGGGATGAGTGTGGAGGTGCGAAGTAACGAGTCCAGGTATCGTGGTGCTTGGCTGCAGGGAGTGATGGTGGCCATCTATGTGCCACCTGGGCGAGCGCGTCGTTGCAAAATACGCTACCAACAAGAATTTCAATTCCTCATGGACAACGGGCAACCCTTGACAGAAGATGATGTGTCATATACGCAAGTCAGACCCATTCCTCCCCTCTTGTCAGAAACACGCTCTTACTCCGTTGGGGATATTGTTGAAGTTTACGACGATCATTGCTGGTGGTGGGGCTCCGTCGTTAGAGTGTTTCATGCTGCCGAGTGTTTCTTAATCCATAATCCTCAGACTGGCTGCTACAACAAATTTCCTCTCTCCAAACTACGCCATCCTCTAAAATGGTCCAAAGGAAGTTGGTCGCTGTTGTACTCGAAGGTGACACCTTTATTGCGATTATAGTTTCATATCATTTTTTCTTCTTTTCTATTGCGATTATAGTTTCATATCATTTTTTCTTCTTTTCTATTATCATTTCTTCGGTGATGAACTTCATATGATATAGAATTCCCATTAGAATCAATAATTTGTTTCTGCGGTTAATTAATGGATTTTTATAGTCACGTTCTCTTTTACTTGTTTCCAATAGAAAGAGGATGATTTGAAGTGTTCGAGTAATCCAGGATTATCAGAATTCTTCGCTTTTAAGTAGTTTTGTAAACCTAGGGTTCAAACTATAGCTTCATGATTATTATGTACCTTTGAGGTTAATGTTTTGTAAACCTAGGGTTCAAACTATGACTTCATGATTATTACGTACCTTTAAGGTTCAATGCATTAACGTCCACCTGGATTTCAAGAGAACTTTGAAATATTATTGTTTCAAGTTGAACTAGGGCTTTAAAAAATGATGAGGATATTGTGCGTTTATGCAGACTTGGCATTCGTTTATCCATTAATGAACTTTTGTTTTCAAGAATTAATGAGCTTTTGTTTTCAAGATTTTTTTAAAGAGGTGTGTTTTCACCTCGGTTGCAAGAGAACTTTGAAATATTCTGGTTTCAAATTGAATTTTAGGGCTTTAAAAATGATGGGGATATTGTGCATTTATGCGGACGTGACACTGGTTTATCCATGACATTAATCAGATTTTGCTTTCAAGAATCTTTGTAAAGAGACAGGGTTTAGAAGACTTTAAATATCTGTTTTTTAATTAATTTATTGAATTTCAGATCCAAATCATGACCTTCCACTTATTATGCAATTGGGAGGGTCCAATATATCCTCCATTGTATGAATGAATTGGTGTAAGCTTCTTTAAGTGCCTAATAATTATAAAGTCTGAAGTTGCATTTGAGCCCTAAATTTTACAAAGTCAAAATCAAAGTCGATGCCAATTTACTTTTTCACCTTAGTTTCAAACTTTCTGGAGAGCTTTGAAATATGTAATACATTTTCTTTCGAGTTGAATTCTGTAGAATATAACAATGATATTGTCCATTCCCACAAATTTGAAACTCAGTTGCATCTGTGTACAAGTATGGTTGATTATGCTTACTACGTTATAGATGGGTTCGTATTTCATATCCCTGCCTTGTGTATAAACATTAATCCTTTGATTATGCTTACTACGTTGTAGATGGGTTCATATTTCATATCCCTGCCTTGTGTATAAACATTAATCCTTGCCTTCTAAGGTGAATGTAATTCTCTTCAACTAGTTGTGCAGTGAAGGAGAGATGGATGATTTAATTCCAAAATTATAACGCACTAAATTTTTTTTCCTACTTTTACTAATTCTCTCTCAGAACTTGTATTATTATGTTTCCTAGTGAACTTAGGAGGACCTTGAGTCCCTCCATAATACAATGGCTAATGTATTATTTCTTGTGTCTTGTAGCATTCAAGGGATGTCATCTATGATGGAAACTGTCCCGTGGCTGAAAATAGTGAGCAATCTTCTGTTGCATCATGTCCTGGGGATATGCAATCCCAAGAGCAACCATGTAGCTTGGTAGGAACGAGGGTACCACAGAAAACTCAAGAATGCTCAAATTTCCTCAATGCTAAGCGAGTTGTCAAAGATTCAAGACAGTCCAAGTCTTTTGGAAATGGATTAAAGAATGTTGGAGCCCGTCCTTTGAAAGGAGTCAAAAGACCGTATGTCCCTGATGACAGAAGAGATAGAACATTCAATGGATTAAAGAATGTTGAAGCGAATTCTCCTGCCCGTCCTTCTAAACGAATCAAAAGACCGTGTGTCCATGATGACAGAAGAGATGGAACATTCAGTGGCATTCAAAATGGAAAATGCGATAATGTCAAAAGGTTTACGCGTGGAGATTCGGCAGAAGCCATGGAGCAAAGGATAAAAACACATGAGATGCAGTTACTGGCATATCGTTCTGTGTTAAAGGCCTTTCACGCTCAGAATCCAAGTTCCTTAAGCTTGGAACAACATTGTTTGCTGACCAACCTCCGTATTCAATTCCACATTACTAGCGATGAAAATACACGCGAGTTGAAAAGAGTCACTTCTCAGTCCTAATATCTGATGTTGGCATCTTGTGAAAATGCATTTTATGAGTATGTCAACATCAGGGAGCCAAAACATTCTAACGGCTCCAGTCAAAGCAGTTGACCTTTCAAACTATTGATTAATAATAAAGCTGAGTACATTCAGGAAATTGGACTCTGAATCTAAAGCGCCTTTGTTTGGTCTTTTATTTGACATGATTTCAAGATGTCCACAATTCAGTCGAATTTCTTCTTATGAGCACATTTTCGTGACAATTGAGTTTAAATATACCAAGAAAATTAATTTGGAAGTCAGAATTAAGCAAGAGTTCAAAGTATAAAGGATGTTAACTCGCTCAATAGTCTATGAAAAGCTCTTTATGTCATAATATATCATTCAGAAGAGAATTCAAATTTATAAATTTTATTAAAACTTTTATATTGAAAATATAATAAATGCAGGAAGCATCTGACTTCATGTACATTGATACTGAACCCTATCAAACAAAGCTCGTTTCTTTGGTCCACAAACCTAATTACCTTTAAATTTATTATCCTTCCCATGAAGTATTCAGTTATTGGATCCCTGATTTGAATCCTTGGGCAGGCTCCTTTCTTGACTGTGCAATAACTACTTATGTTTTCTACTTCTTGTTCTGTGTAATGGGAAGGACGAGCCACAAACAGTCAAATTTTTTTCTTACATAATATCTTAAATAACTTTGAATATCCCAATACAAAACAGTACATACTTTAGGCAAACTAAATGCAGGTGGAGCCCAATCTGTCTGCAGCAAGTTTAATGGGAGAATTAAGAGCAGTTGGTTTGTAAGACTTTTGATGCTCTAACATCCAATCTGATTCTCTCTATCCACCACTAGCTTTGTTGTCGCAGCTGACAGCATCCAAAATTATTTTCTGGGTTCTTAAGTGTAATCTACATTTAAGTTATTTCGCTTGCGATTCCTATATCAATTTATTCACCCAGTTTCAAACTATATTGTATTAATTTCTCATGCAGTTAAAATATTGTTACTTGATAGTCTATACACAGCTGCTGGTGCAGTTAAATCTTAACGCTTCTTCCTTTAAGAAGAATTTGTATATTTTGGATTGAAAATTGAGTTCAATATTGATGTTTGTGCTCTAAGGTATGCTCAATGACACCAGGTTGTGTAAGGAACACAAGAAAATAACCTATAATACTACTCCCATAGAAGATCACGTTAGTCTCGACAAGTTGGTTAGAAGGTCACATTAGTCTCGACAAGTTAGTTAAGTAATGTGGAGTTGTGACACTGCAGATTGGGCCATCTATGTAGAACTAGTTGGTCAAGTAATGTGGAGTTGTGACACTGTAGATTGGGCCATCTATGTAGAACTAGTTGGTCAAGTAATGTGGAGTTGTGACACTGTAGATTGCGCCATCTATGTAGAACTAGTTGGTCAAGTAATGTGGAGTTGTGACACTGTAGATTGGGCCATCTATGTAGAAACTAGTAGAGATGAGGCGGAAAACTTGGTTATGGGTGGGATGTGGATTCATCGTAAATTTTGTAGTTGTCTATAAATTACTTTTATGGTAAGCATCATTAGGACAATTCCTAAAAGATACTACAATCCCTTTCAAAGGTAAGCATCATTAGGACAGTTCCTTAAAGATACCACAATCCCTTTTAAAGGACTTCTTGAATTGATTCATATAGACAGCAACATATGTGAGTCACTGCAAACTATATGGCATGCTGGTGCAAGGTACTTTGTTACATCCATTGATGATTCATCTAGTAGAATGCCAATTGCTTTTCTTAACAATAAATGAAAAGTTTAGATACCTTAACAGTATTTCCAGCTTTGGCCGAAAATTAGACAGCAAAATCTCCCAGGAAAATTAATGTGACAATTACAACAAATACTTTTCTACAATGTTTACTATGTGATAAAGGAAAAGATGAAGCAAGATGAGCAAACCGAAGATATATATTGTAAAATGTAAAGGTGAAAAACTTGCTCAAAAAGACAAGATGATATTTTCATTAACTTTAGGTTTGTTTTTATGCATACTCGATACAGAAATTTGCACTTGATGGAAAGAACAGAAATACTTTAAAGGTGAAGGCCTCTCTTAGAAGAATGACACTAAAATATGCTGTCAAGTATCTCTAAGCAAGTTACAAATCTAAGGTGCCATATAGATGTAGGAATTACAAAAACGCTAGATGTCAATTGCAACGTCTACCAGAGCATCTCACTAGGGACAAACCACTGCAAGAGAAACTGCTAAATTATACACTTGCGATATACAATAAAATTCATGAAGGAAATTTAAGGTCCTTACCATATAATCCTTGCTTAACAAGAATTTTTTCTTGATTTCTATAATAAATAGGGAAGCCTATGCTTAAATGTGTATTGTAATATCCACTCAACCTGGAAAGACACACTCGCTTTAATACAAAGTAGATGTATTGAAGTCTACCTATTTTTGGTGGTCCTTGTTTTGATATTTAGCAATATATCTTTTGGAAGAGGAGGTTGGAACTTGGAAATATGGAATTCTACTCTGTCCCAAGATGGCCATTGCTGGCTCCAAATAAGACCCCCGGTTGATCAACCAATCGCATGAGATATAAATGCATTTAAATATTGGGAAAAAAATTAAATGAACAACTGATGCCTAATGTAACCCTTAGGGGAATTGGCCAAAAATTTTGGTCAATGCCCAAACTAATAGCAGTCAATGTAAATGAAATGCAATATAGCATACCTTGTAGTAGGTGTAATAAGTGCACGAGTGGTGAAGTCAACTTGAAATAACACAAATGTGCCATGTACTAAATGCTTAGAAGGCTCGATACCAAAAAACGCTCACAAAAAATCTTGGCTAAACCTTGCAACAAGAGCTCTATGAAGGCAGTGTCTTTGTCCTACTCTATCTGCTCATGTGATGTGCAAGAGGCAAAGAGGGACACGGAAAGCTCATGTGACGCAAGGGGTTGAAACTTCTAAAACAACTTAGTATTTGAATGATCAATGCAAACATGTGGTGTTCTAACATAACTTTGTTGAATGACATGGAGGTATTTGTCCCAATGTTTGTTGGATTGATGATTTAAGCATAAGTTGTGCACAATTGTCTTATTAATGATCTCAATATGTTCGTCAGTCTAAGATAAAAAACACATGGAGAGAAGAAACCTGAAGTGTATCCAAATTTGTTGGAAGATTAGAATTGCAGCTTTTGGTGCATCATTGTTATTGTTGTAGGGATTCGAGACAACCATGTTGGAAAAAACAACACACTATTATGAAGATGTAATCATGTTTATGTTCGTAGACTTTCCAGAAATGAAATTCATTGAACTAGATTCCGATGGTTAAGAAGGCACTGGTAGATGCTAACACATGCCAAGCTTTTGATTGGAAGGCACAGACAAGCTACAATGAGAGCACTGACATATATAATCATTAATATTCTTTAGCATGATTGGGAAATATGTTGCAGAAGGAATTGAAGAGTCTCATCGATTGAAAGGTGTCTTCCAAGGAGAAGAAATGAGATTCTTTGAATAGTTTATTTAGCACCAACTAGCACACATGACTAATTACAATTGTACAATAACTTATTGAAGAGTATAATTCAGGAAAGGTAAATTCTGCATAATGAGTACAAAATATGGATAAGTAGGATAAACCAATTTTTAGTCATCATAATTACTGCATATGATGTCTAATCTGCGAACAAGTATCCATATGGGGATGGCTGAGAAGGAATAGACTTTATTATCTCGTCTTTGGATCCATTCTGTTATTAGATAATGATGTAATTATTGTAGACATTATGCCTGTTCTGTATGGCTATGTTTTTGAATTGACGAACTGCAGAATTTCAATGGCTGATGGTTTGTATGTAGAATATTTTCCTTTTCTGAGGAAGAAGTGCCACCAATGTTTAATTGTTTAAACTATGACAAAAAATTCCTTATCATTGGAAGCATAACCTAGCTTGGCATGGAACAGAGCTTCAAAGTGATAAACCATAGGAATCAGGATGTTCTCCCTACTTAAGAACAATACCTATGGAAAACTATGACGAATTTGTCTCTTAATTCAAATGGTTTTTGAACGTCAGAGTGCAAGTGCCTCTGAGTATTGGATGTCTTTGAGATACTAAAAACTTTTTTCAGTTCAACCACTATTGGAATAATTTGCTTAAGAGGATGAAAAGTAGAAGACTAGTGGTTATTGAATATCACATAGAAGTTGATGTGTCCTAAGAAATGCTTTACCACATTTCTATTAGTCGACGTAGGTTGCTGTTTGAGCAATTGATTTTCTCAGGATCTACATGTATGCCCTTAGAGCCAAATAGCAATCTAGTCAACCCCACTATAAGCCTTCCAACACCATTCAAGTGTGGTTGTATGGGGGATAGCCAATTGCTTTGAGAGAACAACAGTTCTTGGCTTCACTTGTCAAGTTGCTCCCAAGTAATCTGAAACACACAAGCTTTCAAAAAGAAGGAATAATTTCGACACACTGTGCAAAGAACACTTACAAACAACAAAAACCCTAATCTATGCTTGAACTGTCCTAATTTATGCAAACCCTAATTCATGCACTAACCACAAAACCCTAATTTTATCTCTACAACCTTAATTCACATAAAAACAATGCAATCCTAGTTCGTGTATTAGTGTTGCAAGCCTAATTGCAGCTGTGATGACTTTAGCCCTAAACTACAAGGTAAACCCTAATGCTCATGGATAAAGGCAATTACTTTGAGTTTGCACTCCAGCACTGGTATAACAATAAATGGAACAAATTCTACTGCAGGTTTTAAGTTAACATTGCCAATTAACAACTTCAGAGCACTCTTGTAAATATTATCATCAATACAACCTCCAAAATAGGACATAATTATAGGGAGTTGTTATGAATTTTTATTAAAGGACCTCTGTGCCGTGACCTTTAAAAAACTATCAACGTACAACACATTCCAACAGTCTTATCAATTTATGGAGAAGGCAATCTAATACAATCGGATTAGTTCTGTCAATGAGTAAATACCACTGAAATTACAACATAAATTTGGCAATAACGTGAGAGTGCAAGAGCTCATATAAAGGCTGTTTTAAATGACAATCTCACCATACTTGTGGGTTGACCGTTGATATGTTACTGCTCTGTTCTAGGGCTTCCAAAATGGGCACAATTTATAAAATTATATTGACAATGTGGAAGAAGGCAGAGAAAAGTAAAGGGCTTTATACCCTATCCCTAAACAGCATTATACCCAAAACAGAGACACGTTTATAGATCAAATTTCCAGCGCTAGTACCACAGCATTCAGTGTTAAATATGTAACAATATGAACTCAGAATTTTAACAATAAGCTACTTGCAATGACAACTTTAAGAGTTCAATTGGTAATTCAACAACATTTCCATAAATGATGACATCTAGTTATGCGTTTAATTCAGAAAAATGACAGTTCGAAACTACCTCAGCAATACTGCAATTTGTTTGGAGTTCAATAGGGTTTGTATTGTTAAAAGAAGACACCACAATCCTTGAATGAAAACTACTTAACATATGCCATATACAAAGATCATTAATCATTCATCGAAGAGCATTAATAATGAAATCAAATCTTGGCTACAAGAAACACCTGAACTATCCTATTCAATGAGATCTCATTCAAACCAAAAACAAAATAAATCATAGAAGAGGATACAGTGCTTCTCCACTCGAATGGTGGGCCCTTGCCGATCCAGATGGAGAAGCCTACGAAGCTACGATCACACCCGGAGGTACCTGCACTTCAACAAGATAATTTCATTAACTTAAGAGAATGGTTGCACAGTCACTTCAAAATACAGCCATAAAACAGAGTATACAAGTCTTACACAAATTCAGAAGTAATGCAATCTCGCTCCAGGCTTAACACAGTTAGTTTTTCACAGGGTTTGTGAGACATAATATATAGAATGCTACTGTCTAATGGATAAGATCAACCCTATGATCTCTAGGATCAGAGGGTGATCTACTGTCTTCGTTTTTCAGAAGTAATTACTTAAATACACAAATTTAAACAAAAAATTGGAACAGTGCCTTCAATACCTATCTCTATCAAGTCAAACTCGGATCCTGGTGTCTCTTCTTTGGCAAATTTCCCTTGTCCATATCGCTGACCGTTGAATGGAAGGCCCCATAGAAGATCTTCTCGAACTCGCTGAATAGTCTTGACCATTTCATGTGAATGCACGTACTAAATCAAAAGGCTACAACAACATAAGGATAATATTTCTTCATAGGTAAAGAATATTCTTAAATTCTAATTAATCAAACCAAAAACTTTCGGAAATAAATATTGAAAATGCTATATTTACCTTAAGCATGAGATCAGAGTTGGAGGCAAATGTTAAGTATTTAGGCCATATGAAGACTGAAGGGTGATGTTATAAAGGGTTTTGAGGAGCAAAATAGTAATTTTAGCATCACAAAAATATCCCAAAATAAAGGTTCTACATTCCCCCAGACCGAGGGTTTTGCATGCCCTCATGCAAAAGGAATCACCAAAACTGTGAGTCACCAGAGAGGGCTAAGAAAGTCTAGTTGCCTACACTAAGATACTAAGCCCTGAACCTGTAGTGCTGGCCCTCTTTCTTTTTTCTTGCCCAGAAGTAAATATTTTCCTCATCTGTCTGTTTGTCTTCTTGTCATCTTCCTTCAATTCTCTCATCTCCTCTTGAACTTTTTGCTCTGGTCCTTTAATTGTTCATTCTCATTTTTTATGCATCTATTAAGAATCGTCAGTTCCAGCATTTCTTGCTTGGACCTTTTAATTTTCTGAGTCTTCTTCCTCAGCTTCAACTCCAACTCCATTTCATTTTTTATAGTAGACTCTGGTATAGAAAGTTCAGGCTCTTGTTCAAGAAGATTAGGAACTGTTGGGTTTGGAAATCTAGGGGCCTCTAGGCTTCCTTCTTTTCCCCCTGCCAGGAAGAAAGAGAACTCGTTAGGACCTCCTAGTGGCATCCCTGTCGAGAATCATGTGACCTAGTAGGTTTGGGATAAAACTTATTTTGCCCTTCCTGGTCCTGCAGAATTGAAATATCCTTTGAAAGGGCCATTATCTTCCGAGGCAGTGTCCAAAGGAATGGGGTGCTGCCTACTTGCTGTCTTAGAAATATCTCTTTCCTGTTCAGATTCTTTTTCCTGAAGATTGTTCCTCCTAGACTGAAGTCTAGTCATATTTGTAGTGATTCTCCTACCACGATCAGAGGAGGTCTATCTCGAGATTCCTTAACTACTCTCGTTTTCATGGGCTTCCTCACTGGAGGACGAGAGCTTTCAGCCACTGGAGAGTCCAAATGTTCATTTTGAGGGTTCTATCGTCCCTCATCCACCATGAATTTGTTTGTTTCTTTTACCTCAGGTATGGAATTAATGGTCAAATTTCCCTCTAGAAAAGCATCCCATGTACTGTTTTTTTTTCTGTAACTCCTCTACAATCAATAATTTGATCAGCCCAGAGTGATATAGGCTGCCTTTAGGGTTTCTAACATTTCTCTGGACTAACATAGCCATTTTACCCAGGCTTCGCCACAAATAGTAAGGGAAATTGATTAAATCATCAGATTCAAAATGCTTAGTATTCTAATCTGTTGTTGAAAGATATAAGAATACCTGCCCTCACAAGTGATGAATCTCTTGCAAAATAGCCAGCAAAATCCTCCATTCATCCTTAAGCCACACCCTGGGGAAGTCTTTTGCCCCTTCCTGCATCTGCGCATTAACAATTGATTGCAGACCCGAGGTTTAAGTGGAAGCTTCTTCCACCATCTCTCCCCTGTTTGGGGAAGACAGAAACCCTAGCCACTGTCTCCTCTGTGACTTCAAATTCCAGTTTTCCTGCATCTGCGCATTAACAATTGATTGCAGACCTGAGGTTTAAGTGGAAGCTTCTTCCACCCTCTCTCCCCTGTTTGGGGAAGACCAGAAACCCTAGCCACTGTCTCCTCTGTGACTTCAAATTCCAGTTCACCAACCTTAACTCTGCGTCCATTAAAATTCTGGGCAAACTGCAATGCCACTTGGTCATCATATCCTCTGAATTTGGCAAAAAACATAGGTCATTCTGTCCCTTCAAGAAGTCTTAAACACAGTTGGTACTCAGAGATGGCCTCAAGGGCCCGCTGAGAGCTTGGTTCGTGCCTATGTACGACCTTTCTGCCAGCAAACAAAAATGTATCCCCCTTTGTATCAACTGAACCGCCAAATAATACTTTAACCCCTCTGTACCAATTGAAATGCCAATTGGAACAAAATCACGAGGAGAGGCTTCGAACCTAGAACTTGAAAATTGAGCTTCAGAGGTGGAAACGCTGACAAAACTTGGGAACTTTAAACATACAGCAGGCTTAATTTGATATGACAATTTAAAAATTTATGTATGGCCCAGAGATCTCACAATTCGAATTCAAATGTGGAGTCTGCGTGGCAATTAGAATTGAACCAAGTGTACACTCCCCGTAATGACGCGAGTGATACTCCCAAGGACCGTGGAGATACTATCAAACCAAACAATCAGCTGATCGAATATGACTCTCTATCAATGGAAATAGGGGACAGGAGCAAATGAAATAGTTAAACTCAGTCTTGGACTCTGAAAATGTAATCATATAGGGGACAGGAGCAAATGAAATAATTAAACTCAGTCTTGGGCTATGAAAAAAACCACTGTTGTAATCATATAATGGTATTGGACAGACAGGTGGCCAGCATGCATGTTATCTCATGCAATCAGTATCGGTTGAAATTCAGAACATAAGGTGCTAGTGCAAAATCAACGAATTTGCATCGATAAAGTAATGAGACAAGGTTGTATATTTCTTTGCTGTTTAGGTGCTAGTGCAAAATCAACGAATTTGCATCGATAAAGTAATGAGACAAGGTTGTATATTTCTTTGCTGTTTTAGTGTAATTATTGAATTCTGAAAAGTATAAATAAAGTCATTTATGAATGGAGAAATAAAGTGTTTTCCAGCTATTATATAATATTATTAATGATCTCGAATTTATAGTATGTAGATTATGGAATGAAAATTTTAGAAAAAAAATGTTTTTACTAGGAGAGAATATTTTAAAAAGGCAAAAAATATTATTATGTTGCATTTGAAATCTAACAACTAGAACTGCAAACAAACAAATATATATTTATAAACACACATTATTTCTCATTAAATTTTATTTTTGCACAACATTACATATGCATGAATACATAAACATAAATATCACAAATATATATATAATAATCATAAAAATAAATATAATTTTGTTTGTTTTGTAAGGAAAAAGAAAAACAAGAGAAATAGGGAAGAATATAATGTTCATTTAAAATTAATGAAAAGTCAAATACCTATGACTTCAGTAAATTAAAGAAAGAAAAAAAAAGAAAATTATTTTAACGTCCACGATAGCCTATGGGATAGATTGCTTCTTCATTTGCGTGATGTATTAGGTCATTTTTCTGTTCGGCCCTTTTTCTGTGAAACCTCCCAATAAATGGTTAGAGCTTCCAACTTCATAAAACAACAAACTCATACTATTATCATTCTCGTATTTACCATGGAGAGAGAAGCCTCCAACAGAGTTCTGCGACCCATGTTGGCTTTGATAGTTGTGCCACCCATTAAAAAACCACGCATTCACCAAACACATGTCGGTGAGTACGCTTGTGATCAAACCAGCGAAGCATTTATGTGATCATTGAACAAGTAAAAGATTAGATGCATGTGGAGATTGTAACCAAGAGTAGATCATGACAGATTTTGGATGAAATGAAATGATATTTTAAGGTCCACGAGACTAAAAATAGTCTATGAGAACATTAGTTCTCTATTTTTCACTTTTTGCAATTCAATCCTTTTCCGATTCAAATTAATAATGAGTTGGCCCAACCTTCCAGCAATCCCCTCGCTAAAAAGACAATGTCTAGAAATTGATGATAACATGTTCTCATAACTTTCTCTGATGTCTTTGAATGCATCACATTCCAAAATGAAATATTTTTCCGATTCCACTGTCCCAAGCTTCTTTAGGCCTTCTCCATCGTCATGTTTCACACCGAAGTTGATGCGAGTTGGTTCTTAATTGAACAATAAGAACCTTTGCCCTCCACGAAATGTTAGCTCCAATGAACTCTTTTTGTTGTAGATCACGCATAGGGTTGAATTCCTCAATGTAGTACTTCTTCTTTCTACCCAACTCTTTTCCCCATACATTTTTATGAAACTTATCCATAACAAACTCCTTTAGCTCCTTGCTATTTGCGAGACAAGCATTGAGGTGGATATTCCATTTTTACATCCATGTGTAGTTTTGTTTCATCCATGTTTTATTTCTTTCACTCATGCCTTCATTGAAGATAACATTAGGCCATCTACCTACTCTGATTTGCTCAATTCTTTTTAGATATCTTATGATCCGCACCATAGCAATTGCTTCGATGGGAGTTGCTCTTGTTTCACTCAACATTATCTCATATGGTACTGAACTTTTTATTTTGAACTTGCTCATGATCAATCGTTTTTGGATTTTCTAGATTTGTTTCCATTTTGAGACGGGGGTGTTGCTAGCCCATAATTCACACCCATATAGCATCACTAGAAAAACTAGGAGTCCAAAAAGAACTTTAATCATTTTCCAATCCCATAACTCTGCCTCTCTACATATGTTTTGAAGAGCATACAATGATTTCCACTCTCCTAAATTTTTCTTCTTTCTGCAGTCCTCCCAATGAGTTTGTTGATGAAATCAATCCCAAGTTACTTGTACTTATTTACTTCTTCAAGAATGTTGCCTTCAAAGAAGAAAGTATGTTGGCTATGATTCCTTTTATTAGAGAAAATATGCTAGTATTGACTTGCATCCCCACTTCTCTACAAAAATGATCAAGGGCATATAAGTGCATTTGCAATCCATGGGCCGATTTAGAAATCAATACAATATCATCAAGATATAAAAGAAGCTTTATCACAAACTCCCCCAACCGAACACCATCTCCACCTTGCAGATTTAGCCACTCTTCCAATTTATCAATATATAGACCAAAAAGAGTAGGGGATAAAAGGCAACCTTGCTTGACTGCAATGTCACTTCTAAAGCTTTCTGAAATACCTGCTGAGGTTCTAATATTGACTTTCACCTCTTCATAACGGCTATGGATAACGGCTATATAATGCACAAGAATTTCAAGTTCTTCCATTCTACGCCACAACTTATCTCTAGGGACTGTGTCAAATGCTTTTTTGAAGTCAACAAAGCAGAAAAATATTTCTTCTTTGTCCTCCCAAAAGTTTTGAACAATGTGACTCAATGCGATACCATGATCCACTGTAGAATTTTTCGGCCTAAAACCCGCTTGTCCTCTTGCCCTCTTTTCTTTTACTTCTGCCCACTTACTAATTCTATTTTATACCATGCTGCTGAAAAGCTTTGTAAACAAAGGATTGATCATAATTGTTCTATAGTTGGATGGATTATTAATGTCTCCACTTTTAAAAAGGGGTATTGCTAGGCCAGTTGTCCAGTCTCTTGGGAATCCTTGCTTAATGATGTTGTTGAATAGTTCCATGATATGCGGTGCAATAGCATTCATTCCCCATTTTAGATACTTTGTTTAAAGTTCAACCAAGTCTTTTTCAGCTTCTTAATTCCATTCTCCACCTCTTGTAATGTGAAGAGCTTTGAAGTTGTGTTGATCCTAGAGGGAGCTCCACCTCAGATTCTTACTCATATAGTTGTCTTGCATATTCAAACAAATGATTGGTTGTAATATTATTTTCAATTTGTTTCTTCTTTGGTTGCAGTTCCTGCCAGAAAAACTTTGGGTTATTCTTGGTTAAATATATTAACTCTTCTCTCCTTGTTTGCATGAACTCGTCTTTTTTTTCCTTTTTAATATCTGCTTATATAACTTTACATTCATCTTCTCATTTCCTGTTGTTATGTACCTAGGGGGGATAATATGGGGTACCAAGGGAGGTACCCAAGGTAATAATGTAATAATGGGATGGGCCATAGTAATAAATAAGGTGGTTAACCCATGTCATGTAAGGGACCACAAGTAGTTAATAATAATGTAATGGGCCCATGGTATTAGTTGATGGTATGAGGAAACCATGGTAATGATGCATGGTATTGTATGTATGAGGCCTATATTGTTATGTACCTAGGGGGGATAATATGGGGTACCAAGGGAGGTACCCAAGGTAATAATGTAATAATGGGATGGGCCATAGTAATAAATAAGGTGGTTAACCCATGTCATGTAAGGGACCACAAGTAGTTAATAATAATGTAAGGGTCCCATGGTATTAGTTGATGGTATGAGGAAACCATGGTAATGATACATGGTATTGTATGTATGAGGCCTATATAAAGGCTAGAGACTCCACATGGAGGATATGAAGAGAAGTATTATTGTATGAACATGCATATGGCTTGTGGAGTGTTCTCCTTCCTTAAGGAGTGAATGTATGGTGTTGCCCTACCTTAAGGGTTTGATCAATAAAGTATCATTTCATATTATTTCTGGGTTTCTTTGCATTATCTTATACTTTTATATCAGATCTATAATATTTCCGGGTTAGATCTACAACAAGTGGTATCAGAGCCAGGTTTCGATCCTGGGACCTGTGGGTTATGGGCCCACCACGGTTTGCCCAAGAAAGTGCTCTGATACTAATTGTTGTAGATCTGATACCGAAATATAAATATACCCAAGAATAAGATAGAAATAGATAGAAAGGATTCACTTTATTGATCAAACCCTTAAGGTAGGGCAACACCATACATTCACTCCTTAAGGAAGGAGAACACTCCACAAGCCATATGCCTGTTCATACAATAATACTTCTCTTCATCTTCCTCCATGTGGAGTCTCTAGCCTCTATATAGGCCTCATACATACAATACCATGCATCATTACCATGGTTTCCTCATACCATCAACTAATACCATCTGGCACCAAAACGTACAGATCTGATCTGCAAATTTCGCCACCCAAAAATCCCTGCAAAAACTAAAAAAAAAAAAAAATCCACAGTTTTCCCAAGAAAGTGCTTTGATACCAATTGTTGTAGATCTGATACCGAAATATAAATATACCCAAGAATAAGATAGAAATAGATAGAAAGGATTCACTTTATTGATCAAACCCTTAAGGTAGGGCAACACCATACATTCACTCCTTAAGGAAGGAGAACACTCCACAAGCCATGTGCCTGTTCATACAATAATACTTCTCTTCATCTTCCTCCATGTGGAGTCTCTAGCCTCTATATATGTTGTAGATCTGATACCGAAATATAAATATACCCAAGAATAAGATAGAAATAGATAGAAAGGATTCACTTTATTGATCAAACCCTTAAGGTAGGGCAACACCATACATTCACTCCTTAAGGAAGGAGAACACTCCACAAGCTATATGCCTGTTCATACAATAATACTTCTCTTCATCTTCCTCCATGTGGAGTCTCTAGCCTCTATATAGGCCTCATACATACAATACCATGCATCATTACCATGGTTTCCTCATACCATCAAATAATACCATGGGCCCATTACATTATTATTAACTACTTGTGGTCCCTTACATGACATGGGTTAACCACCTTATTTATTACTATGGCCCATCCCATTATTACATTATTACCTTGGGTACCTCCCTTGGTACCCCATATTATCCCCCCTAGGTACATAACATTCCACCCCCCTAAACATGTTTCGTCCCCGAAACATGGGAAGAACATAAATAATAAGATCTACTCAAAAGAGTAGTCCACTGATACCATGCACGTGCATCTAGCCATCCAAGAGAAAGGTGAACCCTCGATCTCGCTGGTGCCTCGCTCGCTTGAGATGGAAGTTGACTGCGGTAGCTCTTCTGTGTGGATGTGTAGTAGGTGGATCTTTGTTCCTCTCGATCTGTCCTGCGGGGTTTGTTGTCCATGTGGCTAATTGGTTGCCATCTTGATTGTTGTCTTGCTGGGTGATGTGGGTGATGATATGTTGAAGTTTTAACCCACGATGACTTTCTCTTTACTTCACCTTGCTGTGATGCCTCTTGTGGTGTCTTCTTTTTTAATATGACTTCAACCACTGAATCGTCCTCAGATGTATCAGCACCTGTAACCTTTTCTGCTTCAGCCTCTGTGTGTGTTTGATTGTCGACCATCAACTGCTCATCATTTGATATGTCAGTCCCTGTAACATCTTGTGCGTCAACCTCCGTGGACTCTAGCTGTTTATGGATGGAAATATCCTGTAATGTAATTTTCTTCTTTTTATACCATAGCTTCAAGAATTTCTTCTGCACATTAATATTGATAGTACCCACAGATTCCATCCAAGGATATCCCAAAACAACATCGATATTATCCATCTCTGAAGCATAAAAATCACCATGAAACACATATTTATCCATAGAAAGCTTCAAATCCTTATAGATTTGAACATCCTTATCATCATCCTGTGTATGTGCAATTTGTTTTGCTGGGACTTGCAATTTTTTTTGCCAAATTGACATTTATGAGATTTTGCTTGCAACTCGGGTTTATAGACACAATGATTTTCTCCTTCTGAATCAATCCATGAACCTGCAATAAGGAGATACCAGCAGAAAAAAACCCTTTAGGTTCCTTGGTTTCCTTCTTTCCTGTAAAAATAAAATCTTTGCTAGGCTGTGTGTCTGTCTGTGTGAGCTTATCCACAAGATTAGCTTTACGGTCAAAGCGGTCCATAAGAGCTTTAGTGAATTTGTCCCAAGTCAAGGGCCAACGATAGCGACGTTGATGCCCTTGCCACCATTGCAATCTTTCATTGTCCAAGTACATTGTTCCCAAATTCAGCTGAGTCTCATCATCCATGATGTAATTCAATCTAAAACATTTCTCCATTTGTGCTAGCCATTTGGTTGGATGAGAGCCATCAAATGGATATAAGTCATTCAAATTCAGATCTCGGCCCGCCATCACAAAAATTGGCGAAAATTTGAAATGGTCACAGTTTCGTCAATATTGCTCAGAATCCTTATTATGACCTATTTTTAGAAATGGAACAATCATTCTGCATCTGCCCATGTGATAGAAATCCTGATCCAGGCACTAGAATTCCAGATCTGCGCTGCAACTCTCCCGCCGTAACCCAAAATTTCTGCAAAAAGAGCTGATTTTAATTCAACGATATCTCCCTCATCCGGACTCCGATTCGACTGATTTTTTTTTTTAAATCATGTGTTTTTTCACAAAGATTCTAGATCTACAATTAGATCTTGCAGATCTGGCACCAGGACTTCTAGATCTGCGCCGCAAACTCGCTGTCCTGAAAATTGTCTGCAACCCCACTGATTTTTAAATCAGCGATATCTTCTTCATCCGGACTCCGATTCAACCGATTATTTTTTTGAAATCGGCTATTTTTTAACCAGGAATACAGATCTACAATTAGATTCTGCAGATCTGGCACCAAAACGTACAGATATGATCTGCAAATTTCGCCACCCAAAAATCCCTGCAAAAACTAAAAAAAAAAAATTTCCATGGTTTGCCCAAGAAAGTGCTCTGATACCAATTGTTGTAGATCTGATACCGAAATATAAATATACCCAAGAATAAGATAGAAATAGATAGAAAGGATTCACTTTATTGATCAAACCCTTAAGGTAGGGCAACACCATACATTCACTCCTTAAGGAAGGAGAACACTCCACAAGCCATATGCCTGTTCATACAATAATACTTCTCTTCATCTTCCTCCATGTGGAGTCTCTAGCCTCTATATAGGCCTCATACATACAATACCATGCATCATTACCATGGTTTCATCATACCATCAACTAATACCATGGGCCCATTACATTATTATTAACTACTTGTGGTCCCTTACATGACATGGGTTAACCACCTTATTTATTACTATGGCCCATCCCATTATTACATTATTACCTTGGGTACCTCCCTTGGTACCCCATATTATCCCCCCTAGGTACATAACACCTGCCTTTTTCAAGTTTCTCCTTACCATTTTTCATTCCTCATCAAACCAAGCATTTACATGAAAACAATTTGATTATGATTTCCTATTTTTTGCACTTCTTAATGACGCAGGCCTAGACCTGCAATACCCAGAATCTTTTCTCTCTGTGCATATAAGAATGCATGCTTAGCAAATGCCAAATCAAGAACCTCATTCGTTTGGCAAATTCACACTTTAACATTTGCATGCGGAAGCATTTAAAAAATATGATTCAAAACCAGAATCCAACTTTAAATTTCAAGCTTCAATATAACATCAGTTCCACATGTCGAATAGTATTGAAACCCACCTCGCACATTCATACCAAATGCCAATAACCTTTGGTTCATCACTTTATGGTTTATGAAAACCATATCCATTTCTCTATGATCAATCATTTGGAAGCTTATCAAACAATCCAATAACTCTCATTATATATGGTCGAATTCAATTAAATATTGCGCCCTTACTTTTATATTCAACCTGGCAACTTATATAATTTTAACCCCAATGCTTAATTCCCACACGTTTGCCAATTAATTTTAAACACATTACTCAGTTTTCATTTCATTTATTCCCAACCTGCAAACAAATCTCCATAAACAAATGCGCCCATGTGTGAAGACTGAGTCTGGCAATTTAATACGACCATATATCATCTTTATGCAAACATCAACATATCTTACCTGTTCGAATTTCGGCGATATATCAATCTCTGGACCGCCTTCAAATTCTGGACTTCACCAGCAATCGAACCATTCAATTCCACTGCGCTTTCATTCAACCATAGGTCGATATTAACACATCGATTTGTATAACTTCCTTTCCTTTGTTTTTCCAATTCTGGTTTTCTTCAATCTCTGAACCTGCAGCTTAAATAACTCAACACGATTTCAAAAAAATTTCATAACAGTTCAACTCAATGCTCATTAAACAATTGCGCCTTCTATAAAATCGACTCTCCAAGTCGATGTGCCAACGCGTTCAACAATGTTCAATATGTCAACAAACAGTGTTCTACTTCAGTCAACTATAATGCCACATAGTCTGTAAATAATCGACCCCAAACAAAAACTTCAAGGCCCTTCGGAAAAGATGCAAACCGGACTGAACTTTAATCACCACCTTCTCTGTTGTAAAATTACGGCATGATCTTAGGGTTACCAATTTAAACACCAAAGGTTTAATGCAAACTTACCAGATTCGATTTCAACGCAGCTGCTTCTCTCAGCGTTACGTCACATAGCTGCACTTCCAATGTGTTATCCAATTCTCACAACGCAACCAAACAGCGTGTGATCTTAAATTAAATTCAATTGAAGTTTTATGCAGTACTCACTGAACATCGTTCACAAACTTAGCATTATATATCATAGCAAACACCAATTTAATACTACAGCAAATGCTCAATCGATCTCGACATACATCGATCTTTCCACAGCTAAAATTGATCACGCATTCAAGGTATTATAAGCGCCATTCACAATTTGATTGATATTGAACCCAATTTCAGAAACTAAATATACAACAGCTTCCAATTAATTGCCATTCGACGACTTTGATTCAGGCTTGATTCAACGCCTTCTTACACTCAAACAAATTTGCATTATAGTGTTGAAAATATCGACATCGATTATTCAAATAAATCTACCAGTCCTTACAAAGTTCAATTCATTCAATTGTCCTTGAATTCATAAACACACCCAATACAAGCGTGCATCACTCAAGTCTCAATTTCAGAAATTAACACCCAATTTCTAAAACCATCAATAAACTCTAAAACACACTTATCATATTAATAATGAAAATACTTACAAACTGTTCCTCCTGGCCAGATATTCAACATTTAGGCCCTTACGATTTGCCCAGAGTCTTTCAAGCTTTGGCTGTCCAAGCTTCACTTTCTCCTCTCTATTCTATCCTATCTACCCTCATTTGCCTTTAAGGCTCATAAATTTAAACAATTTGAATTGAACCAATTCTGGTTCATATCCCTTTAATCACTCAACAAAATCCCCAAATATCTCAACAAATCCTAAAATCACTTTTGAATCCCTAAGGATCCTCTTTCACCCAAAATTAATGAAAATAAATTCTAAATTAAAATCTCTCATCCCTTTACATCCTCAACTGACCAAATTCTCTCATATTTGAGAATTATTTACAAAATCCTCACTTTTAGAATTTATCTCCTATTTTATTTAAAAATACCAAATTAATTAATAAAACAATTAAAATGTCACACCCCCCTTTATTACATAAATAAAAAATGAAAGTTGACCTTGATGCTCCTGCATCACTCAAGTGCACTTTGAATTATATTTGTTAACTCGTGGTTGTTGAAGCTTTTGAAACCAGTTTTCTCCTTCTGAAATAATCTCTCTAACATTGTCTTGAAGATAGTACAATTTTCTTGTGTTAGAAGAATTTTTCCCCTTGAGAGTGAATGGCGAGAGCATTGGGTTTTCCTCTTATGTTGTCTTTCTTCTAACCATGATAACCTTATATAAATTGGGTTATGGTCTAATATTGAGTCCCAAATATGCTCTCCAATATTAACTTCATCTATATTTTCTATCAATCTTTGTGAACACATCACATAGTCAACGACACTTGCCCCATTGTATGTGTTGCAAGTGAAGTTCCTAGACCTTTTCCATCTTTCTAGACCATTGAAAATAATTAAGTTGAAAGTCCCACATAGTGTAAGCAACTCCTCTCCAAAATGATTGCTAACTTTGTCATTTTCTGAACATCTCACCCATTGGGGATTCTCCTCTTCAGTAAGCCAAATAGGATTGTTATCCTCTTTGCAACAAAGAATGCTAGCTTGATTATTTATTGTTCTAGCATTGAAATCCCCACTAAAAGAACTTATCCCTGCTGAGAGTAGACGACAATATCTTGTTTAAAATCTACATACGGATCCTTGTTGTCAAGCCCCTTATTTTTGTAATTTTTTGAGACTTTTGAGGTAAAATGGCACTCTGCAATTCTTATGTGATTCTCATTCTCTGATATTTTCAACCATAAATATTGTTTATTTGCATCTTCTTTAATTAACTGAATGTGACAACCTTCTTTTTTTTCACTAAAACTAGTATTCCCCCATACCCTTTGTCATTTTCTACTACCTTGTTCCAAACTGCCAACTTTAAATAACCATCAAACGCAGGAGTTTTACAACCATCATGCTCATGAGTTTCTGTGAGACAAATTATGTCTCTACCTTCCACAATAGGCCCTAACCCAGGTCCCCTCCTCCAAGGGTAACCTCTACAATTCCAACAAAGTAAACTTAGGTAGACCTGGGTAGGATTTGACTGCTACATAGTTTGGCACATAAGACCCAAATTTGAGTCTTCACCCCTTTTCATCCATGTTGCTCTTATTGCTTTCGTCCCTATTATCGAATTATCTATTTTTTTTTTACTGACATCTTGCTGCCCTATTTTACCCGGAGGCCCAAACACTGCAATAATGGCTTTACCATTGTACAACCATGCCCTTTTCCCTTCATTTCTTCTTGTTATAATTTTCTCCACTTCATCCCTTCTCTCCTCTTGTTGTTTTTTAGTTAAATCTTCATCAAGGAAGAAGTGTGAGCCTTTCAAGAGTTTCTTTTTGCCCAAAAGCTAGTGCTTGTCTTGTACACTTTCCATAGTGACTTTTATGGGTCGAGGCCTCTCTTCAAATATCCTCCCAACCCTCCTTGCTTGGAAATTTTTCTCTTTCCAATGTAGTTCTATTGGGTCCCTATAATACTAGTGATTACCCCATTATTATTGTAGTTGCATCCCTTATTAATATTTTTGTGCCCCTATTATTCCCATATTGTTATTATGGTGCCCCATAGAATCCCTCTATTGTTATTTTTGTGGCTTTATATTATTATTGTTAGGTTGGCTGGGTTACATTGTGACTACTTAGACTCCTATATATAGAAAGGAGGTTTTGTCATTTGAATCATCCAAGAATTGTTCATTTCTGTAATGTAAAGGAGGTTTCCCCCTCGAAGACGCTGAATTCTAAGGCGTTGATCTATATTTTCTATCTTTTCTTGGGCTGGTTCATAACATTTGGTATTAGAGCTTTGGATTCTAGGGTTTCGCTGCTCCAAATAGGTCATCGTGGCATTTTCGCTCTAAATTTTTTTCTGCAACGTTTTAGAAGCTAAAAAAAAACCCATTTGAGAAGAAATCACGTTGAACCTCGGGTCTGAATTTCAGAGCTTTTTCCGCTATATTTGCGGAGATATGATCTGAGGAAGTTGGTCTTTTTGCAGACTCCTAAATTACATTCCAAACAGGTGACCTGGGGAAAATCGTCATAACTTTCTCTCTGAGCATCGGATTGAAATTTCATAAGGTACAGAAAGAGGACGGACTTTAGTTTCTTGTATATATTTTTCAGAGCCAAAGGTCGAAACAGTGACTCGTGGCACGTCGTACAAGTTCGCTCTACTGAACTAGTCTATAATCAGGTCACTGTGGGAGATTTCGCATAACTCTTCCTTGGAGAATCCAATTTGGATCAGAATGGTGGCATTGGAAAGAGGACACGAAGGGCTACTGCAGGTCACAATTTCAGAACTGGATGATCCGAAAGTACAGAGATACATCAGTGGCAATATCGAGCTCCTACAAAGTGAAAAAAGGTGTGTAGATTCTTTTAAATTTTTTCTTAAGATTGGTTTGAAAAATTATTTTGAAGGAATTCAAAGGGAATAGTAGAGAATTATTATCGGTAACTGATGCCCCAAGGAAATAAAATGCAAACACCTAGTAAGCAACCTGAAAGCTCTAGCATGACTCATGAAGAAGAGGAAGAAATGCTACATGATATATCAAAATTACAAGAACAAGTGCAACAAATGTCACTCTCACAAAAGCTAACAGAAGCTAAGATAAATGGCGTGGAATCTAAGATAAAGGGCGTGGAAACTGAGATGGACGATTTGAAAATAGATTTGAAGACAGATTTGAAGACAGATTTGAAGACATAAATGGCAGATTTGAAGACAGATTTGACAAATTTTCTACAAGAAATACTTACTAATGGTGAAAAGGTAGTAAAGGAAACTCATGATGCGAACAAAAGAAATGTTAATCAAGATTTCATAGACTCTAAGGTGGGATCGAAGACTCACCATATTCCAAAAATCGAAATGAAGAAGTTTGATGGCAAGGATCTCGCAACATGGATATTACAGATGGAGCAATTTTTCGATCTCAATAATGTGCAAAACACACAAAAGGTATGTATTGCAACTTTAAATTTGGAACCAAATCAGTTTGTATGGTATCAATGAATTTTCTCTCGTAAACAAATTTTCACTTGGGGAATTTTTACGGAAGAATTGATAGCACATTATGAGGATACAAAAAGAAACACTTTTTTTAGCCAATTGATAAGTCTCAAACAAAAGGGTTCAATAATGGAGCACATTGAGGAGTTCCAAAAATTAAACATAAGGGTAAAAAATATTCCACAGGAGCATAGGAATAATGTTTTCATAGGGACTTTAAAGGATAATATCCAACATGATGTTCACCTGTGGGAACCTGATTCATTAGAGAAGGCATTCAAGTTAGCAAGAAAAATGGAAAGCAAAATTATGGCAACCGAGAAGCATACCACTCACAACTATAAAGATGGAAGTGTTGTTGCCCCTAGTCTTCCACAACCTATAAGGTTGACACCACAACAATTAGGAAGAAAAAAGAGCAAAAGGGCTTTGTTACAGTTGTGATAGCAAATACACTAAAGGTCATAAGTGCGCTGAGAAGAAATTATTCTACATAGATTGCGAAGAGGAAGAAGAAAAGGAGCATGCAAGGTCAAAAGAAGAGGATATACTCCAAGAACAAAGCCTAGATAAAGAAGAAATAAATCCGACCATATCTTGTAATGCATTGGCGGGAATTACCACTCCTCAAACCATCAAGATAGAAGGACAAATCAAGAAGAAAAAGGTAATAGTGTTGATTGATTCAGGAAGTACCCATAATTTTATTCATTGTAAGGTAGCAAAAGAATTGAATTGCTTCTTATATCCAGCACCAGAGTGTCAAGTGATGGTTGCAAATGGAGGAACAATAAATTGCTCTATAAAGTGCCATAATATCAAGCTATCGATGGGAGAATATGTATTGACTAGCCCAATGCTTTCCATTCCAATGGGAGGTGCTGATGTTGTACTAGGAGTCCAATGGCTACAATCCTTGGGTACAATAGCTTTTAATTTTCAAGAACTTTTCATGATATTTTCTGTGGAAGGAAAGGAAGTTGAATTAAGGGGTATTGCAGGGAAACTGGGAAAGATAATCAGCTCTAACGGTATGACAAAGCTTCTAAAAAAGGAACAAAGAGGTGTAATTGCACAATTATGTTCGCTAGATGTTTCCACATTGGAATCATCTATTTCTCCAGATCTCCAAAAAGTCTTGGACAATCATTCCAAGGTATTTGAGACTCCCAAAGGTCTCCCACCTAGTCGTGATCATGATCATGCTATTCATCTGATTCCAGGAAGTGTTCCTCCAAACATCAGGCCGTACAGATATCCCTATGCCCAAAAGAGTGAAATTGAATGTATGGTTGTAGAAATGCTAGAGGTTGGTATAATTCAACCAAGCCAAAGTTCTTTCTTTGCTCCAGTAGTATTAGTGCACAAGAAGGATGGATCATGGCGCATGTGTCCAGATTATAGGGAGCTCAACAAGCTCACTATTAAATATAAGTTTCCCATTCCTCTCATTGATGAATTACTGGATGAATTGCATGGATCAATTTACTTCACCAAGTTGGATCTTTGTTCAGGATATCATCAAATCAAAATGAAGACTGAAGACATTCCGAAAACAACATTTAGAACTCATGAGGGTCATTATGAATTTTTGGTCATGCCTTTTGGCCTTACCAATGCACCTTCAACATTTCAAGGTTTGATGAATTCCATTTCCAAACCATTCCTTAGAAAATTTGTGTTAGTATTTTTTGATGATATACTAATCTACAGCAAGTCTTGGAAGGATCATGTTGGACATGTTGACAGGGTGCTACAACTATTGGAGAAGAAACAATTATATTGTATCTCATGAAGGAGTTAACGTAGACCCTAGAAAAATTAAAGCCATTAAGGAATGGAAAACCCCCACATCCATAAAGCATCTGCGAGGATTTCTCGGGTTGACAGGGTATTATCGCAAGTTTGTTAAGAATTATGGGAGAATAGTAGCACCTCTAACAACATTATTGAAGAAAGATGCATTTTCATGGACTCCAAAAGCAACAAAGGCCTTCGAACATCTTAAAGAGGCAATGTGCCAAGCACCGGTCTTAGCTACACCGGACTTCACAAAAACCTTTATTGTGGAATGTGATGCTTCAGGAAATGGAATTGGTGTTGTTTTAATGCAAGATGAAAGACCCATTGCTTTTGAAAGTCGTCTAATCAAGGGAAAGTTTTTACACAAAGCTATTTATGAGAAGGAAATGTTAGCAATACTCCATGCACTTAAGAAATGGCGACCCTACCTAATGGGAAGACACTTCAAGGTAAAAACGGATCATGATAGCCTTAAATACTTTTTAGAACAAAGATTATCCTCTGAAGAGAAACAAAAGTGGGTCACAAAGATGTTGGATTATGACTTTGAAATCATCTACAAAAAAGGGAAGCAAAATGTGGTGGCAGATGCACTCTCAAGAAAGGATGAGGATGTGGAAGCATTGTTGTGCGCCATTTCTATTATCCAACCAGATTGGATAAACGAAGCAAGGGAGGAATGGAGGAATGACGAAGAAGTGTGGTCACTTATTCAAAATTTACAACAAGATTCTAGTACGTCTGATACATTTAGCTGGAAAAATGATTCTTTATGGTACAAAGATCGCTTATAACTCTATAAGAATTCCCAGCTAAAACAAAAGATTCTTATGGAATTGCACACTTCTCCCTTAGGAGGGCACTCAGGATTTTTAAAAACTTACCACAGGGTTAAGAAGGAATTTTTTTGGGATGGCCTTAAATTGGATATTCAAAAATTTGTGGCGAAATGTTTGGTTTGCCAACAAAATAAAGTTGAAACAATTAAGACACCGGGTCTATTACAACCTTTAGCCATTCCAAGCCAACGTTGGGAGGAGGTTTCAATGGATTTTATCACAGGTTTACCCAAGTCTGAGGGAAAGAGTGTCATCATGGTGGTAGTTGACAGACTTACCAAGTATGCACACTTTTGTGCATTATCACATCCATTTAAAGCCAGTACAGTTTCTACTGCATTTATGGAAACAATTCAAAAGCTACATGGAAACCCAAAGATTATTGTAAGTGACAGAGGTCCCATTTTCACTGGAAATTTTTGGACATAATTAATTTCTTGTCTTGGTACTCAGTTAGCTCATAGCTCATCTTATCATCCTCAATCTGATGGGCAAAATGAGATAGTAAACAAATGTTTGGAAGGATATCTTCGTTGCTTTGTATCTGATAAACATACACAATGGATCAAATGGTTGCCTCTAGCTGAATGGTGGTATAACACTTCCTTCCATACAGCAACAAAATGACCCCATTTATGGCACTTTATGGATATCAGCCACCATCCATCACATCATATTTAAGAGAAAATTCTAAGGTTCAAGCAGTGGAACATCACATCGAACATCAACAACAAGTCCTCCAACTCTTAAAGGATAACCTCGTGTTGGCACAGAATAGAATGAAACAATAGGCAGATCAACATCGCAGTGAAAGAAGTTTTGATGTAGGTGATTGGGTATTCCTACAGCTACAACCATATAAGCAAATGTCCCTCAAGCAAGCTAAGAAGGATAATAAATTATCACCAAAGTATTATGGTCCATACAAGGTGTTGCAAAAGATTGGTACTATGGCATACAAATTGGAGCTTCCTGCAGCTTCTCGATTGCACCCATTTCCATGTTTCATGTTTAAAGAAGGTTATAGGTGACAAGCTCCCAGTTCAAACAATATTGCCAGAACTTGATGAGGAAGGAAAAATTATATTGGAACCGGAAGCAGTCACAGAAACAAGAACTCGACAGCTATGAAATCGATCAATTTTGGAGTATCTTATCAAGTGGAAGAACTTATCCGCTGAAGATTCCACATGGGAGGATGAGAATTTTATACAGAAGCATCCAGAACTACTCAAGCGTTGAGGACAACACTTTTCTGAAGGAGAGGGGCATGTTGGGTCCCTATAATACTAGTGATTACCCCATTACTATTGTAGTTGCATCCCTTATTAATATTGTTGTGCTCCTATTATCCCCATATTGTTATTACTGTGCCCCATAGAATCCCTCTATTGTTATTTTTGTGGCTTTATATTATTATTGTTAGGTCGGCTGGGTTATATTGTGACTCCTTAGACTCCTATATATAGAAAGGAGGTTTTGTCATTTGAATCATCCAAGAATTGTTCATTTATGTAATGTAAAGGAGGTTTCCCCCTCGAAGAGGCTGAATTCTAAGGCGTTGATGTATCTTTTCTATCTTTTCTTGAGCTGGTTTCATAACAAGTTTCTCTTTTAGAAAGTCTCTTGTCAAATTGAGAGTGCTTTCATTCTTCCCATAATCTCTTATTCCCCTGATAATAAAGTGTGTTTCCCTATCCCTTATTTCTCTATGTTCTATTTCATGTGCTCTACGAGCACTTGCATCTTCTTCTTCCTCTGTCCTTATGTAACCATTAGTGTCTTCAGCTCTAGCTTTGATTTCTTTTGGACTATCTTTCCCAATGTTCCTTTTTTCCTTCTCTTTGGAAATGTCTGTTTGTTGAGATACTTGTGTATCTACCTGAGTTTGTTTAGAAATTATCACATCCATGTTTGTTGTTATTAATTCTTTCATGCTTTGCCACGTTGTCTTCATGCTTTTCCATTCTTGTTTTCCTATCTCTAGAGCCTCTTGTAACATTGTTACATGTTCTTTTAAAATTCTATTACCTTCCATTAGACATCAATTTGCAACTGTGATCTCTGAAATTTTGTGGTCCCTTTCCTGTTCTTTGGCTTCCAAAATCTCTAGCCTTGTCCTGGCCTTCATCAGTTCTTGGACATATAGATCTGATGACCAAGTAAGAGGTGTAGATGTGGAACTGTAAGTGATTGATTCTTCTTTATTTTTGTTGCTCTTCTTCATTTTTCTTTCTCTGGATCGGTTTTCTTCTCATTTGTTCCCATTTAAGGCAAGCAAGCTTGCACCTTAAAATGCCCTGATATTGCTTTGCATTTACCCAAATCCACTTTCCTATTTTGTCTGTTGAAGCAATTTTGACTTGACCCAAATGATTTGTTTCCACCAAAACTTGAGATTTCCTTGTCATTTTTAACATTTACTTGATGTACTAGCTGCTTCTGGGAGCTTTTTTGATTAGCTGTTGTAGCAAGTTTATGAATACTCCTTGTAAGTTAGGAATAGGATAAAGGCTTCTTCTTATGCTTGGCTAGACAAATATTATTTTTGACAGGAGTTAAAACCTTGGCAGTTGGATCATTATCGCTTTCGATTTGCGAAATGAAGCCACCAACCTTCCAGGTTTTCTGATCTGCATGTTCGACTTTTCCTAAAGTGGAAGAAGGCAAATTAGTTGTCGCCTCGCCTGTGCTTTGGCCTGCCAACACGAGATCCGAAGTAATGATTTCTATCAGCGTCATTCTTACTTCCGGATCCTGACCTATCGTAATGCTACCTGTAGCTTCTTCTGGTATTCCATTGCCCATCATCAACACCTGCTGGTTCTTCATGCCTGACCTTTATCTCAATGTCAACTCTCCCTGGAGTCAAAACCCTGACTACTCTACAGGGTAACTTCTTCGCGACAATCCTCGGTATTTGAATGATATTCCTTCTCTGTCACTGAGGTTTTGTCTAGTTCTTCCCCACGCTTACGCTTTTCCTCAAGCTTCCAAAGCTTCCGCCCATTCCCCATCATCGCCAAGGAGTCCCGTAGGGATTTACTCCCGGTCTATCTTCGTTGCAGCTGCTCCTTCTACCTCATCACCCCCTGTTTCTTTTCCTTCCCCAATACATATAAATTAAAATATAGAATAGTTAAATTTGATGTATTTGTGGAATTTCAAAACAAATCTGTTGTTTGTACGAATTTCATTGAATTTTTCTGACTGTTGGGGAAAAGTATAATGATTACATAATAAGACCAAATTTCTCTTAACCAATAGAAATGGAAATAAATAAATTAAATTAACAATAAACAAAAATAAAACAAAATATTATAATGTTAACGTTGTTGAATTTCGTTTTATTTTTTTCTAGTCATGGAACTAATAGAAATTCAACGCAAAATTGATTGCATTACTACTACCTACAGCAGGGTAATAAGCAAGAGGGCATTACAAGAGGCTAAATTTCATATGTGGGCCCTGCGGGATATAAAAATGTGAAATATGGGAATCATGGGAAATTTGGGTTTTAGAATGTAGGATGTAGAACATGGAATATGGGGACTATAAGGAATAAAAATAAAATATAAAATATAAGAATGACTTGGGATAATGGGATGTTTTAGGAACAGGGAAAGATCAAAAGCTTTGGCAAAGGTGTTTTTTTATAAATAATATCTTTTGTTTTTGGTAGATTTATCAAGAAATTTTATCTCTAAAATATTATCTTAATTAATTTTTATTTTTATGATTATGCTTTGAAGTTTGTTATTTAATGAAGTTAAGCTTGTGCAAGTATTGTATGGCTAAAGAAAATCGAAACTATTAGACTTTGTTGTGTTGAGACTAAAAATTTCATTTTCAGTGTGTAATATCCCATATCAGGAATATACCCCAAACACAAGAAAACTCCAACCAGAGATGGACTGGGAGGGCATTTACCAGATATGTCGCCTCTAAAAAAGAGGACGAGATCCGTTGGCTACCTAGACCTTTCCAGACTCTGTCTAAGAGTATAATAGAAACACACAAGTGGTATAATAGCTGAGAATGCTCACAGAGATACAAGTAACAATGATACTATATATATCAAATAAACCATAAACAGATACACAAGAAATGCAGAGAGAATGCTAAGCCATTTTATTATATTAAGTAATAAAATGAGTACAGGAGGTGATCAGGAAGATGGCACCTCTACTTGCACAAGGAAAGTGAAGAAATACACTCAGAATAGCAAAGGAATGACTCCTCTCTGATCTGCGTCCAAGCTGCTAGGAAAACTGTTGCGTTGTTGTTGCTGCTAGAAATGAAACGAGGATTTGGGACTGCTCCCCTCCTCAGAAAAAGTTGAAACTCTGGAATCAGACTCTACTCAAGAAACCCAAAAAAACCCAGAAAGCTTTCCTGGAATGGCCGACCCCCGAAAATCACCCCCTTGGGGTTCTGCGCAGTTCCTCACTGCTCTGCGCTGCCACTGAATAGAACCCTCCAAAACTCAGCCCAGAACTCTGCCAAACTCCTCCAATATGCAAGAGTTTATCTCTTGCTCAATCCCTCGGCTCAAATCCTCCATAAACCCTCAATCCAGACTGCTCCCAAAAAGAACTGCATCCCTCTCCCAGTGCTGCGCAGTCCTCCAGAACACTGATAAAACCACTGCTAAAATGCTGAAGATACTGCTGCTGAAATGCCAACGAAAATACCTTGCTCGAGGACGCACTCGAAGTCCCCTAGGGCTAAGGGTGAGATCTCCGAACGGAGACACTCAATGCACTAAACAGTGCTGCAGACTAGCTAAACAACCAGCGTGCTCTAAGCCAAAACGACTATCACAAATGCACATAACCGAATGATCAAAATGAGGGGGATACTCTCTCTTTTATAGCTTCTGCCTCTCTCAATCCCAATGCTCACCTTCTCCTGCGGATTCCCCTTTTTGCCACATGTTCCTCCCCTCCTGCGCAGTCCCTCCATGTGTCTGTGTGGGCTCCATTTTTGCGTCCCCCTTTTGGCCCCCTTGGCTCTCCCTTTAAGTCACAACGTTGTGCTACTAGGAAGTGACTTTTATTCTAAAAGTGAGTTATGTGCCCCTTTCTCACTTTTTTATTTACAAAATAACTATATAAGGCAAAATTTGGCAAAATCGAATATTCCAATTAGCTGGGGCTAATTAGGAATATTACAGTCTCCCCTGGCAAAATGTTGCTTGTCCTCAAGCAACTGAAGTGATGGATGCTGTAAGATCTTCTCATTCTCCCAAGTGGCATCCTCATCCGACAAATTCTTCCACTTCACCAAGAATTCCCGGACCGTCCTGCTCCGCAGCTGCCTTTCCCTGGTATCAATGATAGTCTTCGGCTGCAATACCAAATGCCCCTCATCATCCATAGGTGGTAGCTCATCTGTCACTGTTACCTACTGCCCAATGCCTTTTTTAGGCATGATACATGAAAAATTTTATGAATCTTGCTGCCTTGGAGCAGCTCCAACTCATATGCAACCCGTCCAATCCTGCGTATCACCCTGTATGGCCCATAAAAACAGGGCTTGAGCTTTTCATCCCCCTTCTGCTTCAGTGACGACTATCGGTATGGCTGTAATCGTAGGTAGACCATGTCCCCCAACTGACTCTCTACTCGACCCCTGTCGGCATACAGCTTCTGCTGGTTCTGCGTTGTAGCCATGTTATCCTTGAGAGCTCGGAGGATATCCTGACTCTCTTGGATCCAAATCTTGGCTCTAGGAGCCCTGCTGTCACCAAACATCACGTCAACAAAAGATAAAAGATGATACCCATATAAGGCATAGAACGGTGACATGCCAATGGATATGTGATGTGAAGTATTGTAGCAATACTCCCCCAAATGCAGCCACTTCAGCCATGCTCACTGCTGCCCACTGACATAGTTACGCAAGTAGCCCTCCAGCCACTTGTTAACTATCTTTGTCTGCCCATCCGTCTGTGGGTGATAACTGGTACTCGGAGTCAACTCCGTCCCCACCAACTGGAAAAGCTCTTGCCAAAACCCGCCCATGAAACGGTTGTCCCTGTCACTGACGATGGTCTTAGGAAGACCATGTAGCCTGAAGATCTCCCTGAAGAAGAGCTCGGCCACCTGTGTTGTTGTGTAGTGTACGGATATGGCAAAGAAATGTGTGTACTTTGTCAGTTGGTCAACAACGACAAAGATACAATCCTTGCCCTGTACCGTGGGCAATCCTATGATGAAGTCCATTGAAATGCTCTCCCATTTCCGCTCCGGAATGGGTAGCGGCTGCAATAAACCCGCGGGATGGCTCATCTCTCCCTTGTTCCACTGGCAAACATCGCACTCCTTGATATGCCGGAGTACGTCCTCCTTGAGGCCCTTCCAGGAGAACCTCTCTCTAATGGCCCTGTAGGTTTTGGTAAACCCCTGATGGCCTGCCAATGGTGAATCATGTGATGCCTGGAGTATCTTCTTCTTGAGCTGAGACCCCTCAGTCAAGAAGATCTGATCCCTGTAATAGATGATCTCATCGATCACCCTGAACCTGTCATCTGCCACCTGCCCATCCAGAATCTCACATGCAAACCTATCCTTGGAGTACTCTACTAAGAGTCGAGCCCTCCAGTCTGTATCCAAGCTCATAAGAGACAACGTGGCTGGTCTACATGAAAGGGCATCTGCTAACACGTTGTTCTTACCCTTGACATACTCAATGTCAAATTCATATGCTTGGATCTTACTAATCCACTTCTGTTGCCTCTCCTGCAACTGCTTCTGCTCCAAAAAGAACTTGAGGCTGTTGTGATCAGTGCTCACCCTGAACCTATTCCCCACCAAATACTTCCAGTACTTAGCCAATGTATGCATGATGGCCAGCATCTCTTTGTCGTATATAGAATACAACCTCTCATGCAGAAGGAGCTTTCGGATCTCAAAGGCTATAGGGTGACCTCCCTGCATCAATACTACGCCGATCCCCTCTCCTGACGCATCACACTCCAAAACAAATGGCTACGCAAAATCTGGCAATGCAAGCAATGGGTAGCTGCTCATAACCTCCTTGAGCCTATCAAAGGCTCACTGCACTGTATTCGACCAACTGAATTCCCCCTTCCTCATCAAATCTGTCAGGGGCACAACAAGCTGTGAGAAACCTTTAACGAACTTCTGGTAGTAAGTACAAATGCCAATGAATCCTCGAAGTTTCATCACGTTTCTCGGCTCCGGCCAATCTCTGATGGCCCTAATCTTCTCCTCGTGGACCCTCACTCCGTCCACTCCAATGATGTGTCCCAAGTATAACATCTCCGTCAACCCGAACTCACATTTGGAGAGCTTGGCATAGAACTGCCACTCCTCCAAGATGCGTAATACTGTCTCAATGTGCTGGAGATGCTCCTCCCACGTCCTGCTGTAAATGAGTATATCATCAAAGAACACCAACACAAACTTCCTCAAGTGACCACGTAAGATGTGATTCATGCAAGATTGGAATGTAGCTGGGGCATTGGTTAGCCCGAAGGGCATCACCAAAAACTCAAAGTGCCCATAGTGACATCTGAAGGTGGTCTTGGGAATGTCCTGCTCCCTCACACGAATCTGATGGTACCCTGATCTCAAATCAATCTTTGATAAGAACAGTGCTCCTCTCAACTCATCCATCAACTCATCGATCCTGGGTATGGGGTACAAGTTCTTCAGTGTTCTCTTGTTCAGGGCCCTGTAGTCAATTCACATCCCCAATGTACCGTCCTTGGGATGCCTATAGGGGGTAGTAATCATTGCCTATATGCCCTGCTCAAGCTCAATAGTGTGCTCAAATCCCCGGTTCGGTGGTTGACCCGGCGAAATCTCCCCAAATACTATGGCATACCGGTCAAGGATGGACTGTATCTCCGGGTGCACTGTCTGCCCTGTAGTCCCTGCCTCCGATGCACGCAGCTCTACTGCCCACTCTATGTCTCCCTTCCTGAAGACTGCCTCCATCCGATGAGCCGAAACAGTCTGAGGTGGATACGTATGCTGTCCCCGTATTTTCTCATGCCTCCCTGTCTTCTCATCATCCCACTCCATCTCTAGGGTCTTCCAATCCGTAGTGACCTTCCCTAGAGTGATGAGCCATTGAACATCCAGTATCATGTTGGTGTCCGGAATATCGACCACGAAAAAGTGGTCAGTCAATGTGTAGGTTCCCATTGTCACTGAAAGCTCTGGAACATATCAAGCACACGTCATGGTCTGATCTCCTAGGACCAAGACTGAAAACCCATCGAATCTCTTTGTCTGTATGCCTCTCCGCTCAACCATCTATGCATCAATGAAGTTGTGGGTCGCCCCACTGTCAACCAAAACTGACACTTGCTAGCCATGTATTGTCCCTCGTACGCATAGCGTCAAATACTTGGGAACTCCTCGCAATGAGGCAAGGGCCCCTCCAGTGGGTGCAAAAGATGCACCACTTGCTGCTAGCGGTGGAGGTGGCAAAGGTCCTTGTCCATCATGGCTATCTCATGCCTCCACACCATCCTTGTCATCCTGTTCTCCATTGCTCTCAGAGAAAACCTCAATGAAATGTGCCTTGCCAGCAGTACATCTATGTCCCGGTGCCCATGGCTCCTGACATGTGAAGCACAATCACTTCTTCTTCAGCTCCCTCTTGACATCATTGTCAATCTGCACTTGTACTAGATTCCCCTTTGGAGGTGGAATCCTCACATCCTTCCCCTTAGACTAGAAATTCTGTCTCTGGGGGTAAGGTGTCTATGTCCTGGGTAAGACATCTTGTAGGTCCCGAGTCCTACTGATAGCATCCTGAAGGGTGGTCGGTCTAGCGGATCTGACTAGACCCGAAGTGGCTCTGTTAACCCCTTAGCATACATATAGATCCTCCATGTCGTGGATAGATCTGGCACCATCACTGATACCCTCAAGAAATTTACAATGTAGGTCTCTAGGCTCCCTGTCTGTTTGAGCCTTGCCAGCTCAACAAAATGCTGCTCTGGACCCCTCCAATCAAATCGCTCCATCAATCTCCTGGTGAACTCGGCATATGTCGTCACCATGGAGTATCCTAGTGTAACCATCCCATGAAACCACCAATCCTGGGCCTCACCATCCAAATGCAATGTCGCCACCTTGATGGCCTCTGTCTTTGACATCTGGTTAAGCTGGAAATAAATGTCCAGCTTCTCCACCCAATACCTTGCTAAACTATTTGATGAGCCATCAAACGTAGGCAAGTGGAATCTACTCGCTGCACAGTGGGTGTCACCATCATGATAATGTCGGTACCCTTTGTGATGGTTGCGGGGTCTACCATCCCGCTGGAGCTGAACAAAATCACGGAATGAGAGGGCTTCCCTGAACTCCTGCCCATAGGCCTGGTACTCTGCAAAATAATCACCCATGTGTCCAGGCTCTGCCTCCTGCTGGGCTACGGGCCCCGCGTCTGCTCCTAACAAAGTGGGAATGGTAGAGTGTGTAGGGGCATGTGAGGCCACCTTTTGCACAATATCATGTTGCTCTGGCAAATGGTGGGATGCACCCGATCCCTCACCAACCTCGAAAACATGTGGGCTCTCACGCTGTCTGGCCTCTACTGTCGTGAATCTTTGCCCCATCACCTCAATTTGCCTCGACAGATCCTGCACTGATTTGAGGAGCATATCTGAAAATCTCTTCCCGTCATCATCTGCCATTGGAGCCTCCTGCTCTACGTCCACCACTGGCTCCCTCTCCATAGGTATTCTCCAACCTACGCGCAGCGTCTCTGTATCTCCGACCTCTGTAATAGATATAGGGTTTCTCCCCCGGTGTCATAGATTGCTAGCTCCACAAGCTGAGCCAGATCTATGCTCTGATACCACTGTAATATCCCATATCAGGGATATACCCCAAACACAAGCAAACTCCAACCAAAGATGGACTGGGAGGGCATTTACCAGATATGTCACCTCTAAAAAAGAGGATGAGATTCAGAGGCTACCTGGCCCTTTCCAGACTCTATCTAAGAGTATAATAGAAACACACAAGTGGTATAATAGCCGAGAATGCTCATAGAGATACAATTAACAATGATACTATATATATCAAATAAACCATAAATAAATACACAAGAAATGCATAGAGAATGCTAAGCCATTTTATTATACTAAGTAATAAAATGAGTACAGGAGGTGATCAAGAAGATGGAACCTCTACTTGCATAAGGCAAGTGACGAAATACACTCAGAATAGCAAAGGAATGGCCCCTCTCTGATCTGCGTCCAAGCTATTGGGAAAATTGTTGCGCTCTTGCTGCTGCTAGAAATGAAACGAGGATTTGGGACTGCTCCCCTCCTCAGAAAAATCTGAAACTCTGGAATCAGACTCTACTGAAGAAACCCAAAAAAACCCAGAAAGCTTTCCTGGAATGGCCGACCCTCGAAAATCACCCCCTTGGGGTTCTGCGCAATTCCTCACTGCTTTGCGCTACCACTGAATATAACCCTTTGAAACTTAGCCCAGAACTCTGCCAAACTCCTCCAATATGCAAGAGTTGATATCTTGCTCAATCCCTTGGCTCAAATCCTCCACAAACCCTCAATCCAGACTGCTTCCAAAAAGAACTACGTCCCTCTCCCAGTGTTGCGCAGTCCTCCAGAACACTGATAAAATCACTGTTGAAATGCTAAAGATACTACTGCTGAAATGCCAACGAAAATACCTTGCCCGAGCAGGCACTCGAAGTCCCCCGGGGCTAAGGGTGAGATCTCCGAACGGAGACACTCAATGCACTAAACAGTGTTGTAGACTAGCTAAACAGCCAGCATGCTCTAAGCCAAAATGACTATCACAAATGCACATAACCGAATGATCAAAATGAGGGGGCTCCTCTCTCTTTTAGAGCTTCTGCCTCTCTAAATCCCAATTCTCACATTCTCCTGCGTGATTCCCCTTTTGCCACGTGTTCCTCCCCTCCTGCGTAGTCCCTCCATGTGTCTGCGTGGGCTCCATTTCTGCGTCCCCCTTTTGGCCCTCTTGGCTCTCCCTTTAAGTCACAACGTTGTGCTACTAGGAAGTGACTTTTATTCTAAAAGTGAGTTATGTCCCCCTTTCTCACTTTTTTATTTACAAAATAACTATAGAAGGCAAAATTTGGCAAAATCGAGTATTCCAATTAGCTGGGGCTAATTACGAATATTACACAGTGTCATTGCACTTATAAAGGTACCAGAATATTGTAGGTGACCATTTTTGCTAGTCTTGATTGAGAAGGTACCACAAGGTGATATATGATGTCTCCTACCTATATGATCATGCAATGGTTGACCTATTATGCTACTTTGGATTCAAGAAAATAATAATGACAACAATGCTCATAATGGATCTATAATTTAAAAGAAATCTCTTGTCATAAACTGAGATATGGATGAACTAAAAATAGTTGCAGTGGGGACGATGAAAAAGGGGATGGATAGTCAAAGTAGCTTGTGTCTCAAGCTCTGTACCAAGGAAAAGGTATGTTGTTGAAGGAGAAGATGACTCTCCCTCTTTTTGAGACAATCAAACTGCTCTAACTACCTTGTAGTCTGCCCCCTGTTGAAGAATGTAACTAGTGTCAGTCTTCATAATTATGTTTGTCAAAATAAAAGAAAGGGAAATTTAATTGTAAAATAAAAATAATTTTGAAGCATTAGTTTCATGCTCTTTTTTTTTCCTAGGTCATAGCCTCCATTGAAGGCTTCTAGGTTTTGTTAAGAGTCAAAAGAGTCTTTGTCACATTTATTAGACCCTTCTTGGGTGTTTGTATAATGTAAATAAATTTATTCTTCAGTGAAAAGTGTCATTTTTCACCTCCTCGCCAAGTCAGCCCTATCCCGATGAAGTTGGCCCAGATTAGGTTATTCAACCTAGAAAAGCACTATAAATAGAGGCAGCTCGACTCATTTGGAAACACACATTCACAAGTTCAATCTACAAGAAAAAGAGGACGAAAAAGAGAGCAAATTGTAGGAGAAGAAGACCTAATTCAAGGAATAAGCTAAATCAAAGTTTGGAGCATCTCTCTCTCACACACGTGTGAGTTTTCTATGGCTTATGTGCAAGTTGCGGGGGCTGAAACTTCTGCAGCAACTGCAGGTCTGAAATTTGTAGCCAGGTGGCCAAAATTTTCAATTGAAGCAGTATTTGAGGAGTTGACACTTGGAGGATTTAGCAGAGTTTGTCTACATAAAGGAAGGGTTAACTTGGTGATTAGAGAAGAGTTGGACTGAATTTTACCCTAGATATGGGTTTTTCCCTCGCTGAGTGCCTATATCTTGTGTTTTTTTTTCTTGTGATCTTCATACATTTTGATTTGGAAATTGCTTTAATGAAAGATAACATAATTAAGAAGTAAAAGAACCCAACATACATCACAAGTAATTATCAAGGAAAAGAGGAATCAAACCCTAATATCTACGTGCATTGATTTCTCAACATGGTATCGGAGTTAAGGTGATCCAAATTGGATCCTAGAACACTCTCTATGTTTTCATGAACTCTTTAAAAATCATGCCAAGGATTAAAAGTCTTATAAAGATCAAGCTTATTGGAGATATCCTCATAACAGTTGCAATTTGTGACTAGCGCGAAGCAATGAGGGCCGTCGGTCAAGCGCATAGACCGTCGGCCCATGGTAACGTGTGCTATCGCAAATTAGCAAATCCAGAGGCCATTTCAAGAAACAGGGGTAGTTTCTGATATGCAATTAGCGACAGGGCAAACACCTCAAAGAAGGAAAGGCCGCAAGCACCCGAACCCAAAAAATTATAAAATGCAACGGATATCGTTCCGATTCTGTGAAAGCGGGATTCCACAAAACTAGAAGAATATCAAAGGGGCTTCGAGCGGTAAGCAGTTTCAACCAAGTTCCGCCCGATGCTATATAGCGAGTGCCACGCGTCCGGTGGAAGAGAGAGAAAACCGTTCACATCGGATGGGTAAACATCATGCTACTTAGCCGCCCAATATGAACGATGACCATAGGATCTGGGGCCCCCAGATCAATGACGGAGATGCGCTCCAATGGATGACCGGATTTGATGGGGTCAACAGGTAGAGTTGTATAGGATTTGAAGTCTGATATGGACAATGCGTTGGTAGAAGGTCGTGTTTCGTGGGTATTCTTGGAGTTAACGAAAAAAACGATCGTTTCAAATATGTCCAAGAGAACTGACACTCATCCATTATGAAATAGGTGGCCACCTCCCTGTGAGGCGTTATACAGTGACTGATTACACAGGACAAAGGGATTCAAACGGATAGAGGCAGGGGAACCAGAAAGCCAAGAAGCAGAAACGAACAGTCAGGAAGCAGATTGGCTTTAAAGCCACAAACTGACAGAGAGAGAAGTAGTAAGCTAAGAGCAGTAGGCAGTGAGCCGAAAGTAAAGAGAAGAAGCCGAGTTGACCTACAGAAGCAAAGGCAGCATCGAGCCAGAATTAAGACAGAGACAGAGAGAGTCAGAGAGTCTGTGTACTATAGAGAAGGCTTGAGACGTTCAAGCGTACTCCTCTGTAATGCTTGTCATGTATGGTCTCAGATTGGGCTCATACTACTGTGACCAATAGAGGTTGAGAGTCAGTAAGGAGAGTCTGTGTACTCCAGAGACTTGGGGGATCCAAGTACAGTCTTACTGATTTGTATCTGCTAAGTGGGACTCAAATTGAGCTCAAGGGTGAGAAAAACTCTGCTTTAAAAACATAATAGAGATGCCACCACCGAAGGCTGGACCAGGAGACGTAGCCCAGGAGTATTGGGTGAACTCCTTATTAAACTTGTTTTGTTTTTATGTGTGTTATGTTTTCTTTAACTGCTTCATTACCTATGTATTTCACAATCTTATCGATTCGTTGCATAAAATAACATAGGCACATCCATGCACATGAGTCTATAATACCTTATTGTTTGTCTTGGATTAATTCCAGATCAAGTGGTATCAGAGCTCTAGGTTGCTAAGGTTAAACAAGCTTGTGCTGGATTCTTTTTGTTGAATGATAACTAGATCAAAGCTTAAATTAGGAGAAGGAGAGTTGGTTGAAGCTAACCCAGAAATTGGAAGAGTCTATCCTAAGAGGAAAATATCAGAAGAAAGTCCCTTGGAATCAGACTCCCAGTTCATGGACAATTTCATGACCATGAGAGCCATGGTAGAAGAAATGTATAGAGAATTTAAGAGAGGTAGAGGTGAAGAGACATCAACCTCCAAACAAGATAAAGGAGTAGAAGAACCTCTTCTAGTTGCCCACCCAGAAGGCAAAGGAAAATAAGAGAAGCCCTCTCCACCATCTCCCCCATCATCACCTTCATCATCATCTTCTTCACACAAAGAAAGCCCTGAAAAGAAAAAGAAGAAACCTTCTTTGATTAAATTAGATGTGAAGTTTGATTTGCCAGTTTATGACGGAGAATTGAATGTGGAAAAGCTAGATAACTGGATTAGACAAATTGATGTATATTGCAGAGTGCAGAACATCAATTCAGAAAGGAGAAAGATTCGGCTGGCTAGTCTATGCCTTGGAGGCACTACCCTGGTATGGTGGGAAGGCAGGACACAAGCTGATTTGAAGAAGCATGGTAAAATTCTTTCTACCTGGAATGAATTTGTTTATGCAATTAAAAAACAATTCTATCCACTAGCTTATATGCAGCAAGCTATGATGAGTTGGCAAACTCTTCACCAATTGAAAGGGCAAAGTGTACAAAGTTACACGCAAGAATTTAGAAAAAGAGCGTTGATTCTAGGAATTTCTTTAGACTCACCTGAAACTCCGCTGAAGTATATAGGTGATCTACATAGTTATTTGAGACACACCATTCTCATGTTTAATCCCACTAGCATAGATGAGGCATCTATTCAGGCTACACATCTAGAGGCTAGAGGCAAGAATGTGAACCCAGAAGTTGGGGGATCATCAAAACCCACTGCAAGCAAGAACAAGGAAAAGAGAAAGCACAAATGGAAAGAGAGGAAGACAAATGTTGTACAAAAGACCAAACCTTCGTGCACTCACTGTAAGAAGGATGGGCATGATGATGAACACTGTTGGATTCTACATCCGGAGTTGAGGCCCAAGAAGTACGATGGCAAAAAGAAGAAGACCGTTGCAGCTATTCAAAAGGATTTGGGGTCAGGCTCAGGGGATGGAACAACAATCGCAGCCACAGGTATAAAAGGTAAAAATTCTGAAGCGTCTACTAGTAATTTTGCACAATCTCCTGATAATGAAGAAAATGAGAGGAAAAGACATGAGCTTTTTCATATTAGAGTTATTTCCAAGCATCAAAAGATTGATACTTTGTTTGGTAGCGGCTCACAAGTACACTTAATTTCTAAAGAAATTGTAAAGAAATTGGGATTACTAACCACACCGCACAAGAAGCCATATCCATTGGGTTGGTTATGTGATAAAGCAAAGCTACAAGTGACTAGACAATGTAAACTTAGGTTTTCTTTTGGGTCAGCATTTGTAGATGAGGTTGAGTTAGATATTGTTCCCTTGGATATATGTGGAATTGTTTTAGGAAGTCCTTACTTGTATGATAGAAAAGCCATTTTCTATAGAGCTGAAAACAAGTATCAACTCGTTAAAGATGGAATTGAATATATTGTAAGAGCTCATAAACTCAAGAATAATTATACTCTCATAAACTCAAGGCAGATGAAAATAATTGTAAATTCGTGCAAATAATTTTTACTGATGGTTGTAAAGGAAAAGAAACCTGAAAAAACCAATGTATTTGAGGGTTGTAATGCTAAACAGCAATCTGATTTAGAAAATGTTGTTTTAGAATATGATATACTATTTCAAGAAGCTAAAGGTCTGCCACCCAAAAAGGAAATAGTACATGATACTTATTTGTAGCAAGATGCTCCACTGCCTAAAATCGAAATGTAAAGGTTGTCCGATTTAGAGAATGCAGAAATCAAGAACCAGGTACAAGAGCTACTCGGAAAAGGGTTCATAAGACCTAACACATCACAATGTGGGTCTCCAATTTTCTTGGTGAGAAAGAAAGATGGATCATGGAGAATGTGCATTGATTACCGAGCACTGAATAAGATAACGATAAAAAATTGTTATCCCCTTCCTCGCATAAATGATCTATTAGATCAGTTGAAAGAAGCTATTTACTTTTCCAAGTTGGACTTGCATTGTGTCTACCATCAGATCAGAGTTGCAGAGCAAGATGCATGGAAGACAGCTTTCAAAACAAAGCAGGGATTGTATGAGTGGTTAGTCATGCCTTTTGGCTTAACTAATGCTCCTGATACTTTCATGAGAGTAATGAATGATGTACTCAGGCCTTTTATTGATGATTTTGTCATTGTATATCTAGATGACATTCTTGTTGGAAATAATACTGAGAGGGGGGGTGAATCAGTATTAGCAAGTCAACAATATTTCATTTCCATAATCAAATTCTTATATGCTACTTCAGTTAATGAAACTTGCGTGTATACGCAACTATATTTAAGGCAACTAATGTATACCCTGCAAACTTATAATTTAGTTAATTCACCATATGTTGATCTTTAATATGTGCATCAAAACCATATAAACAGTAACCAGGTGCAGTAAAAACAGAACATACAATCACACACATGAACACAAGATATAAGGTAGAAACCCAATGTGGGTGAAAAGCACTTGCTGCAATTGTCTCTATCTTCCTTTTAATAAGAAACTTCTTTTTACAATTTTTGTATTGGTGCAGTCTTATACTAGTACGCAGGCTTCTACCTGCAGAAGGCTACAACCTTCTCTCATTCTCTAGATTCTCCTAGAAGGGAGCTACAACCCCCTAGCTTTTGTACTAGCTGATGTGTTTACTAGTACGTAGGTGTTGGCCTACAGAAGGTTACAACCTTCTCTTTTCTTCCAGGGACCACGTTTCATAAATTTTCAGAATGGATCCATCAATAACATCAATCAAACATCAAATATATCTACATCAACCAATCTCCTTTGCACCAACCAAAACTGAATCAATCAATCACTTCTCAGAATGTTGTAACCAGAATATAGTAACAATAACCAAAACCCAAGCTAGAACCCAGAACACTGCAACAACAAACAAAAGTAGCTAAAGCATATTTTATTAGGTATACGCTACTTCAATGTGTTGAACCTGCGTACATACGTTGTTTTCTCAAGGCGAACCTGCGTACAAACTTGCAAATCAAAGTTAAGATGTATACGTTGTTTTGATATACTGAACCAATGTGTATACGTGCCTTTGCTAAAGTGAACCTGCGTACAGATCTATAAATGATGATTTAAACTTTACAACAATTCTAGACATCAGTTATACCCAGATCATCATATTTACAGATTACAACATGCGCCAGTTATTCAGATAAAAGATCAAAACCACACAAAGATACTTTGCTTCAAGCCTTAAGATCTTCACCCATCATTAGAACTTATCCTTCATCAAGCACTAAAGTTCATCCTTGATTCAGATCCAGCTATGCACCATAACCCAATACCCTGTATTCTGGATCTTTCTCTTCATCAGATATTCAATTCTTGAGTGCCTTGCCTAATGATCTTCTCCTCCTTTTATAGTCTTAGGCCTTACTCAATACCATGCACCAAAACCACTTATAACCAATACCTTGGACCAAATACCTCGCGTCAACACTTCGGACAAGATACCTTGGACCAATACCATGGATCACAATACCATGGACCAAATACCACGGACCAAAACTAAGTTTTCCAACATGTATGTGCCTTTCCTTCCGTGAAAGTGCGTGTGTACATTGTACGTGCCTTTTGGTATGCTAACCCGCGTGTACATGCGGCTTGGTCAATGGGGAACCTGCGTATACCTCTCTTTCTTCATTATGAACTATGATCTGTCATCTGAGTGAGTTGCCATCAAGGACAACACTTGTGTCATAGTGCCAAATCTGTGTCATAATGCCAACAATCTCCCCCTTTGGACTTGATGGCAACCCCAAGTCACTCTCCCCCTTTGTCATCAAGGGCAAAGGGTTATGCTCCCCCTGAGTACATGCTGAATTCTCTGATATGCTGAAGTGTGCTGATTGAGCTCCATGCTCGGGTTCATGCTCCCCCTGAATATAAGCAAGGTCTGCAAAAAGATGTTCTAAAAGAAGAACATGACTCTATATATACATCATAAATGACCTTCCTATCACCAATGACTCATACATACATCCATATCCCAACCAAGTGGGGATATACCAATTTTGACTCATTCACCCAACCAAGTGGGGATACACCAATTGTTCATACATGTCAAAACAAGAACATTACGTCATCCATCCCATGCATAGTGGGGAAACAAAATAGGTAGTTTCATGACCTTGACATTAAAAGATATACATGACATAGAGACCAAATATCTAAAACAAGACCATGATAGTCATCAGCAACTAACATCAACATCATCTGTCAAACACCATCCAAACCAGCAACCATGATCTCCCCCTGAACCTGTTCCACCTGAATAAAAAACAACTGTGAATTTGTACCAAGATCTTCTAAGATAATGCCAAAAATGCATTATTAGAAGTATATGCTCCCCCTGAACCTGTGCCAGATGATCACTGTCAGACCCATATCAGACTCCTTTCTTCCTGAGTCTGGCCCACTGCTTTTCTTCAAACCAACATATACGTGACTGTATCCATAGCAACTGACGAATGTACGCAGATACGCTTCATGAAACTCGCGTATAACAATTTTTCTCTGAAACAGATAAGTTTTAACATCAAGATGATGCATCAACTGCTCCCAGCTTCTGTCTGAGATATTCAAATGTCTCTTTGGGTAGTGGTTTGTTGAATATATCAGCAACCTGTTCTTTGGAGGGAACATACTCCAATTTGACCTTTTGTTCAAGCACTTGTTCATGTAGAAAATGATATTTGATGGGTATGTGCTTGGTCTTGGAATGCATGACTGTATTCTTTGAAATATTGATGGCACTTGTATTATCACATAGAATGGAGATGGGTGGAGTACATGTAATTTGAATGTTTTGCAATGTTTGCATCATCCAAAGGAGTTGTGTGCAGCAAGATGCAGCAGCCACATATTCTGCTTCAGCTATAGATAATGCAATTGAACTTTGTTTCTTGCTGAACCAAGACACTAATCTAGAACCCATATAGAATGCACCACCACTAGTGCTTTTTCTATCATCAACGCTTCCTGCCCAATCTCTATCTGTATATGCATGAAGTGTAAGATCTGTATCTCTAAGATACCATAAACCAAAATTCTGTGTTCCTTGAAGATATTTGAAAATCCTTTTGACTCCCTGAAGGTGTGATTCCTTTGAATTTGCTTGGAATCTTCCAACTATTCCCACTGCATGCATGATTTCTGGTCGGGTACCTGTTAGATAAAGAAGACTGCCAATCATGGATCTGTAGGTTGGTTGATGTACTGTTACTGATTCATCATTTGAGCTGAGACTATATCCTGTTACCATAGGGGTACATATTGGTTTAGAATCTTCCATGCCGTATTTTTTCAAGATCTGCTTGAGATACTTGGTTTGTGACAAAAAAATACCATCTTTATTTTGTTGAACTTGTAGACCAAGAAAATATGTAAGCTCACCAAGCAGGGACATTTCAAATTCTTGTTGCATTACCGAAGAAAAATTCTGACTCATGGCTTCTTCATTGCTACCAAAAATGATATCATCAACATACACAACAAGTATTAGCAATTTGTTGTTGTCAATCTTTGTATATAGATTGCTATCAGCTGATCCTTTTGAAAAACCTTGTTGATGGAGGTATTTGTCAAGACGGTAATATGAGGCCCTTAGAGCTTGTTTTAGACCATAGAGAGCCTTTCTGAGTCTGCAAACAAGTTTTGCATCATTTCCAAGGATGAATCCGTCTGGTTGCTCAATATATACTTCTTCTTCTAAGTCTCCATTAAGAAAGGCAGATTTTAAATCCATTTGGTATACTTTGAATTTCTGAAAACTAGAAAGAGCAAGGAACATTCTTATGGCTTCAAGTCTAGCAACAGGTGCAAAAGTTTCTTCAAAATCTATACCTTCTTGTTGAGCATACCCTTTATAAGCAAGTTGGCCTTGTTTCTAATAACTTCTCCATTTTCATTCAGCTTGTTTTTTAATATCCATTTGGTGTTGAAAAGTGTGCAACAAGAAATTCTTGTTGAGAATGCAACAAGATGATGGAGCTTAGTGGAAAGGAGTCGCCTTCACTAAGTGGTCCCGCAGGCAAGTTTTGGCGCAAAGTCTATTTTTAGACTATGTCTATTTTTAGACATATGGATCATGTCTATGAGTTGCAGGATGTTGTTTATGGATGATTAGTCATGTTGGGAAAAATAGATGGACTTCTATTTTTAGATCACAGCGGAGTGACTGCTAAGTCTAAATATAGAACAGTCGAATATTATTAGCCCTTAATAATATTTGGACTATAAACATTATCTTATTCTCTTGGAGCACTTCAGGATGAGCTACGAATGTGGCACATGCAGATCCCAGAAGGAATCACGTGGTAACCTATGGGATGACTGAGCTATTGCATGAAGGACTTCAGTTAGAACTTCAGTGATTGAGTTTTGTGGAGTTAGAGGAGCAGTTAATGGAGTTGTGTTCAGTTTGACTTAGTTAAACTAGTTGTATTTAGTCTAACTAATCAATAGACTAGAGATGAGTTGGGTGAATTAGTTATTAATTAATTCATAATTGTTAACTCATAATGCAACTGAAGTATACATCAATTAAATCAGTGCATGGACAGTTCAATGAAGACAGGTGGTAGAGATAAGTGAAAGGGTGAGTTGTAGCTGTCAGTTGTGCATGAGATTTGCACAAGATTGAGTATGCCCATGAGATATGCCCAGTAGATAGCCTGTGCTCACGTGATTTCCAGTGTGAGTGACTTTTCCAAGGTAAATAAGAACATGGAAAGAGTTTGGATTCATTCATTCTTGAGCAAGTATTGAGCTATGGAGGCAGGCAAGCAGCGGGGGAGATTTGGAGATCAGATCTGAGCTGTATTTTGTGTAGCATGTGGAGATAATACTAAGTACTTGTGAGGAGTATTGTACTATGTATTGTTACATGATTCAATCACTATAATATATAGATAGTTTGGGTTTTTAGCGAGATGCTTTCCCCGGGAAAATACTATGTTGATATGTGTGATTGATGCTTCTATGTACGCCTGTGAATGTTTCTGCTTCTGTAAATTGATGATCAATGTAGAGGAGGTTATGTATTATGCATGTTTTCCGCAATAGTGTATAATCGGGATAATCTCTGTTGAATATGTGTCATATTATTCAAAATTTCTACATGGTATCAGAGCTGCTTGATTTGTAGAAGAGATTTTTACAGGATATCAAGCGAGGATTGATCATCGGATCTATTATTCAGAAAGTGTTTACATTTTATTTCTTCAGGCAGAGTCTGTAATCGGGCCAGGTAACCTCTGGATTCATCCTTCTTTTGGAAGGTGAGATATCCGGTGAATGCCCAGACAGTCAATCTCTGTACAAGAAATACTTTGTTCTCACGAATTCTAGATTGGAAGTGGTTGAGTTTTTGAGGTGGTGGAATTCGAATTTAATTCCAAAGCAAGAGATAAAACTCAGAAACATTAAGTGTGAGAATGGAGACAGTATGCCCCAGTATCTCACGAAGTTCACCCAATGCCGGGATGAACTGGGAAGTGTGGGGGTGATTGTTGGATGAGGATATGGTGAGTCTAGCACTCCTTGACCTTCCTAAGAGTTGGCATAGCTACCAGGACTCGGTGAATGGAAGGGAGAAACTGCCAAATTGGGAACGAACATGGTCGGATTTGATGCAGGAGGAGATCAGACAAAGCACCAGAGACAGTTCTTCATCGATGCATGATGAGAAGAACTGTGCCTTAGCGAGTAAGGTGAAGAAGGGGAAGGAGAAGGTTTCTCTTTCCTAATCCAGTTCTTCCAATGATGGGAAGAAGGTTGACAAGTCGAAGGTGAGATGCTTTCGTTGTCATGAGGAGGGTTCACGGGTCAAGAACCTGTATGCTCTTGAGGTTCAAGATGCATGCGAAGCCTTGAGTAGTGAGGCAATTGATGGAGACTTGGTGGTTGAGAGGGAGGGTATATTACTTCTCAACATGCAGAGCCAGAAGAAGTCTTAGACGATTGTGGAGGAGCCACGATTGGTGCAGCAACTTCAGGAGGTTGTGGAGCAGCCACAACAAGGGAAGCTGAGCAGAGATCGAGTAGAGACATCTACTCATGCAGAGACCTCCAGTAAGGGGAAACTTCGAGCCAGGTGGGCTGAGGGATCACATGTAGCCATACCTCCAGGTAGGAGGTGGGGCGATACAGAGTGATCGTCCCAAGGAGGAGGGGCAGGATCCTTGAGGTACCCAACCTCTTGGATGATACCTTGCTACAGGAGCCTCGATGTGTAGTAGCAGGAATTGACTGATTGGGTAGAGACAGATGCGGATGGAGCGGCAGAGAGAGCGACAGTGCAGGGAATCCTAGGACAGCGCATAGCATGCAGGCTGCAGCAATGCGAGAGGCACAAGTGTTTTGCACAGTGCTAGGTGGCACAGAGAGGTGTGCAATGGTGCGAGATGCATGAAGATGTTGCAGTAGCGCAGATGTCAGAGAGGGAGCACTTGTCAGCAGCAGGTAGAGCTTCAACATCAGAGGGTGTTTCTAGCCCAACAAGGAGGTCAGTTGGGAGGTGCAGTGCGGATGCAATGCTGGGAGATACAACCAGCAGCAGCACGGATGCAGTCAGAGATCAAAGTGACAGAGGCTAGAGCAGTCAGATACTGAAGAGCACAAAGATGTAGAGATTTCAGTCGACAGAGGCAATAACAGTCAGAGACTTTGATGACAGAGAAAGTGGACCGGGCAGATGTGTTGCATGCAGAACATTCCAAAGTTACAGGATCGGGTTTGAGAGGAAGCCTTTCTTGTTGAGAGGGAGTGTTGAAAAGTGTGCAACAAGAAATGCTTGTTGAGAATGCAACAAGATGATGGAGCTTAGTGGAAAGGAGTCGCCTTCACTAAGTGGTCCCGCAGGCAAGTTTTGGCGCAAAGTCTATTTTTAGACATATGGATCATGTCTATGAGTTGCAGGATGTTGTTTATGGATGATTGGTCATGTTGGGAAAAATAGATGGACTTCTATTTTTAGATCACAGCGGAGTGACTGCTAAGTCTAAATATAGAACAGTCGAATATTATTAGCCCTTAATAATATTTGGACTATAAACATTATCTTATTCTCTTGGAGCACTTCAGGATGAGCTACGGATGTGGCACATGCAGATCCCAGAAGGAATCACGTGGTAACCTATGGGATGACTGAGCTATTGCATGAAGGACTTCAGTTAGAACTTCAGTGATTGAGTTCTGTGGAGTTAGAGGAGCAGTTGATGGAGTTGTGTTCAGTTTGACTTAGTTAAACTAGTTGTATTTAGTCTAACTAATCAATAGACTAAAGATGAGTTGGGCGAATTAGTTATTAATTAATTCATAATTATTAACTCATAATGCAACTGAAGAATACATCAGTTAAATCAGTGCATGGACAGTTCAATGAAGACAGGTGGTAGAGATAAGTGAAAGGGTGAGTTGTAGCTGTCAGTTGTGCATGAGATTTGCACAAGATTGAGTATGCCCATGAGATATGCCCAGTAGATAGCCTGTGCTCACATGATTTCCAGTGTGAGTGACTTTTCCAAGGTAAATAAGAACTTGGAATGAGTTTGGATTCATTCATTCTTGAGCAGGTTTTGAGCTGTGGAGGCAGGCAAGCAGCGGGGGAGATTTGGAGATCAGATCTGAGCTGTATTGTGTGTAGCATGTGGAGATAGTACTGAGTACTTGTGAGGAGTATTGTACTATGTATTGTTACATGATTAAATCACTATAATATACAGATAGTTGGGGTTTTTAGCGAGATGCTTTCCCCGGGAAAATACTATATTGATATGTGTGATTGATGCTTCTATGTATGCTTGTGAATGTTTCTGCTTCTGTAAATTGATGATCAACGTAGAGGAGGTTATGTATTATTCATGTTTTCCGCAATAATGTATAATCGGGATAATATCTGTTGAATATGTGTCATATTATTCAAAATTTCTACATTTGGTTCCTATGATATTCTTATCATGAGGTCTAGGAACTAATTCCCAAGTATTATTCTTTACAATTTGCTCAAGTTCTTCATTCATGGCCTTGACCCAACATTCATCTTTGCATGCTTCATTTATATTTTGAGGTTCGATGGAGGAAAGCAATGCTAGATAGCTTGAAGCTTCTGTAATAGTTCTTCTTGTCTGCACACCTACCTCTTTCTGCCCCAAAATTTGAGTCTCTAGATGACTTTTCTGAACATACCTGGGTGGAGTCTTTTCTTCTGCCATTATCTGTTCTTCTGGTGCTTCATTGGTTTCTTCTTCAGAATTAGTCTGATTTGATGTGGAAGGATAATCCTCATCTTCTCCACAATCTTCGATTTTTACCTACTTTGGATTTTTGCCTATTTCATCAACCACAACATCAATACTTTCAATAATTTTCCCAATTCTTTTATTATAACACTTATATCCTTTACTACGGGAAGAGTAACCAAGGAGAATGCCTTCATCTGCTTTGGGTTCAAACTTGCCAAGTTTTTCATCAGCCCTTTTGATGTAACATTTACTTCCAAAAACTTTGAAGTATTTTACAATAGGAGTCTTACCATACCAAAGTTCATGTGGAGTTTGAGTGTTTTTTACCAGAACATTTGCTTGGTTGGGAATAGTGACGGCAACGAATGCAGCTTCAGCCCAGAAGGTTGCAGGAGTTTCAGATTCATCTTGCATAACACGAGCCATTTTTTGAACAGTTCTATTCATCGTTTCTACCACTCCATTTTGCTGAGTCCTTGTAGTGGAGAATTGCCTTTTTATTCCATGTTCTTCACAAAATTCAAAAAATTCATCCGAGGTAAATTCTCCTCTTCGATCAGATCTGAGGCATTTGATTTTGCGATTTGATTCATTTTCAACCAGGGCTTTGAAGGCTTTGAATTTTTCAAATGCTTCATCTTTATGCTTTAGAAGCCCTATCCAACACATTCTGGAAAAATCATCAATGAACAATATAAAGTATTCCTCTCCACGAGGTGACTTTTTCCTTGATGGTCCACATAAATCAGTATGAACAAGTTCAAGAGGCTTACTAGCTGATCCTTCCTTTTCAGGGAAGTGCGCTCTGGTTTGCTTACCAAATTGACATGATTTGCATATTGTATTTTTTGGGATGCTGATATCAGGAAGATCACGAACAGCCTGGAATTTGCATGCTTTTCTTATTTGAGAGAAGCTTAGATGCCCCAATCTTCTGTGCCATAGCCAGTGTTCATCATTTTTGCTTAGATAGCATTGTTGTTGTCCTCCCTTGAGTATGTATAAGTTGTTTGGAGTTCTTATACCTTTGATCACGATTTCTCTTTTATCAAGCTCATGAAAAACACATCCATTTGATTGAAATACTACTTCATTTCCTTGATCACACATTTGACTGACACTCAACAAGTTATGCTTTAGACCATCAACATACATAACATTCCCAGCTTTAACTTTTTCTTTTAAGAGAGCATAACCTTTACCTTTTATGAGAGCAGGAATGTCATTTCCAAATGAGACCTTCTTTTCCTTTTCTAAGGCATTATATGACTGAAGTTTTTCTTTATCACCTGTCATGTGTTTTGAGCATCCACTGTCAATGTACCACTGATTTTCTTGTCCTTCTGCATACAAGGCTATACCGCATCTTTCTTTTTGTGATTCTTTCTTTCTCCATATTTTGGAATTTAATGAAGTTTTCTCCTTTTGAGATGTTTGCCGAAATTTACTCCTGCATTCAGATTCTTCATGACCGAAGTTGTTGTAGATAGAGCATTCTATTTCATTTTCAAGAAGAGAAAAGTTATTGTAGGTTCGTTTCATGATCCCTGTCACATTCCTTTGATTTCGTGCTTCTCTAGTCATGATGGTCTTGTAAGCAACACATTGAGCAGCTTTGTGTCCAAATTTATGACATGAAAAACATTGGCCATTAAAGAAGTTCCTGCGATTATCGAATCTACTGACCTGGTGATTGTAGTTGCTATTGATATTCATTCTTGAAACAGATTGAGTATGATTTACCTGAGGTTGATTGTAGCTTCTGTTCATCCTTGAAGTAAATTGAGCCTGATTTACCTAGTGATCTGCTTTATGCCTTTGCTGTCGCTTGTCAAATTGTTCACTGCTCTTTGCTGCATCAAGATAGCTTTTAGTGGAGGTTGACGTCTTATGTGCTTGGGATGCTTCTTCAGTATATCTAAGACCTATCTTTATCAGAGGAGAACGCTGCACTTTAATAATTTCATTTAAGGTTTCTGATCCTTTAGAAAATCTAAGATTGAGAGCTTTTTTTTCTCAATATCCTTTCTTAGACCCAGAATTTCACATTCTAGTTTTTCATTGTGTTTTTCTCTTTCAGCAAGTTGGAATGTCAGAGTATCTATAAAAATATTCTTTTCTTCTAAACATATTTTGAGTTTAGATATTTCTTCATAAAGGTAATCTTCATCTAAAGCATCCAAGAAATCATCATCTTCAAAAGCCATCAAAAATCTATAGTCATTACTATTTTCATCTTCAACACTATTTGATAAACCATCACTATCTTCATGCGTATAGTAGCTCTTCTTACTTAAACTTTGTTTTCTATTCCATTTTGTTGATTCCTTACCTTTATCAAGTTTATCTTTATGAGGACATTTGGCTGCATAATGAATGACTCTTCCACAAGCAAAACATTTGAAAGGTAGTTTACCTCTGAATCTTCCAGAACCCCGTTGAAGGTTCTTGAAAAAGTTTACTTCTTCCTCTCCTTTTGAAATATGTATTGATTCATTGAGTTCTTCTCTTCCTGAAGCTTTGAATGCGGCTTCTCTCATATTTGATGGACCTCCTTTTCTCATTTTGAAAGCAGTTAAGATTCCGTGCAGTTGTGTCATAGTAATACTCTGAAGATCCTGCTTTTCTTCTATGGCAGAAACTTTTGATTCAAATTTAATAGACAATGATCTTAAAACCTTTTCAACTAAAGTAACTTCTTTTATCTCTTCACAGAAGTTCTTCACGCAATTAACAATCTCATCTATACGTAAGAAGTAACTAGCTATTCTTTCATCATTGTGCATTTTGAGAGTTTCATATTGGATTCTGAGAGATTACAGTTTTGCACGTTTTACCTGATTGTCTCCTTCATAGCTTAGAATGATCTTGTCCCATATTTCTTTGGTGGTTTTGAGCTGCATAACTTTGACAAATTTTGATTGTGACAGACTCCCCAATAATGTATTGACAGCCTTGGCATTGGTTTCATATTGCTTTTTACCTGTTGTATCTGTAGGAATTGCTGATGGAAATGTATATCCTCCTTCCACAATTTCCCAAACATCTGTTCCAAGAGATTGAAGATAGGTTGTGGTTCTTACCTTCCAATAAACGAAGTTGCTCCCATCAAAGATTGGTGGTCTAATGGATCCCTCTCTTTCGTAGTTACTCATGATGATAGATCTTCCTTCAAGCGATCAAGCTTCTTCTGAAGGACCTGATCTGATACCAATTGTTGGAAATAATACTGGGGGGGGGGTGAATCAGTATTAGCAAGTCAACAATATTTCATTTCCATAATCAGATTCATATATGCTACTTCAGTTAATGAAACTTGCGTGTATACGCAACTATATTGAAGGCAACTAGCATATACCCTGCAAACTTATAATTTAGTTAATTCATCATATGTTGATCTTTAATCTGTGCATCAGAACCATATAAACATTAACCAGGTGCAGTAAAAATAGAATAGACAATCACACACATGAACACAAGATATAAGGTGGAAACGCAATGTGGGTGGAAACCACCTACTGCAATTGTCTCTATCTTCCTTTTAATAAGAAACTTCTTTTTACAATTTTTGTACCGGTGCAGTCTTATACCAGTACGCAGGCTTCTACCTGCAGAAGGCTACAACCTTCTCTCGTTCTCCAACTTCTCCTAGAATGGAGCTACAACCCCCTAGCTCTTGTACCAGCTGATGTGTTTACTAGTACATAGGTGCTAGCCTACAGAAGGCTACAACCTTCTCTTTTCGTCCAGGGACCACGTTTCATAAATATTCAGACTAGATCCATCAATAACATCAAATATATCTGCATCAACCAATCTCCTTTGCACCAACCAAAACTGAATCAATCAATCACTTCTCAAAATGTTGTAACCAGAATACAGTAACATTAACCAGAACCCAAAACACTGCAATAGCAAACAGAAGTAGCTAAAGCATATTTTATTAGGTATATGCTACTTTAATGTGTCGAACCTGCATACATACGTTGTTTTCTCAAGGCGAACCTGCGTACAGATCTGCAAATCAAATTTAAGATGTATACTTTGTTTTGATATGCTGAACCAACGTGTATACGCGCCTTTGCTAAAGTGAACCTGCGTACAGGTCTATAAATGATGATTTGAACTTTACAACAATTCCATACATCAGTTATACCCAGATCATCATATTTACAGATTACAACATGCGTCAGTTATTCAGATAAAATATCAAAACCACACAAAGATACTTCTCTTCAAGCCTTAAGATCTTGACCCATCATTAGATCTTATCCTTCATCAAGCGCTAAGGTTCATCCTTGATTCAGATCCAGCTATGCACCATAACCCAATAACCTGTATTCTGGATCTTGCTCTTCATCAGATATTCAATACTTGAGTGCCTTTACCTAATGATCTTCTCCTCCTTTTATAGTCTTAGGCCTTACTCAATACCATGGACCAAAACCACTTAGAACCAATACTTTGGACCAAATACCTGGGGTCAACACTTCGGACAAGATACCTTGGACCAATACCATGGATAACAATACCATGGACCAAATACCACGGACCAAAACTAATTTTTCCAACATGTACGCGCCTTTCCTTCCGTGAAAGTGGGTGTGTACGCTATACGCGCCTTTTGGTATGCTAACCCACATGTACACGTGGCTTGGTCAATGGGGAACCTGCGTATACCTCTCTTTCTTCATTCTGAACTGTGATCTGTCATCTGAGTGAGTTGCCATCTAGGACATCACTTGTGTCATAGTGCCAAATCCGTGTCATAATGTAGGTCCCTACAATACTAGTGATTACCCCATTACTATTGTAGTTGTATCCCTTATTAATATTGTTGTGCCCCTATTGTCCCCATATTGTTATTACTATGCCCCATTGAATCCCTCTATTGTTATTTTTGTGCCTTTATATTATTATTGTTAGGTTGGTTGGGTTATATTGTGACTCCTTAGACTCCTATATATAGAAAGGAGGTTTTTTCATTTGAATCATCAAAGGATTGTTCATTTGTGTAATGTAAAAGAGGTTGCCCCCTTGAAGAGGCTGAATTCTAAGGCGTTCAACTATCTTTTCTATCTTTTTGTGAGCTGGTTTCATAACATTTGGTATTAGAGCTGTGGATTCTAGGGTTTCGCTGCTCCAAACAGGTCATCGTGGGATTTTCACTATAACTATTTCGCTACGAAGTTCCAAAAGCTAAGAAAAAAACCCATTTGATAAAAAACGGTCTAAACCTTGGCTCCGAATTTCATATCCTGCCTCTCGGAGATATAGTCTGAGGAGGTTAAGGTTTTTGCAGACCCTCGAATTACATTCCAAACAGCTGACCTAGGGAATATCGTCATAACTTTCTCTCTAAGCATTGGATTGAAATTTCGTAAGAAGGTACAGAAAGAAGACCGACTGTAGTTTCTTGTATGTATTTTTCAGAGCCAAAGGTCGAAACCGGGACACGTGGCATGTCGTACAAGTTCGCTCTATTGAACTAGTCTATAATCAAGTCATTGTGGGAGATTTGGTATAACTCTTCCTTGGAGAATCCAATTTGGATCACACTGGTGGCATTGGAAAGAGGACATAGAGGGCTACCGCAAGTCACAATTTTAGAACTAGATGATCTGAAATTACTGAGATACATCAGAGGCAATATCGAGCTCCTACAAAGTGAAAAAATGTGTGTAGATTTTTTTTAAATTTTTGCTTAAGCTTGGTTTGAAAAATTATTTTGAAGGAATTCAAAGGGCATAGCAGAGCATTATTATCGGTGATTGATGCCCCGAGGAAAGAAAATGCAAAAATCTAGAAAGCAACCTGAAATCTCTAGCATGACTCATGAAGAAGAGGAAGAAATACTACATGATATATCAAAATTACAAGACCAAGTGCAACAAATGTCACTCTCACGAAAGCTAATAGAAGCTAAGATAAATGGCATGGAATCTAAGATAAAGGGCGTGGAAGCTAAGATGAATGGCATGGAAGCTAAGATGGATGATTTGAAGATAGATTTGAAGAAATATTTGAAGACAGACATGGCAGATTTGAAGACAGATTTGAAGACTGACATGGCAAATTTGAAGACTGATTTGACAAATTTTCTACAAGAAATACTTACTAATGGTGAAAGGGTAGTAAAGGATACTCATGATGTGAACAAAAGAAATGTTAATCATGATTTCGTAGACTCTAATGTTGGATCGAAGAGCCACCATATTCCAAAAATCGATATGAGGAAGTTTGATGGCAAGGATCCTGCAACATGGATATTACAGATGGAGCAATTTTTCGATCTCAATAATGTGCAAAATACACAAAAGGTACGTATTGCAACTTTATATTTGGAACCAAATCAATTTGTATGGTATCAATGGCTTTGTTCTCGTAAACAAATTATCACTTGGGCAATTTTTACGGAAGAATTGACATCACATTATGAGGATACAAAAAGCAACACTTTTTTAGCCAATTGATAAGTCTCAAACAAAAGGGTTCAATAATGGACCACATTGAGAAGTTCCAAAAATTGAACATAAGGGTAAAATATATTCCAGAGGAGCATAGGATTGATGTGTTCTTAGGGACTTTAAAGGATAATATCCAACATGATGTTCGCCTTTGGGAACCTGATTCATTAGAGAAGGCATTCAGGTTAGCAAGAAAAATGGAAAGCAAAATTATGGCAACCAGGAAGCATACCACTCACAACTATAAATATGGAAGTGTTGTTGCCCCTAGTCTTCCACAACCTATAAGGTTGACACCACAAAAATTGGAAGAAAAAAGAGCAAAAGGGCTTTGTTACAGTTGTGATAGCAAATACACTAAAGGTCATAAGTGTGCTGAGAAGAAATTATTCTACATAGATTGTGAAGAGGAAGAAGAAAACGAGCAAGAAAGGTCAAAAGAAGAGGATATACTCTAGGAACAAAGCCTAGACAAAGAAGAAATGAATCCGACCATATCTTGTAATGCATTGGAAGGAATTACCACTACTCAAACCATCAAGATAGAAGGACAAATCAAGAAGAAAAAGGTAATAGTGTTGATTGATTCAAGAAGTACTCACAATTTTATTCATTGTAAGGTAGCAAAAGAATTGAATTGCTTCCTATATCTAGCACCAGAGTGTCAAGTGATGATTGCAAATGGAGGAACAATAAATTGCTCTGGAAAGTGCCATAATATCAAGCTATCCATGGGAGAATATGTATTGACTAGCCCAATGCTCTCCATTCTAATGGGAGGTGCTGATGTTGTACTAGGAGTCTAATGGCTACAATCCTTGGGTACAATAGCTTTTAATTTTCAAGAAATTTTCATGAAATTTTATGCAGAAGGAAATGAAGTTGAATGAAGGGATATTACAGGGAAACCAGGAAAGATAATCAGCTCTAATGGTATGACAAATCTTCTAAAAAAGGAACAAAGAGGTGTGATTGCACAATTATGTTCACTAGATGTTTCCACATCGAAATCATCTATTTCTCCATATCTCCAAAAAGTCTTGGACAATCATTCCAAAGTATTTGAGTCTCCCAAAGGTCTCCCACCTATTCGTGATCATGATCATGCTATTCATCTGATTCCAGGAAGTGTTCCTCCAAACATCAGGTCGTACAGATATCCCTATGCCCAAAAGAGTGAAATTGAACGTATGGTGGTAGAAATGCTAGAGGCTGGTATAATTCAACCTAGTTAAAGTTCTTTCTCTGCTACAGTAGTATTGGTGCACAAGAAGGATGGATCATGGCGCATGTGTCTGGATTATAGGGAGCTCAACAAGCTCACTATTAAAGATAACTTTCCAATTCCTGTCATTGATGAATTACTGGATGAATTGCATGGATCAATTTACTTCACCAAGTTGGATCATCATTCAGGATACCATCAAATCAGAATGAAGACTGAAGACATTCCAAAAACAACATTTAGAACTCAAGAGGGTCATTATGAATTTTTGGTCATGCCTTTTGGCCTTACCAATGCACCTTCTACATTTCAAGGTTTGATGAATTCCATTTTCAAACCCTTCCTTAAAAAATTTGTGTTAGTATTTTTTGATGATATACTAATCTACAACAAGTCTTGGAAGGATCATGTTGAACATGTTGACAGGGTGCTACAACTATTGGAGGAGAAATAATTATATGCAAAAATATCCAAATGTTTCTTTGGAGTACAAGAGGTGGAATATCTGGGTCATATTTTATCTCATGAAGGAGTTAAGGTAGACCCTAGCAAAATTAAAGCCACTAAGGAATGGAAAATCTCCACATCCATAAAGCATATGTGAGGATTTCTCGGGCTGATAGGGTATTATCGCAAGTTTGTTAAGAATTATGGGAGAATAGCAGCACCTCTAACAACATTATTGAAGAAAGATGCATTTTCATGGACTCCAGAAGCAACAAAGGCCTTCGAACATCTTAAAGAGGCAATGTGCCAAGCACCGGTCTTAGCTACACCGGACTTCACAAAAACCTTTATTGTGGAATGTGATGCTTCAGGAAATGGAGTTGGTGCTGTTTTAATGCAAGATGAAAGACCCGTTGCTTTTGAAAGTCGTCCAATCAAGAGAAAGTTTTTACACAAAGCTATTTATGAGAATGAAATGTTGGCAATACTACATGCACTTAAGAAATGGCGACCCTACCTAATGGGAAGACAATTCAAGGTAAAAACGGATCATGATAGCCTTAAATACTTTTTAGAACAAAGATTATCCTCTGAAGAGCAAAAAAAGTGGGTCACAAAGATGTTGGGTTATGACTTTGAAATCATCTACAAAAAAGGGAAGCAAAATGTGGTGGCAGATGCACTCTCAAGAAAGGATGAGGATGTGGAAGCATTGTTGTGCGCCATTTCTATTATCCAACCAGATTGGATAAATGAAGGGAGGAATGGAAGAATAATGAAGAAGTGTGGGCACTTATTCGAAAAGTACAACAAGATTCCAGTACATCTGATACATTTAGCTAGCAAAATGATTCATTATGGTACAAAGATCGCTTATACCTCTGTAAGAATTCCCAACTCAAATAAAAGATTCTTATGGAATTGCACACTTCTCCCTTAGGACGGTGCTCAGGATTTTTAAAAACTTACCACAGGGTTAAAAAGGAATTTTTTTGGGATGGCCTTAAATCGGATATTCAAAAGCTTGTGGCAGAATGTTTGGTTTTCCAACAAAATGAAGTCGGGTCTATTACAACCTTTATCCATTCCAAGCCAACGTTGGGAGGAGGTTTCAATGGATTTTATCACAGGTTTACCCAAGTCTGAGGGAAAGAGTGTCATCATGGTGTTAGTTGACAGACTTACCAAGTATGCACACTTTTGTGCATTATCACATCCATTTAAAGCCAGTATAGTTTCTACTGCATTTATGGAAACAATTCAAAAGCTACATGGAAATCCAAAGATTATTGTAAGTGACAGAGACCCCATTTTCACTGGAAATTTTTGCACAGAATTATTTTCTTGTCTTGGTACTCAGTTAGCTCATAGCTCATCTTATCATCCTCAATCTGATGGGAAAACTGAGATAGTAAACAAATGTTTGGAAGGATATCTTCGTTGCTTTGTATATGATAAACAGACACAATGGGTCAAATGGTTGCCTCTAGCTGAATGGTGGTACAACACTTCCTTCCATACAGCAACAAAAATGACCCCATTTATAGCACTTTATGGATATAAGCCACCATCCATCATATCATATTTAAGAGAAAATTCTAAGGTCCAAGCAGTGGAACATCACATCGAGCATCAACAACAAATCCTCCAACTCTTAAAGGATAACCTCGTGTTGGCGCAAAATAAAATGAAACAACAGGCAGAACAATATCGGAACGAAATAAGTTTTGATGTAGGTGATTGGATATTCCAACGGCTACAACCATATAAACAAATGTCCCTCAAGCAAGCTAATAAGGATAATAAATTATCACCAAAGTATTATGGTCCATACAAGGTGTTGCAAAAGATTGGTACTATGGCATACAAATTGGAGCTTCCTACAGCTTCTTGAGTGCACCCAGTTTTCCATGTTTCATGTTTAAAGAAGGTTATAGGCGACAAGCTCCCAATTCAAACAATATTTCCAGAACTTGACAAAGAAGGAAAAATTATATTGGAACCGAAAGGAGTCACAGAAACAAGAACTCAACAGCTATGAAATCGATCAATTTCAGAGTATCTCATCAAGTGGAAGAACTTATCCACTGAAGATTCCACATGGGAGGATGACAATTTTATACAGAAGCATCCAGAACTACTCAAGCGTTGAGGGCAACACTTTTTTGAAGGAGAGGGGCATGTTAGGTCCCTACAATACTAGTGATTACCCCATTACTATTGTAGTTGTATCCTTTATTAATATTGTTGTGCCCCTATTGTTCCCGTATTGTTATTACTATGCCCCATAGAATCCATCTATTGTTATTTTTGTGCCTTTATATTATTATTGTTAGGTCGACTGGGTTATATTGTGACTCCTTAGACTCCTATATATAGAAAGGAGGTTTTTTCATTTGAACCATTGAAGAATTGTTCATTTGTGTAATGTAAAGGAGGTTTCCCCCTCGAAGAGGCTGAATTCTAAGGCATTCAACTATCTTTTCTATCTTTTTGTGAGCTGGTTTCATAACACATAATGCCAACAAACTCCCCCTTTGGACTTGATGGAAACCCCAAGTCACTAAGTCACTCTCCCCCTTTGTCATCAAGGGCAAAGGGTTATGCTCCCCCTGAGTACATGCTGAATTCTCTGATATGCTGAAGTGTGTTGATTGAGCTCCATGCTCAGGTTCATGCTCCCCCTGAATATAAGCAAGGTCTGCCAAAAGATGTTCTAAAAGAAGAACATGACTCTATACATACATCATAAATGACCTTCCTATCACCAATAACTCATACATACATCCATCTCCCAACCAAGTGGGGATATACCAATTTTTACTCATCCACCCAACCAAGTGGGGATACACCAATTGTTCATACATGTCAAAACAAGAACATTACATCATCCATCCCATGCATAGTGGGGAAACAAAATAGGTCGTTTCATGACCTTGACATTAAAATATATACATGACATAGAGACCAAATATCTAAAACAAGACCATGATAGTCATCAGCAACTATATTCAACAGCATCTGTCAATCACCATCTAGACCAGCAACCATGATCTCCCCCTGAACCTGTTCTACCAGAGTAAAAAACAATTGTGAATTTGTATCAAGATCTTCTAAGATAATGCCAACAATGCATTATTAGAAGTATATGCTCCACCTGAACCTGTGCCAGATGATCACTGTAAGACCCATATCAGACTCCTTTCTTCCTGAGTCTGGCCCACTTCTTTTCTTCAAACCAACATATACGCGACTGTATCCACAGCAACCGGCGTATGTACACGGATATGCTTCATGAAACTCGCGTATAACCACTTTTCTCTAAAAAAGATAAGTTTTAACAGCAAGATGATGCATCAACTACTCCCAGCTTCTGTCTGAGATATTCAAATGTCTCTCTGGGCAGTGGTTTGGTGAATATATCAGCAACCCATTCCTTGGAGGAAACATACTTCAATTTGACCTTTTGTTCAAGCACTTGTTCACGTAGAAAATGATATTTGATGGGTATGTGCTTGGTCTTGGAATGCATGACTAGATTCTTTGAAATACTGATGGCACTTGTATTATCACATAGAATGGAGATGGGTGGAGTACATGTGATCTGAATGTATTGCAATGTTTTCATCATCCAAAGGAGTTGTGTGCAGCAAGATGCAGTAGCCACATATTCTGCTTCAGCTATAGATAATGCAATTGAACTTTGTTTTTTGCTAAACCATGACATTAATCTGGAACCCATATAGAATGAACCACCACTAGTGCTTTTTCTGTCATCAACGCTTCCTGCCCAATCTGCATTTGTATATGCATAAGTGTAAGATCTGTATCTCTAAGATACCATAAACAAAAATTTTGTGTTCCTGTTGTGGCCACCAACAACCCCCTCTTTGTTTGGTATTAGCAATAACACCAAGCAAATGGGGACCCTTAATAAAAAATCCAAAAAAACATTTTATGAAAATTTTTGTATTCAACTCCTTAAAACTGTATCGCATCGCGAGAAGAGAATAAAACATTTTCTTATGAGCATAATAAACTGCGATGAAGCGACGCGAAATTCATCGCATCGCATACGTTATGAAGCGCTCTTAAATGAAAAATCTTAAGAAATCTCCGACAACCGATATGCGACGTCGCATATCGCAACATCGCGTAAGCAACACACAATGATTGAATGACTAAGCGCGATCTGCGATGCTGCGATCTGCGATGAATGCGATTTGCGATAAATGCGATCATGAATTTCTGCGATGACACATCTTGACGACGCGATCCGCGATGCTGCGATGCGAGTCGCAGAAATCACCCATCGCAAATTTTCCTCGGCGCAGTATTCAAGGAAAGCTGTCCATAAACCAAAATTGGGCGCGCGCCTTAAAAGAAATTAATGAATGTACACCAAAGTATTCAAGAAGGACAGTTTTGTGTTTTTCGAAGAGTCAGTTCGCTATGGGTGTCATGATTTTATACATTCATAAGAGCTTAAAGCTTTCATGTCAATCTTTATTATCATTACTCTTTTCCTTTGCGTAAACTGTAAGACAGGAAATAACATGAAGCAATGTGCAGGAAACATCTAAGGAAAAGGGGAAAGCGTCAATGCTCGGAGAACAGAGAAGAGATGCCTTCATAAACGGATGCCGCATGCAACAGGACCACAAATTCCAGAGTATCACTCAACAGATGCTGATGTCAATAGGCCATCCAACGCTCAGAGTCAAAAGCGCACAAAAGCAGCATGTTTACAAAAGATCCTGAAGCTTATGCCCGGTAAAGGAAAAAAGGCGCTAAAGAAGGAAAACGCACCAGAAAAGCCCGGAACAAAGAACGGAGGCAGTTTTCGATGCGCGATTAGCGCCTAGCGCTAATCGCGCATCGCTAAGAAAATTGTTCAGAGAGCAAAGTCCCTAACTTGTTCAGTCATTCGCAAGGCCGGAAACCGAAATAGCAAAAGCAGAATCAGTTTGAGAGAAATTTGGGTTATTACCAAGTATACACGCAGTGAATACACCCAGCCAGAGGAAGATTCTCGAAAATATCTTCTAGTTTACCAGAAAGTGGTGCCAGCGCGTGTTATTTCTATTTTCGTAGCTCAAACGAAAGCAGAAGGCGACCAGCCGACTCTTCCCAGGCGAATGTTGCATGCTTGTAGCACTAAGGAGCAAATACAGAAATGGTTAGGAATTAGATTCAATTTTAGAAATAGTTTTGCTTTAGCAGAAGGGCGGTCATTTAAAACCGTATCCTAAATTTATGTAATTAAGTTAATTAGTTAGTAGTATTTAAACCCTTCTCAGGCATTTGGAGAAGGGTCCAGAAATTTGTCAAAAAACTTGTCCTCAGAACATGCACTTTTGCACCCTCGGAGGGGGTTTTGATGAATGGATGGATCAAGGTTTATTAATGTTTGCATTTGATATCTGCTACTGATGTTGCACTTCTGTACTCTTAGTAGATGTTAGAGCAAGGAGAGATAAATCATTGTTGCTTGAAGCTTATGAGTGGAACCAGTCATAAATGGTACTTTTATCTCTTGACCGTTTCTGTTTATATTCTTAAAGTGATATACAGTTTTTAGTTGTTTATATGTTACTGCATGAATGTGTGAGTTACCATTTGGCACTTTTGTACGGTGGAGTCATTTATTTATGTTTGATATATGAATAACTTATTATTCGATATGCTGTTCACAACTGTTTTGCCTAACTTTTTATGCAAAGTGGTTTATCTTAATTGATTTCTATTCTTATGATAGCTGAATGATCTTTATTACCAGTTATTGTTTGAAATCTCTTTAGATCGCATAATAGAAGAAATACACCTCGGGTTAGCGTAGATTAGATGTGTTGTTTCTCATTAGATTACAATAGCATAGAGTTAGTTTAAAAGTTTGAATTAAATTAGCTTTAAGTACTCTTAGATCAGCATCATCCAACTCTGCACACACACACACCCTTAAATTGGGAAACTGGTCCCATTATCCCCAGTCGGACCCGCTATACCAAACGGATAAGGAGCTGCCAACCAAGGTCTGGACCGGGTGGGTATCCCCCTTGTTGTCGACCCGATTTTCGGGGCTTCAACATATTTGGCGCTAGAAGGAGGGCCCGAACTATGAATGGCACCTAAATCAAAATCTAAATACCATTCTGAGAGTAAATCGCCCTCATCAACTCCCCCGACTTCCCCAGTACGTTTAAATCCAGAGTCAGAAGTCGCTCGAGTATTAACCGCTGCTACATACCCTAATATTTCAGACCAATCTACCATTGAACCCCCTGAAGTTCAAACTCTGATTCGCAAACTCCAGGGATTTTCTATTTCTACACAGAGGTCTGATAAATCTCAAAGCAGCGTGACTTCGCAGTACAATCCTGCTCATCCCCTGACCAGATTAAAGAGTGAAAAATTTGGCATCCAGCCAACTGAATTCCCTCTCCCCACCAGGAAAAGAGCAAGGAAAACACCACAAGAGTCTGACAGTGAGACTCTTTCATCTACATCGTCCATTTCAACTCCCTCACCGCGAAGTCAGCCACCCACATCTTCATTCCAAACCACCCATCCATCTTCCACAACCCCTCTTCTTCCATCATCTAAGATCATAATATCTTCATCTTCCCAGCCTCAGGGATCATCCTCTGCACTTTCATTTACTAGCAGCTCAACGATGGCCCAGTCTCCATGGAACAATCCTGGGGCAGTTTTAATGCCTCCACCCCTGAGCCAAATACCGGCCCATCCTGAGAAATGGCTACCCAAATTCAATCCAGAAGCAGGCATGCTAGCTGAAGAGCACATTAACAATTTCATGCTTTCTGTCAATCTCAACGGAGTTACCAACGAGGATGCTGTTGTCCGGCTTTTTCCCTATACAATGCAAGGAACAACCGGGTCATGGTACTTTTCATTACCCTCCGGGTCTATCACAAGTTGGGACATTTTTCAAAGTCAATTCCTTACCAAGTTTGGTGATGACAGATCAACGGCAACGTTAATCAATGACCTATCCAATCTTAAAGCCGAGGCTAGAGAACCCATCAAAGATTTCAATTTACGGTTCAATAAGATCCTCAACAAAATTCCCACTGCTTCCCAACCCAGCGAAGAAGTACGATGTGAATGGTATATTACGGCCTTACCATCAAACTTAGCAATCTTCGTGGATAGGGCAAATAAAACAACCTTAGTTGAAAACCTGACAGAGGCGATAGCAGTAGAGAAACGCGTAGTAGCCCTGGAAAAGAGATCTGCGATAGAGGAACGCAAATCTAAAAAAGTCACCTTCAAGGAAGACTCCAAGAAGAAACAAACGAAAGACCCTTTCGATTTGGAAGGATTGCAAAAAGTATTAAAGACCATGTCCAATGAGATGATTGACATAAAAAAACAAGTAGCAGAAACTTCTTCAAAAAAGCCCTACAGAGCTTTTAAAAGAGGCCCTTCAATGGATGTGAAACCACCCAACGCTATCTCAAATGTTGAATCCGAAGAAGAGGAAGAAGAAGAGAGTACCACTGAAGGGCAGACCGATGACGAAGAAGTTGTGGAACTACAAGGAATGTGGGATTTCATCCTCCCACAAGAAGAAGATCAAGAAGCATTTCCGGTTAGCACACGAAGCAAAAATCAACTTGATCCTCCCCAAACTACCCCTAAGCAGAAGGGCGCAAGCCCTGCAGCAAAAGATAAAGTCGCAACAAAGAAAACAACCGCTAAAGCGACTCAATCTAGCCCAGTCCAACCAGATCAAACAACTCCATCAAGAACACTGATAGTGTCGGATGAAATGGAATACAATATTATTGATGACATGAAAAAGACTAGGGCTAATATCACTCTTTATGAATTGAGCAAATTGAAACATCAACAGAAGATAATGATGAAAGAATTACATGCCGTGCCTACTACATCTTTGCCTACAGTTGTAGCTTCCCACAACATGGGAAGACCTCCAACCAACACGATCAATAAGATTGATCCAAATGACATCGCCTTGATTGGAGGAAGATCAAGGTCTCACACTCCCCCTTTTCTTCTCACTTATGAAATTTTCAATAAAAATGTGCACAATTGTTTGGTAGATTCTGGTGCTTCAACGAATATTCTACCCAGATCAATATGTGCCAAGTTGAATGTTCAACCACAAAAATCCGCAGTGCGCATAGTTCAGCTTGATCGATCTCAAGTCGAAGTGATTGGTGAACTTAATCAAGTAACCATAAGATTGTCATCCAACCCGAAGGTATGTCAGTTATTGACATTCTAGTAGCTGATATCCCAGAATTCTATGGCTTGATTCTTAGCAGGGATTGGTCTGAAAAACTCCATGGATACTTCTCAACCGACTGGTCGCACATGTGGTTACCCTACAATGGTAAACCGAATCAAATAAAGGTTGAACGAGAGTTACACCAGAAGTACATAGTAACGGAATTGGAGGGAGAAAATGAAGCAATAGCATATAACAGCAGTATCATAGGCAATTACTCGGTAGATTCTTTCCTCGGCAATTTCAATGCTCATACATCACCTTACTTAGAAAATTCAGTTTTGTCCCAAGTCGAAATTTTTCCCAAACTGATAATTCAAAGTGTGTTAATTTTGTAGATAAACCTGTAAATACATCTTTGTTTTGGAAATTATATTTTGATGGCTCTAAATCTAACGAAGGAGCAGGAGCAGGATGCGTTCTGATTAGTCCAGAAGGAAATAAGACCATGCTTACGTGCAGACTTGAATTCGATTGCACAAACAATACAGCGGAATATGAGGCCTTGGTGCAAGGCCTATACAAAGCAATCGGGTTGAACGTCAAGTATCTTCAAGTCTTCGGAGACTCTGAGATTGTCGTCAAACAGGTACGTAACACCATACATTGCCTATCAGGTCATTTGAAACACTATCAATCTTTAGTACAAGATCTGACTGAGCATTTCATAGCATTCAATATTTCGTCAATCCCAAGACTCCAAAACGCGAGCGCAGACCTTTTAGCTAACGTAGCCTCTAGACTTATTCCCTCCGAAGATTTTAGTCCAGATAGATTCTCAATAGAATTAATCTTTAGACCGTCCATCCCTGACAACATTACAAATTGGAGAGTATTCAATGACGATCCTGATATTGTAAATTTCCTCACTTCTGAAGGATCCTACTCCAATCAAATAATTGACGAAGACCATCACGATCGACAAATACAACAAGATAGCACTGATAATGCTATACCTAAATCGGTGGTTAAGTTAGAAGACTTATACAATTTGAAAAGTCGGTTTAAAAGGTCTACCAATTCTAAGCTCTACAGTTCAACTCTGAACTACGAATTAGTAAACCTAGGAACCGATGATAAACCACAAAACGTTAATCTAGGCCACGGCCTAGCCCCTAAAGAAAAACTAGCGTATATTCGTCTTTTGAGACAATACAAAAATGTTTTTGCCTGGAATTACGATGAGCTGAAGACATACGACACTTCTATCATTCAACATACTATCCCTATGATTGACAACGAAAAACCTGTCCAACAGAAACTCAGAAAAATCCACCCCAATTTAGAAAATCAGATAAAAACTGAGCTAAATAAGTTATTAAAAGCCAGAATAATTTTCCCCGTCAGACATTCCAAATGGGTCTCCAATATGGTACCCGTTAGAAAGAAAAACGGAGATATTAGAATCTGCATCGATTTTCGGAATCTCAATAAAGCCTGTCAAAAAGACAATTTTCCCCTCCCACCTATGGAGCAGATATTACAGGCAGTAGCAGGCTCAGAACTAATGTCTTTTTTGGATGGATTTTCAGGATACAATCAAGTGCTGGTACATCCCGATGATCAGTTAAAAACCACATTCCGAACTAAATGGGGCACATACGCATATCGGAAGATGCCATTTGGTTTGATCAATGCCGGCGCTACATTTCAGAGAGCCATGGACATCGCATTCAAGGGTTTAGTCAATAAATCTGTAGTAATTTATTTGGATGATATAACAGTGTACTCCAAGAAGCGAAGCGACCATCTCAAAGACTTGAAACAAATCTTTCAACGATGTTTAAGGTATGGGATTTCACTTAACCCAAAGAAATCTTTTTTCGCATTAAGTGAAGGAAAACTTCTAGGATTCATAGTGTCAAAATCTGGTATTCACATTGAGCCTGACAGAATCAAAGAAATTTCTGAAATATCCCTACCTCATAATAAAAAAGCCATGCAATCTTTCCTTGGTCAAATCAATTTTGTGAAGAGATTTGTCCCAGATTTTTCACGAATTGTTTCTCCTTTGCAAACCATGATTAAAAAGAATTCAAATTTTAAATGGGGTCAAGATGAGCATGAAGCATTCAACCTGATCAAACAAGCTATCATTAACGCTCCATCTTTAGCAACCCCGAGTTTTTCAGAATCTTTTATCTTATACACATTTGCCTCAGAGAAATCATATGCCGCGATTCTAACTCAAGCAAATCAAGAGAAAGCGGAAGCTCCAATCGCATTTTTTAGCTCGAATTTACAAGGTGTTGAACTCAACTATTCAGACGTGGAGAAACAGGCATATGCTGTTTTCAAAGCGGTCAAATATTTCAGACCTTTCTTACTTAAAATCCATACTAAGGTCATAGTACCGTTTCCAGCGGTAAGAAATCTTCTAGTACAGAAGGATGTGGGTGAAAAAAGAGCAAATTGGATCACTGCTTTACAAGAATACGACCTTGAGATCAAACCAGCAAGCATTGTAAGAGGTCAAGGCTTCTGCAAAATGTTGGCTGGAGCATCGCAAATTCCTGAAAATTCATCTGAAGAGGTACAAATGTATGAGGTAAGCCTAAACGATGCAGAATCATTATATGCTGACACCATTTATTATCTTAAGAACGGGTATGCTCCATCACACCTGGATCACACTAAGAAAAGAGCTCTGAGATTGAAAGCTAAACAATATCAGCTCATAAATGATGTTCTGTTTAAAAGGAATTACGATTCTGTTCTTCTTAGGTGTCTTGAGAAAACTGAAGCCGAAAAGGTTTTGCAGGAACTCCACGATGGACCAGCAGACGGACACTATGCTGGAGATGCTACTGCACATAAAATATTACGTGCAGGATATTATTGGCCCACGTTGTTCAAAGACTCACACAGTTACGTGAGGAAATGCCAAGTCTGCCAAACTACTGCAGGGAGACAAAAGAAACCGTCCATGCCACTACAGCCGGTAAACATCGAGCAACCATTCAGTCAGTGGGGCTTGGACATAATAGGTGAGATCGTTCCTCACTCTTCTAAGCAGCATAGATACATCCTCACGGCAACAGATTATTTTACTAAATGGGTAGAAGCAGTTCCTCTCAAGACAGCTAATTCTGAAAACATCATTGAATTCATAGATCAATTTATAATCACTAGGTTTGGATTGCCAACGGCTTTAATGTTTGATAATGCCTCATACTTTTCTGGGAATGCAATGACTGAGTTTGCACTTAAAAGAGGGTTCAAACTGAAATATTCGGCCAACTACTATCCGCAAGGTAATGGATTGGCTGAGTCAACAAATAAAAACCTAATCAGGATTATTAAAAGAACAGTTGACCAGAACCAGAAGAATTGGCACAAAACTTTGGTAAATGCTTTATGGGCAGATAGAATAACGAAGAAAGCTTCAATCGGCACTTCTCCCTTTAATTTAGTTTATGGGAAGGAAGTGGTTCTCCCAACTCACTTAGTGATCCCCTCCTTGTCTTTAGTACAATACATCGATGAAGTATCTACTTCCTCCTTACAATTAAGACAAATGGAAATAATTAAATTAGAAGAACGACGAGAACAAGCTAAGAAAACCCATGCTCATCACCAAGCGCTAATAAAATCCTCTTTTGATTCAAGCATAATGACCAGAATTTTTTTTCAGATGGGAGATCTAGTTTTGAAATGGGATAAGGCTCATGAAGAAAAGGGCAAACATACAAAATTTCAGAAGATGTGGCTTGGTCCTTTTCAGATTGTAGAAGTCATAGGCCCATCAACGTTTGTGTTGCAGGATTTAGCAGGTAGAAGGGATTCTTTGCCTGTTAATGGACAGATCCTTAAAATATATTTTCCATAGAAGATTATTCTTCTATTTTGTAGGATAGTTTTAGTTTTTTCTTTTCTTTCTTATAAATAAAACCAGTTGTAGATGGTTACTACAGGGGTTCACGAAGAAGACACCAATTCTCTATCAGATTTTGATTTTTCGCTTGTACAAATAGTAAAAATTTTCGAAAAATCTGATCTTTATTATTGACAGATAGAATTAAAAAAAAAAAAACAAACAAACAAACTTTAGCCTAGATATGATACTAGTTTCAACTTCAAAAATTTTTTTGATGAAAGCAACCTTTGGCAAAAAATTGTTTTATATCAGCACAATGAAAGGTATCAATAATAAAATAAAGATTCTCTGTAAAACTGCTGTTTTCAAACTCTATTATTGTCGTCCAGAGCTTTCTTAAGGAAAAACAATGATTTCCTCCCTGCTAAAGAAAATCGCAGCATTCAGAGGAACAATCCGAGAAAACACTATATCTCAAAGAATAAGAGGTCTCATCACGAGCCGGCTTATCATGATCACAGATATTATAACTTGCTGACTTTGCCAATACTGTCCACCAAAACAGGGCAACGACTCAAGATTGTTGCAATCAAAAGACAAGGGGTCTCATCACGAGCCAGCTTGTTCAGCAAAAGTATAAATCAAGTGAATGATTGTGTCATAATTTGGCCACCAAACCAAGACATTGTTCTTTAGAGAATAAAAAAGGAAAAAAGTGTCAAAATGGGTTTTTCTCTGAAAAGTTGTAAATAGCCTTAAGCAGGATAAAGGATCATTGCTGGGTAACAGGTAACCCTGTCGAGGCTATGGACGCCTGCTGGCAGCAGAGGCTCTACCTACGACAAATGAGCATATTTTAAAAGCCAGCACACAGAGAAGACCTTATTTTATCTTTAAAAGACCAAGTAATGGCTGATGTAAATACAAGGACAAAGCCTGAGGAAGCAAACAATTGGAATAGAAAAAGGTTGAAACAAAATATCATTGATAGGATAAGGCATAATGTACTCTATTTGTCCATAACAAAATTTAGACTTATGAAAATTTTTCTGCTTTGGAAGTTAAAATTCAATAGAAAAGCAGAGATAACTGGTTCTTCCCAGTGAATCGCCATTGTTGTGGCCACCAACAACCCCCCTCTTTGTTTGGTATTAGCAATAACACCAAGCAAATGGGGACCCTTAATAAAAAATCCAAAAAAACATTTTATGAAAATTTTTGTATTCAACTCCTTAAAACTGTATCGCATCGCGAGAAGAGAATAAAACATTTTCTTATGAGCATAATAAACTGCGAAGAAGCGACGCGAAATTCATCGCATCGCATACATTATGAAGCGCTCTTAAATGAAAAATCTTAAGAAATCTCCGACGGCCGATATGCGACGTCGCATATCGCAACATCGCGTAAGCAGCACACAATGATTGAATGACTAAGCGCGATCTGCGATGCCGCGATGCTGCGATCTGCGATGCGATAAATGCGATCATGAATTTCTGCGATGACACATCTTGACGACGCGATCCGCGATGCTGCGATGCGAGTCGCAGAAATCACCCATCGCAAATTTTCCTCGGCGCAGTATTCAAGGAAAGCTGTCCGTAAACCAAAATTGGGCGCGCGCCTTAAAAGAAATTAATGAATGTACGCCAAAGTATTCAAGAAGGACAGTTTTGTGTTTTTTGAAGAGTCAGTTCGCTATGGGTGTCATGATTTTATACATTCATAAGAGCTTAAAGCTTTCATGTCAATCTTTATTATCATTACTCTTTTCCTTTGCGTAAACTGTAAGACAGGAAATAACATGAAGCAATGTGCAGGAAACATCTAAGGAAAAGGGGAAAGTGTCAATGCTCGGAGAACAGAGAAGAGATGCCTTCATAAACGGATGCCGCATGCAATAGGACCACAGATTCCAGAGTATCACTCAACAGATGCTGATGTCAATAGGCCATCCAACGCTCAGAGTCAAAAGCGCACAAAAGCAGCATGTTTACAAAAGATCCTGAAGCTTATGCCCGGTAAAGGAAAAAAGGCGCTAAAGAAGGAAAACGCACCAGAAAAGCTCGGAACAAAGAACGGAGGCAATTTTCGATGCGCGATTAGCGCCTAGCGCTAATCGCGCATCGCTAAGAAAATTGTTCAGAGAGAAAAGTCCCTAACTTGTTCAGTCATTCGCAAGGCCGGAAACCGAAATAGCAAAAGCAGAATCAGTTTGAGAGAAATTTGGGTTATTACCAAGTATACACGCAGTGAATACACCCAGCCAGAGGAAGATTCTCGAAAATATCTTCTAGTTTATCAGAAAGTGGTGCCAACCCATGTTATTTCTATTTTCGTAGCTCAAACGAAAGCAGAAGGCGACTAGCCGACTCTTCCCAGGCAAATGTTGCATGCTTGCAGCACTAAGGAGCAAATACAGAAATGGTTAGGAATTAGATTCAATTTTTAGAAATAGTTTTGCTTTAGCAGAAGGGCGGTCATTTAAAACCGTATCCTAAATTTATGTAATTAAGTTAATTAGTTAGCAGTATTTAAACCCTTCTCAGGCATTTGGAGAAGGGTCCAGAAATTTGTCAAAAAACTTGTCCTCAGAACATGCACTTTTGCACCCTCGGAGGGGGTTTTGATGAATGGATGGATCAAGGTTTATTAATGTTTGCATTTGATATCTGCTACTGATGTTGCACTTCTGTACTCTTAGTAGATGTTAGAGCAAGGAGAGATAAATCATTGTTGCTTGAAGCTTATGAGTGGAACCAGTCATAAATGGTACTTTTATCTCTTGACCGTTTCTGTTTATATTCTTAAAGTGATATACAGTTTTTAGTTGTTTATATGTTACTGCATGAATGTGTGAGTTACCATTTGGCACTTTTGTACGGTGGAATCATTTATTTATGTTTGATATATGAATAACTTATTATGCGATATGCTGTTCACAACTGTTTTGCCTAACTTTTTATGCAAAGTGGTTTATCTTAATTGATTTCTATTCTTATGATAGCTGAATGATCTTTATTACCAGTTATTGTTTGAAATCTCTTTAGATCGCATAATAGAAGAAATACACCCCGGGTTAGCGTAGATTAGATGTGTTGTTTCTCATTAGATTACAATAGCATAGAGTTAGTTTAAAAGTTTGAATTAAATTAGCTTTAAGTACTCTTAGATCAGCATCATCCAACTCTGCACACACACACACCCTTAAATTGGGAAACTGGTCCCATTATCCCCAGTCGGACCCGCTATACCAAACGGATAAGGAGCTGCCAACCAAGGTCCGGACCGGGTGGGTATCCCCCTTGTTGTCGACCCGATTTTTGGGGCTTCAACAGTTCCTTGAAGATATTTGAAAATCCTTTTAACTGCCTGAAGGTGTGATTCCTTTGGATTTGCTTGGAATCTTCCAACTATTCCCACTGCATGCATGATGTCTGGCCAGGTACCTGTTAGATAAAGCAGACTTCCAATCATGGATCTATAGGTTGGTTGATGTACTGCTATTGATTCATCATTTGAGCTAAGACTGCATCATGTTACCATAGGGGTACATACTGGTTTAGAATCTTCCATGCCGTATTTTTTCAAGATCTGCTTGAGATACTTGGTTTGTGACAAAAAAATATCATCTTTATTTTGTTGAACTTGTAGACCAAGAAAATATGTAAGCTCACCAAGCAGAGACATTTCAAATTCTTGCTGCATTACTGAAGCAAAATTCCGACTCATGGCTTCTTCATTGCTACCAAAAATGATATCATCAACATACACAACAAGTATTAGCAATTTGTCGTTGTCAATCTTTGTATATAGATTGCTATCAGCTGATCCTTTTGAAAAACCTTGTTGATGGAGGTATTTGTCAAGATGGTAATACCAGGCCCTTGGAGCTTGTTTTAGACCATAGAGAGCCTTTCTAAATCTGCAAACAAGTTTTGCATCATTTCCGAGGATGAATCCGTCTGGTTGCTCAATATATACTTCTTCTTCTAAATCTCCATTAAGAAAGGCAGATTTTACATCCATTTGGTATACTTTGAATTTCTGAAAGCTAGAAAGAGCAAGGAACATTCTTATGGCTTCAATTCTAGCAACAGGTGCAAAAGTTTCTTCAAAATCTATACCTTCTTGTTGAGCATACCCTTTACAAACAAGTCTAGCCTTGTTTCTAATAACTTCTCCATTTTCATTCAGCTTGTTTTTGAATATCCATTTGGTTCCTATGATATCTTATTCTTTACAATTTGCTCAAGTTCTTCATTCATGGCCTTGACCCAACATTCATCTTTGCATGCTTCATTTATATTTTGATGTTCGATGGAGGAAAGCAATGCTAGATAGCTTGAAGCTTCTGTAATAGTTCTTCTTGTCTGCACACCTGCCTCTTTCTGTCCCAAAATTTGAGTCTCTAGATGATTTTTCTGAACATACCTGGATGGAGTCTTTTCTTCTGCCGTTATCTGTTCTTCTAGTGCTTCATTGGTTTCTTCTTCAGAATTAGTCTGATTTGATGTGGAAGGATAATCCTCATCTTCTCCACAATCTTCGGTTTTTACCTGCTTTGGATTTTTGCCTGCTTCATCAACCACAACATCAATACTTTCAATAATTTTCCCAAGTCTTTTATTATAACACTTATATCCTTTACTTCGGGAAGAGTAACCAAGGAGAATGCCTTCATCTGCTCTGGGTTCAAACTTGCCAAGTTTTTCATCAGTCCTTTTGATGTAACATTTGCTTCCAAAAACTTTGAAGTATTTTACAGTAGGAGTCTTACCATACCAAAGTTCATGTGGAGTTTGAGTGTTGTTTACCAGAACATTTGCTTGGTTGGGAATAGTGATGGCAACGAATGCAGCTTAACCCCAGAAGGTTGCAGGAGTTCCAGATTCATCTAGCATAACACGATCCATTTGTTGAACAGTTCTATTCATCATTTCTACCACTCCATTTTGCTGAGAAGTCCTTGTAGTGGAGAATTGCCTTTTTATTCCATGTTCTTCACAAAATTCAAAAAATTCATCCGAGGTAAATTCTCCTCTTCGCTCAGATCTGAGGCATTTGATTTTGCGATCTGATTCATTTTCAACCAGGGCTTTGAAGGCTTTGAATTTTTCAAATGCTTCATCTTTATGCTTTAGAAGCCCTATCCAACACATTCTGGAAAAATCATCAATGAACAATATAAAGTATTCCTCTCCACGAGGTGACTTTTTCCTTGATGGTCCACATAAATCAGTATGAACAAGTTCAAGAGGCTTACTAGTTGATCCTTCCTTTTCAGGGAAGTGCGCTCTGGTTTGCTTACCAAATTGACATGATTTGCATATTGTATTTTTTGGGATGCTGATATCAGGAAGATCATGAACAGCCTGGAATTTGCATGCTTTTCTTATTTGAGAGAAGCTTAGATGCCCCAATCTTCTGTGCCATAGCCAGTGTTCATCATTTTTGCTTAGATAGCATTGTTGTTATCCTCCCTTGAGTATGTATAAGTTGTTTGGAGTTCTTATACCTTTGATCACGGTTTCTCTTTTATCAAGCTCATGAACAACACATCCATTTGATTGAAATACTACTTCATTTCCTTGATCACACATTTCACTGACACTCAACAGGTTATGCTTTAGACCATCAACACACATAACATTCCTAGCTTTAACTTTTTCTTTTAAGAGAGCAGAACCTTTACCTTTTATGACAGCAGGAATGTCATTTCCAAATGAGACCTTCTTTTCCTTTTCTAAGGCATTATATGACTGATGTTTTTCTTTACCACCTGTCATGTGTTTTGAGCATCCACTGTCAATGTACCACTGATTTTCTTGTCCTTCTGCATACAAGGCTATACCGCATCTTTCTGTTTGCGATTCTTTCCTTCTCCATATTTTGGAATTTAATGAAGTTTGCTCCTTCTGAGATGTTTGCCGAAATTTACTCCTGCATTCAAATTCGTCATGACCGAAGTTGTTGTAGATAGAGCATTCTATTTCATTTTCAAGAAGAGAAAAGTTATTGTAGGTTTGTTTCATGATCCCTGTCACATTCCTTTGATTTCGTGCTTCTCTAGTCATGATGGTCTTGTAAGAAACACATTGAGCAGCTTTGTGTCCAAAGTTATGACATGAAAAACATTGGCCATTAAAGAAGTTCCTGCGAGTATCGAATCTACTGACCTGGTGATTGTAGTTGCTATTGATATTCATTCTTGAACCAGATTGAGTATGATTTACCTAAGGTTGATTGTAGCTTCTCTTCATCCTTGAAGTAAATTGAGCCTGATTTACCTCGTGATCTGCTTTATGCCTTTGTTGTCGATTGTCAAACTGTTCACTGCTCTTTGCTGCATCAAGATACCTTTTAGTGGAGGTTGACGTCTTCTGTGCTTGGGATGCTTCTTCAGTATATCTAAGACCTGTCTTTATCAGAGGAGAACGCTACACTTTAATAATTTCATTTAAGGTTTCTGATCCTTTAGCAAATCTAAGATTGAGAGCTTTTTTTTCTCAATATCCTTTCTTAGACCCAGAATTTCACATTCTAGTTTTTCATTGTGTTTTTCTCTTTTAGCAAGTTGGAATGTCAGAGTATCTATAATCATATTCTTTTCTTCTAAACAGATTTTGAGTTTAGATATTTCTTCATAAAGGTCATCTTCATCTAAAGCATCCAACAAATCATCATCTTCAAAAGCCATCATAAATCTATAGTCATTACTATTTTCATCTTCATCGTTATTTGATAAACCATCGCTATCTTCATGCGTATAGTAGCTCTTCTTACTTACACTTTGTTTTCTATTCCATTTTGTTGATTCCTTACCTTTATCAAGCTTATCTTTATGAGGACATTTGGCCGCATAATGACTGACTCTTCCACAAGAAAAACATTTGAAAGGTAGTTTACCTCTGAATCTTCCAGAACCCCGTTGAAGGTTCTTGAAAAAGTTTGCTTCTTCCTCTCCTTCTGAAATATGTATTGATTCATTGAGTTCTTCTCTTCCTAAAGCTTTGAATGCAGCTTCTCTCATATCTGATGGACCTCCTTTTCTCATTTTGAAAGCAGTTAAGATTTCGTGCAGCTGTGTCATAGTAATACTCTGAAGATCCTGCTTTTCTTCTATGGCAGAAACTTTTGATTCAAACTTAATAGAAAATGATCTTAAAACCTTTTCAACTAAAGTAACTTCTTTTATCTCTTCACCGAAGTTCTTCATGCAATTAACAATCTCATCTATACGTAAGAAGTAATTAGCTATACTTTCATCATTGTGCATTTTGAGAGTTTCATATTGGATTCTGAGAGATTTCAGTTTTGCACGTTTTACCTGATTGTCTCCTTCATAGCTTAGAATGATCTTGTCCCATATTTCTTTGGTGGTTTTGAGCTGCATAACTTTGACAAATTCTGATTGTGACAGACTCCCCAATAATGTATTGATAGCCTTGGCATTGGTTTCATATTTCTTTTTACCAGCCGTATCTGTAGGAATTGCTGATGGAAATGTATATCCTCCTTCCACGATTTCCCAGACATCTGTTCCAAGAGATTGAAGATAGGTTGTGGTTCTTACCTTCCAATAAACGAAGTTTCTCCCATCAAAGATTGGTGGTCTAATGGATCCCTCTCTTTCGTAGTTACTCATGATGATAGATCTTCCTTCAAGCGATCAAGCTTCTTCTGAAGGACCTACTCTGATACCAATTATTGGAAATAATACTGAGAAGGGGGGGGTGAATCAATATTAGCAAGTCAACAATATTTCATTTCCATAATCAGATTCATATACGCTACTTCAGTTAATGAAACATACGTGTATAGGCAACTGTATTTAAGGCAACTAGCGTATACCCTGCAAACTTATAATTTAGTTAATTCATCATATGTTGATCTTTAATCTGTGCATCAGAACCATATAAACAGTAACCAGGTGTAGTAAAAATAGAACAGACAATCACACACATGAACACAAGATATAAGGTGGAAACCCAATGTGGGTGAAAACCACCTACTACAATCGTCTCTATATTCCTTTTAATAAGAAACTTCTTTTTACAATTTTTGTACTGGTGCAGTCTTATACCAGTATGTATGCTTCTACCTGCAGAAGGCTACAACCTTCTCTCATTCTCCAGCTTCTCCTGGAAGGGGGCTACAACCCCCTAGCTCTTATACTAGCTGATGTGTTTACTACTATGTAGGTGCTAGCCTGCAGAAGGCTACAACCTTCTCTTTTCTTCCAGGGACCATGTTTCATAAATTTTTAGACTGGATCCATCAATAACATTAATCAAACAACAAATATATCTACATCAACCAATCTCCTTTGCACCAACCAAAACTGAATCAATCAATCACTTCTCAGAATGTTGTAACTAGAATATAGTAATAGTAACCAGAACCCAGAACACTGCAACAGCAAACAGAAGTAGCTAAAGCATATTTTCTTAGGTATACGCTACTTTAATGTGTCGAACCTGCGTACATACGTTGTTTTCTCAAGGCGAACCTGTGTACAGATTTGCAAATCAAATTTAAGATGTATACATTGTTTTGATATGCTGAACCAACATGTATATGCGCCTTTGCTAAAGTGAATCTGCGTACAGATCTATAAATGATGATTTAAACTTTACAACAATTCCATACATCAGTTATACCCAGATCATCATATTTACAGATTACAACATGCGCCAGTTATTCAGATAAAAGATCAAAACCACACAAAGATACTTCTCTTCAAACCTCAAGATATTGACCTATCATTAGATCTTATCCTTCATCAAGCGATAGGGTTCATCCTTGATTCAGATCCGGCTATGCACCATAACCCAATAACCTGTATTCTGGATCTTGCTCTTCATCAGATATTCAATTCTTGAGTGCCTTTGCCTAATGATCTTCTCCTCCTTTTATAGTCTTAGGCCTTACTCAATACCATGGACCAAAACCACTTAGAACCAATAGATTGGACCAAATACCTGGGGTCAACACTTCGGACAAGATACCTTGGACCAATACCATGGATCATAATACCATGGACCAAATACCACGGACCAAAACTAAGTTTTCCAACATGTACGCGCCTTTCCTTCCGTGAAAGTGCGTGTTTACGCTATACGCGCATTTTGGTATGCTAACCCGCGTGTACACGCAGCTTGGTCAATGGGGAACATGCGTATACCTCTCTTTCTTCATTCTGAACTGTGATCTGTCATCTGAGTGAGTTGCCATCAAGGACAACACTTGTGTCATAGTACCAAATCTGTGTCATAATGCCAACAATTCTTATATTTATTAAAACATGGGAAGAACATTTGAAGCATGTAAAGCAGACTCTAGATGTTTTGAAAAGAGAAAATCTTTATGTGAAGCTATCAAAGTGTGAGTTTGGAAAAACATCTTTGAATTATTTGGGTCATATTGTAGGGGGTGGTGAATTGAAGATAGATCCCTCTAAGGTTGCAATCGTTGTAAATTGGCCTAAACCCAAATCTGCTACAAAAGTTAGAAGCTTCCTAGGAGCAGCATAGTATTGGAGAAAGTTTATTGCTAACTTTTCCTTGATTGCAGCTCCCTTACATGCTTTAACAGGATTGAACAAGGTGTTTTAGTGGGGAGGAAAATAGCAGCAAGCCTTCGACACCTTAAAAGAAAAGATTAGTACAACACCAGTACTAGCACTGCCCAATCTTCGAAGGCCCTTTGAGATTGAAACGGATGCCAGTGACTATGCCATGGGAGCAGTGTTGATGCAGCATGGTAAACCCATATGTTATCATTATGAGACATTTAATTCTGCAGTAGTTAATTATCCCACATATGATAAAGAATTGTATGCATTAGTACAGAGTGTGAAAAAGTGGTAACATTATTTAATGGGCAAAGAGACAGTTATACATATTGATCATCAACCACTTCAATATTTACACTCACAAACTAAGTTGCAGCAATCAAGACACTATAGGTGGATGGGTCTTCTACAACAGTTTCATCTTGTCATCAGATATAAAAAGGGCATACACAATAAAGTTGCAGATATGTTGTCCAGACCAATCATAAATTCATCTACTATACTTAAGCATAATTCAGTATTGCGTGAAAGCTACATTGAACAATATGCTCAAGATATATATTTCAAAGATGTATATGCAACTTTAAGTCATGGCAAACAAGTAGAAGAATTGGATTATCATGTTAAGGACCAATTCTTGTATCATTTGGGAAAGTTATGCATTCCTCAAACCGAAAGAGTAAAGATAATTCGAGAAGCACACACTTTTCTAATATCAGGTCACTTTGGTGTAAGTAAAACAGTTGCACAGCTGCAAAGATTTTGTTATTGGCCCAAAATGAACGAGACAGTTTCTAGATATATAAGAGGTGTACCATGTGTGCTAAAAGCAAGCCCAGCAATAGAAAACTAGTCTTGTACACTCCACTACCAGTTCCTTCTCATCCTTGGGAAAGTGTTTCCATGGACTTTGTTGGGGGACTGCCTAAATCTAGAAAAGGTCATGACTATTTATATGTTATTGTGGATAGGTTCAACAAAATGTGTATTTTAATACCTTGTAACAAACAGATTACAGCTGAACAAACAACAAAGTTGTTCTTTCAACATGTATGGGTTAATTTTGGATTACCCACTTCCATTGTATCTGATCGAGATTCTCGATTTGTTGGGAAATTTTTTGGTCAAGTTTGTGGGAATTGATGGACACCAGACTGAAGAAGAGCACAACCTTTCATCCACAAACAGAGGTGGTCAATAGGACAATGATCCAGTTGCTCAGAGGCTATTGCAGCAAGCATCCCAAGCTTTGGGATGAACATTTGTGTTATGTGCAACATGCTTACAATCGGGCTAAGCATTCTTCTACACAGAGATCTTCTTTTGAGACCTATTTTGGTTTCATACCAAGGTCTCCCTTGGATTTTGTCTTTGGTAAAGACATAGCGGTTGATGGACATAGTGATGTGGACAAGGCAACCAAGTTCATTGAACAAATCCAAGAGATTCACCAGGAAGTACATGAACATCTGGAAAAGAGCCAAGCCAAGTACAAGGCAAGGCATGATAAGCATCAGACTGAGCATAGTTTCCAAGTTGGTGATCAAGTCTGGTTGTATATCAGCAAAGACAGAATGCAAGGTGAAGGTAAGAAGCTGAAGCCGATAAGGTATGGACCTTTCAAGATACTCGAGAAAATCGGTGAGAATGATTTTCACCTTGGTTTGCTAGCTTACATGCACATCTATTCAGTAGTTAATGAGGAAAACTTGAGACTGTTTGAACCTTCATTGATTGAAGATCACGAAGAGCAGAGTCAATTGCCTTCTATTGATGATCTGTTGCTTGAATATCTTAATGAATTATAGGAAGATACAGTTCTGGACAGGAAGGTGAGAACTACACGCAGAGGGGATGTTGAGTACCTTAGGATTCAGCTCAAAGGTTCAAAACCAAGCAGTGCAAGATGGATAGAAATTGGGCAAGCGAGGAATCTATACCCTCACTTGATTGATGCTTAAAAACCAACTTTTGGTGGTCCAAAAGCTTTTTCAGTGGGAAGACCTTGATCCAAATTGGATCCTAGAACACTCTCTAAGTTTTCATGAACTCTTTAAAAATCATGCCAAGGATTAAAAGTCTTATAAAGATTAAGATTATCAGAGATATCCTCGTAACAGTTGCAATTTGTGATCAGCGTGGAACAACGAAGACCATCGGTCAAGCGCGTAGACCATCGGCCCATGGTAATGCGCGCTATCGCAAATTAGCAAATCCAAAGGCCATTTCAAGAAACGGGGGTAGTTTCTGATATGTGATTAGCGACAAGTCGCTAATCGCATATCGCAGGGCAAAACCCTCAAAGAAGGAAAGGCTGCAAGCACCCGGACCCGAAAAATTAGAAAATGCAACATATATCGTTCTGATTCCATGAAAGCGGGATTCCACAAAATCAACAAAATATCGGAGGGGTTTCGAGCGGTAAGCAGTTTCAACCGAGTTTCGCCTGATGCCATACAACGAGTGCCACGCGTCCGGTGGAAGAGAGAGAAAACCGTTCACATCGGATGGGTAAACATCATGCTACTTAGTCGCCTGATATGAATGATGACTGTAGGATCTGGGGCCCCCAGATCAACGGCAAAGACGCATTCCTATGGATGACCAGATTTGATGGGGTCAACAGGCAGAGTTGTATAGGCTTTGAAGTCCGATATGGACAATGCGTTGGCGGAAGGTCGTGTTTCGTGGGTATTCTTGGAGTTAACAGAAAAAACGATCGTTTCAAATATGTCCAAGAGAACTAACACTCATCCGTTATGAACTAGGTGGCCACCTCCCTGTGAGGCGTTATATAGTGACTGATTACGCAGGACAAAGGGATTCAAACAGACAGAGGCAGGGGAACCGGAAAGCCAGGAAGTGGAAACAAACAGTCAGGAAGCAGACTGGCTTTAAAGCCACAATCTGACAGAGAGAGAAGCAGTAAGCTAAGAGCAGAGAGCAGTAGACAGTAAGCCAAAAGCAGAGACAACAAGTTGAGCTGACCTACAGAAGCAAAGGCAGCATCGAGCTAGAATTAAGACAGAGACAAAGAGAGTCAGAGAGTCTGTGTACTCCAGAGAAGGCTTGAGAGGTTCAAGCGTACTCCTCTGTAATTCATGTCATGTATGAGTCTCAGATTGGGCTCATACTACTGTGACCAATAGAGGTCAAGGGTCGGTAAGGAGAGTCTGTGTACTCCAGAGACTTGGGGGATCCAAGTATAGTCTTATTGATTTGTATCTGCTAAGTGAGACTCAAATTGAGCTCACCATTGTAAAAACTCTACTTTGAAAACATAATAGAGAGGCCACCACTGAAGGTTGGACCAGGAGACGTAGCCCAGGAGTATTGGGTGAACTCCTTATTAAAGTTGTTTTGTTTTTATGTGTTGCCTGTTATGTTTTCTTTAACTGCTTCATTGCCTGTGTATTTCGCAATCTTATCGATCTGTTGCATAAAATAACATAGGCACATCCATGCACATGAGTCTGTAATACCTTATTGTTTGTCTTGGATCAATTCCAGATCATAAGGTGAAGGAAGGACTATTTGAAGATCACTTTCTTGGCTATCATTTGAAGGAAGGAAAGAAATCTTGGAAGAAAATATCACTCTCTCAATGGAAATTTATTTGAAGATGGGACCCAATCTCTTGAAAATTGCAAGAAGCTTTGTTGGAAGGATCATCTACAATCTTTCTAGGGGAGTCAAGAGTGGAGGATTATTGGCTACACTTACAAGTACACTTGACGATGACAATGCATGCATTATTGATAGTGGAGCCTCACGACACATGACAAGAGAAAGTGGACAACCAAATACTCTATAAAAGGGGTCATCATCACATGTAGTTGAGCTTGGAGACAACAACATTTACGCAGTCAAGGGCCTTGGATCTACATCATTTGAGCTAGAAAGTAGAAGAAATATGCATCTCAACAACATTCTCTATTTCCCATGTTTGAAAATGAATTTATTTTCCATTTCTTGTTTAGAAGATAAAGGACATAGATTTGGTCTTGTAGATGGTAGATTTTTGGTTTGGGGAAGGGATTCTAGTTTTGAAAAGCCAACGATTATTTGGATTCAGGAAGGAATCTTATATAGGGTTATAAAACCATCTCCTCAAGCCCTTATTCACATGGAGATTAGTCTCATCCAACTTTGGCATAGAAGATATGGACAGATTCACTACAAGATAATATTCTCTCTAAGTCAAATGGTGAAGGGCATCCCTAACATCAAGGAGGACCATGAAGGATTTTGCAAGGGACATGCTTTGGGAAAGAATACTAGGAAGCCTTTTACAAGTAGTGATACAAGGTCTAAAGAAATTCTAAACCTAATTCATTTCGATGTATGTGGACCTATGTTTGTTAAATATATTGGAGATCACCTATACTATGTGACCTTCATTGATGATCACTCAAGAAAGACATGGCTCTATCTTCTCAAGTTAAAGGATGAAGTAGTTGAAAAGTTCAAGGAATTTAGATCTGAATTAGAAACCCTAACTGAAACAAAGATAAAGATCCTTAGATCCGACAATGGGGGTGAATATACTTCTAAAGAACATATAACTTATTGCAAAGAAGTTGGCATTAAGAGGGAGCTCATAGTTCCCTACAATCCTGAACAAAATGGAGTTGCAAAAAGGAAGAATCGAACCATTGAAGAATGCATTAGAACTACGACATTTTATTAAGACCTACAAAAATTTATACGGGGAGAAGCAGCCATGACAACAATATACAAACAAAATAGAAGTCCCCATAGAATCCTTGATAATATTACACCAGAGGAAACATTCTCAAGAAGGAAGCCACATGTAGACCATCTTTGAATCTTTGGATGTCCTACATACGTTCATGTTCCAAAATAAAAGCGAAATAAGTTAGAATCTAAAAGTATGAAAGCTATATTCGTTGGTTATAGCCTTTCATCAAAGGCTTGTAGAATCTACATCAAAGAAGAAAGACGAATTGAAGTTAGCAGAGATGTAACTTATATTTGATGAAAATCATGCCTATAAAAGATCCAAGGATATACCTCTTGAATCCGATGAATAAGACACACTATTATTAGAAGAAGCACAACAACATGACAAGTTTCCTACAAGTCAAGAAGAAGAAGGACCAAGTGAACCTATTCAACCTACAATCATTCCTGAAACAAAGAAGAGGCCAAATTGGTTAAAAGCTACACTTGAAGATGTTGAAGGACATGGAGCAACAAAAGGAACTTTTGGAGAAATAAAAATACCAAAAAGATACTCAGGATATGCAACATACACGAAAAAGTTAATTAATGAAAAACGAACTACCTTTCAAGAAGTCGCTCATCAGGAAGAATAAAAGAAAGCAATGCAAGAAGAATATCAATCTGTCATGAAGTATGGAGTTTGGGAAATCATTCCTAGACCTAATGACAAATCTATTGTCACTTCAAAATGGATTTACAAGATCAAACATGTCGTTGATGGAAGCATAGACAAATACAAAGCAAGATTTGTTGCAAGGGGTTTCTCTCAAAAAGGAAGGGATAGACTATGAAGAAACATTTGCTCCTACTGCTAGATACACTAGTATTAGATCTTTTATTTCTATAACAGCCACTATGGGATGGAATATCCATCAAATGGATGCGAAAAAAACCTTCCTAGATGGAATTTTAGATGAAGAAGTATATATTTATCAACCGGAAGGCTTTGAGATAAATAGCAAGGAAACTCACGCTTGTATATTAAAGAAAGCTCTATATGGCTTGAAACATGCTCCTAGGGCTTGGTACATAAGAATGGATGCCTATCTTCTAAGAATTGGTTATGTCAAAAGTTTTGTTGATGCAAACCTCTACATCGAGATAATCAAGAAAGAACCAGTTATTATATTGTTATATGTGGATGATTTCTTTGTTACATGTGCAGAGCAAAGAATTCTAGAATGTAAGAAAATGTTAGCAGCAAAATTTGAAATGTAATATCTGGGACTCATGCATTACTACTTGGGCTTGGAAGTTTGGTAGAAACCCGATGAGATATATTTTGGTCAAGGAAAGTACATAATCAAGAATTTACAAAAGGTTGGTATCATGGATTCCAAGCCTATGACTACTCACATGATCACAAATCTAAAGAAGTTAAGAAACTCCTAGTCTTATTGATCCTACAAGTTATCGTAAGTTGGTGGGCTCTTTGATGTACTTAGTGAATACTCTACTTGATATATGCTTTGTTATAAATGTTCTTAGTCAATTTCAGTTGAAGCCTCATCATGACCATTGGATAACTGCCAAGCACATTTTAAGATACTTACGCGGAACTATTCATCACTGCCTAAAGTATGATGGAAGGAAGTTAGATTGGCAGGTTTTATTGATTCCAAATACGGTGACAGTGAGATAGATGGAAGAAGTCTTATTAGTGGTTGTTTCAGTTTGGGAAGAAGTACAAGACAAGGCATGATAAGCATCATGTGGACCACAGTTTTTAGGTTGGAGATGAAGTTCGACTTTACATTAACAAGGAGAGGCTTAAAGGACAATGTAAAAATTTGAAACCAATAAGGTATGGACCTTTTAAGATTCTAGAAAAGATTAGTAATAATGCCTTCAGATTGGATTTGTCTCCATATATGCAAATGTATGTAGTTGTTACTGTTGAGAATTTGAGATTATATGAGCCTCCTTAGTCTGATGATCAAGGAGATCATGTTCAGATTCCTTCAATAAAAGATTTCTCTCCATAATTTCTTGAAGAATTATAGAAAGACGCCATCCTTGATAGAAGAACAAGAACTTCAAAATGAGGGAATGTGGAATACCTTAGTGTGGGACTCAAAGGCAAAAATCCAAGCAAATCCAAATGGATTGAAATTGGAAGGGTGAGGGAACTTTACCCGCATTTGTTTATTGACTAAAGTAGTCTTTTGGAGGTCCAAAAGCTTCCAGTGGGGAGGAGTGATCCAAGGGATTAATAAAGTTCTCAAAATTAAAAGTGTTCAAAAGTGCTCGAAACTTTTACCTTTGCATAGATTGATGACCTGAATCCAACGCAACTTGAATCACTCAAAACTGAAATCGTATGCTCCCGATATCGCATTCTGACCATTTTCTCAAACATGTAAAAAATTTACAGATTGGTTGCAAGACTACTGACTAGACAGTATGTACGATGACTAGGCAGGTTAACTGTACACATTGGGCCAATAACAGGTTGACAAGTGTCAAAGTGTGATTGGTTCAAATTTGGTTGATTTTTATCGATGGTTGATTTTTTTGTTGGACCAATGGGGGAATTCCATGTGGCCCAATCATGGGCTACCACGTGGCACCCTGGGGTCCATTAAAATTTTGGGTTAAGGTCGAACTGAAACTGGCTAGATTCGAACACACAACCTATAGACTAGTAGCAAGGCTCCCTACAGCCGCACCACCGGATGCGTCTTAACATATAGAGTGGCTGAATTTTATTTAAATTCATGTGAAATGATGTTTGTGGGGCAGGGTTGGGGCTAAGACCTGGCCCTCGGTCAGCCTATGCCCACAGGACCATAGGTAGGGGAGACATGGGTGTGGGCTTAGCCCTGGCTCTAGGTTCCAGCACCCATGGTAAAAACCCACAGGACCACAACCAAAAATAGTTGGAGCCAACATGAAAAGGGCGAAGAGATGGGGACCAACCCCGGTCACATTACGCCACCATATAACTAGCGACGAAGGGCGTGGAGATGGTGACCAGCCCCAGTGACATTACGCCACCATATAACTAGCGATAAAAGGCTCGGCGGATGTTGTTACAATGGGTGCGTAAATTTTGGAATGGCCCTATTTATATACCGCACATGGAACCAATGCTAAGGTGTCAGGGGCTATGTCGATGGGGGCAGGCGGTTAGCCCCAGCCCCGGGCGCATGGCCCCATGTGGACCTAGTTTTCCGCCCAAGTCTTACTGGGAAAATTAAACAAGTGACATTTTGCACCATTTTCAGCACGAATTTCACTCACGTCGAGCGAAAGTGTCACTCAACACCCTAAAAAGGTGGAAATCGTTGTTCAGTTAGCAGTCCAGTGTAGTTTGTGGTTGAGTTAGCAGAAGAAACTTTGGGAGAGCATAACCTCTTTAGTTTTTTGCAAAATTGAGCCCAACAAGAGCCCAACTAGGGGTTTTTGACAGTTATGAAGCCATGGGAGACATAATATTTACATTTTGAGCATTGTAAATCCATGTAAACACAAAATTGAGCACTTAATGAAAGAGGTCCAACATTGGAAGTTGGACCAGGAGATGTAGCCCAAGGGAGGGGTGAACTCCTTTATCATTTTTGTTGTTATGTGTTTCTGATATGGTATATTGTCTTTGTTTTATGTTGTTAACTAAGTTTAAAAACCATAATTTTATTTTTTTACAAAGTGACCCATTGCCTACAATACATAAAAATTTACTTGCAATTTTACCATCACCTTCAAGTTTACATTTCAAATCAGCCACTATTGTAACACATTTTGAAATTGAGTTCTAATTTGGGTGTACTCATAGCACTCTAAAAGAAATTATATTTTGTCTTCAACACTCTTAGTGTCACAAGCATGATAGATTTTTACATCACACTATGTTTTGGGAATTATCCAACGAGTAGTTTCACTTTGTAGCTAGTGGGAGTTGGCTTATATTCATATTTAGCAGTGTTGATTTTCTTATTTTTGCTAGTAATATTGATTTTGTTCTTTGTGCAAGTCGGAGCTAAAATATACTTTTGATTTTCTAGATTAGGGTTGATCACCTCCTTATATAGCTTCATTTTATTTTCTAACTCTTTATTGCACCAAAAAGTCTCTTTAAATTTAGATGTAATAATGCTTTTAATATTGTTGCCATATCCTACAGATGGCATATTTCTATATTCCTCAATGTTTGATGCCATCCATCCTTGATCCTCTAGTGGTTATGGCTAGATTTGAAAGCAATTTTGGGGAGTCTTTTATCATCCATACTATTATATAGTTCTTATACATAAAGTACCTAACCATGGTCTTGCACTTAATGGGGGCGAGGCTCCCTTATGTGAGGATAGGATAGGGTGTATTGATTTTAATATTAAGATTATACGTTACAAAATCCTTTTGGATATGCTTTATCCTTCTCCAAGATTATCTATAGATAGTACATCCCCAGACTTCACATCCATATAAGATAATAGGAATGATGAGAGTATAAAATCAAATTTTTTTCTTATCCCACAACCAAAGTCCTACTAATTTACACTTGTTTTCAAGACCACAATAAGTTTTCCACCCTGCATTGATCATTTTTTCAACATTATGGTTCCAATTGAGTTTATGATGAAGATGGATTTCAAGATATTTGTATGAAGGAACTTAATCCAAGCTATTATTGTCATATATGAAAGTGTCATTATCATAACCTTTATTGTGTCTATGTTCATAACCGCACCCATACTAGAGCATAAATCCTTGATGATTCTTACATATCAAGTTGATATTGAAATATTTTATTTAACATGGATATCAAATATTTTATTTATTGTCCATATATTGAATGTTTTGATATCGATATTTTTAAAATGCCGCGTGTCAACTCCATAACAAGCAGTGAAGGAATTACACTTCCCTGGAAACTAGAAAGCGATTATGTATGAGAAATATTTTTTGTACTTTTTAATTACTTCATTTACCTCTTTATTAAGTTGGTATCAAATTATATTACTTAAGGTGGACATTGAAATATTTTATTTATGGTTGACATTGAAATATTTCTTTTGTTATTATTATTTTTTTAAATGTCATATATCAATGCATGTTGAGCATGGAAAGAAATACACCTCTCCTTAATATTGGATAGTAGAAAATGATTTGCCACATAATAATTATATCACTTTATTCAACTTATGACATTTTATTATTTTTTTAATTTATGTCATGGTATTTCTTGTCTCTCTCTTAAGCTATCAATTAATAGAGCAACAAATTATTTAGACACGATAATAAAAAAATTATTTTATATATGTTTTATTTTAAATATTTTTACATACAATGGCAGTTATATTTATTTAAAAGTTTCATTATCACAAGGTTATTAATTATGTTTACTCATGCTCTATTAGTCTCTACCCTTTGAGATGAAAGGCTATAATAATAGGTATAGTAATTAGTTGGTATTTTTTCAATTAGCACTGCACACAAATGACATTTCATTGTTTTAAATCAATGTTCTAGCACATTCATGCATTTTTTCCATCACAATTTATTTTTTAACCTATGTTTTAAGTTTGAGGTATTATTTGACCTCCTTTGAAGGTAAATCCCCACACTACGCATCCATGTCTTAAACCATACATTGTATTAGTGATTTTTCCTAATTGAAGTTATGTTAGACCTAAGTTTAGCATTACTTCTCTAGCATTAAATGTTCCCATGCATGGAATTTTGATCTAGGTCATTATTATGTCGGTTGACTTTTCTTTGAAGATCTTACACTGCCTTGTAAGCTTTTCCTATTTTGTGACATCTAGCATGCCACCACTTGATGCATTGAAAATGTTTGGCAATCTCAATGCGTTTGTTATCTCAAAATCAGGCCCTGGAAGGCTGCAGACCAGGAAGACTTCAAGTAACTGTTTCAAACCTACTTTAGGCTGAGGCTTAGCCTCCCCAACCTGAGAGGGCTCTCTCAAAGGATTAATGATCTTTGATTATGATAAAGATGGCTAACTCTTGTGAAACAAAGGTAAAATGTGAGTGGTGGAAACACAATTAGTAACTATCCATTGGGCTTATGGAGTCAACATCATTTCAGTATATAATAACGTTATCAACCTTACCTAGAAGTCAGGGCATTCAGGGTTCAATACATTTAGAATATACCAGAAACATATAGGACTACACATTCTATGAATGTATACAGGAAATTAGAGCACCGTGAGTGAGTTCTAAGTGATTACACATTCATACCACTGCAAATATTGGGAAAAGAACAATACAACACATTCTGAACATCGAATCCTTCCTGAGTCCTGAGAAGCAAAGCCAATTTTGTATTACTGAAAAAGAGTCTTTACATAAAGCCAAATATCAGAGTTTTTCTGAATAATTTTCCAACCCTTGGTACATTGCTCTTTCTCGTATATATAGAATTCTTTTACAAGGCTGAGATTCTTCCTCCCACATGAGGGGAACTCGAATTCTACATCTTATGACACCTATTCAAATTTTAACTACCTATTAAATGTAACAAACTGCTAACTAGACTTTTTAGAGATCTAAGGCAAATAGGAGTCTAACTTCATATCAGGCTAATAATAGCCTTAATTACAATCAATTCTCGTTCTTTGACAAGTGGTATTTTTTCAGTTTGGCTGTGGTAGGTGTTTGTAGCTGCCTGCTGGCCCTTAATGTCACATCTTATCCACTGCTCCTGAAAAGTAGGAAACTTCCCCTGTTTATCTGCTTTTGGTTTTCCTCAATGATACTCGAAACCAATGACCCATGCCCTTCTTCTTTGATTATACAAAAATATATTAGGATGCCACGTCCTTGATGTGCTGTCAACCTTTTCCATGTGTGAAGACAAAACCTCCTCCAAGTTGTCTGATATATCATGGACTATAGTACCTCTGATCACTTTATAACAAAAAGTTTAGCATTCGAATATAAGTCTCTTCCACCTGTTTCTTCCTTTGTTGAATGTTGACACCTGTTACATGATCCTTTGAAGAGATTCCTTTTTCAAAAATTTCCCCTCGATCCCTCAAAATTGGTTGACTGGGTTTTAATTATGTAGCTACAGCAGTTTCGTAGCGCGCTACGAAACTGCTGTGTAATCACTAAAACACAGCCTAATACCAAAAATTTGTTATCTTGAGCTTCTTTATATTTAAACATTCTTTTCAATTGCTCCAAAGCTTTTCAAAACTGAGTGGAAATGTATGATTCTTCAAGAAGGATTATAACAAGGAAAACCATCAAAATTTGGAACATAACCTTACTTAAGGAGATTCTTTTTGCTGGCTTAACTGCATCTTTAAGTCCTCAATTTGTTTCTTCATGACTCTGATCCCAGCTCTCAGCTTTGTATTGACCTTTCTGATGAATTGTGCTTCTTTTATTGCAGGGACAGTCTAGCTACGGAATTGAACATTACAATCAACCACCTCGGGTATTTGAAATGTTTTGTCCTCCCACCGAGCTTGCATTTGGTTAAAATAAGCCTCCTTGATTGCATGTTTCCTGGAAGCTTTCTTCAGTCTAGCAATTTCAAAAGTTTCCAATTCCAACTTCCTTTTCAACTCTTCGACACTATCTTCTTCTTGAAGGGTAACTGCTTTACCTTTATCTTTTCCTTCATGAGACTGTGTCATCTCCTCTGTTTCATCTGCTCCTAGTAGTACCTCCTGTATGTGTTTGAAATTCCTCGTTATGGGTCTTCTTGGCTTAAAGAGAAATTGAGCAACCTGATCATCAAACTTGAGTTTTTTCGAGGCTTTGACTCTCTCAGCCTTGTCTTTTCCTGACTCTATCGAATCTGCTTTAACCAGGGGAGATTCTTCAATATCAATGGCTTGCAGTAAGTCATTCAAGTCTCCCTTTGAAACAGGGCTTTCCTCAATAATCACTGACTTGCCTTTTTCTTTAGCTACCTGGCTCCTAGTCCTTCTTCTTTGGACTCCTTCACCCGTGTTTGATTCATGTGCACCTTCTTTGATCTGAGTTTTCTCTTAATGGACTGCTTGGGTGTATCTTGGATAGTCAGTGGCTTGGTGGATTCCCTTACTTGTTTCCTAGCCTTCAACTTTGCAAACCTCCTGGATCTTGTTTCTGCCTGATGACCAGTTGTTGTTGGAAGCTCTTTTGCAGCTTGAGGACTGAGACCAGTCTCATTCTTGAAACCAGACATAAACATGAATGTGGGCCAGTCCCTACCTACTTTCTGGAGTTCATGCAGCACAATCAACTTAACTAAGCCGTGGTGAAACAATGAGGTCTCACAGGCTTCTTTCCTTAGCTGCACCTTATCACACATTTTGGTCAAACTACGAAATAAGTAGAAAGGTAAATCAAGAGATATCTTTCCTGTGAAATGCAGCAGAAGCTTAAAATGATATGAATACACCTTATTGTATCTCCCTTCACAGGTAAGGTACCTCTGTATGTAGGTAATAAAATTGGCATATGAGTCCTTGACATAATTTCTAGGCACAGACTTGTTTAAATTTGAGTCAATAAACTCGGGCTTCAGAAATTCTTTGCAGGGGGTCATATCAAATTTGAAATTCTTAAACCAAGTTTCTTGTACCCTTGGAATCTCTGTAACTGTGGATATTACCTCTGGTGAGACTTGCAATTCGAGCATCCCAACCTTTGAATTCAGCCCTGTGAATTTCAAAGCAAATTCTTTGGTGATTTGTGCATGACCTCCCTGGAGTTTCTCGCAAAAATTCCAACATCCAACCTGCTTGAACGCATGCTCAACTTATCTGTTCTTCAAGATAAGGTCTAAACCTTCAGGTTCATTCCTCAAACATCTCCCTGATCTGTGCTATTTCCTTTCTATAGATCCTTCCATGAGACTTCAGCGTAATGAAGGTTAGATATACTAGCGCTGCTCAATCTTCAATCTCTGCCTCGCTTGAATGGCTGCCTCGCTTGATAACTGCCTCGCTTGATATACAATGCATTCAAATTGAAAATTTGCAGGCTTGTTCCTCATGCAACGAATACAATCATAATTAAGACTGTCAATACCTGGCTTTTCTTGGAACTTGCAATCCGAGCGTACGAAGGTACCTAGCGGCTGTAATGATGGAGATAAGTAGTTGGACATGATATGTGGAGTGTATAAGCTAACAGTGAATGATGCAACCATAACTGAACTTGACAGATTTGACAGTTAGGAAAGATTTGCTACGGATTGCACGAATCTTTGATTTCGTAGCGCAGCCAGTGTAAAATCTGGGTTATGCGCTACGAAATCACCTAAAGCATGTTGCGCTGCGAAACTGCTAAAAAGGATTTATGCGCTGCGAAAAAACCTAACAATGATTTAAGCGCTACGAAATCACCTAAAGAGCTTTGTAGCACATAATAAATTTCGAACAAAGCTAACACATGGAAATTGTGAGAGTTATGAGACCAATGATGAATGAGAATGCATGGTGGACCTTTATTTAAGTATACCATCAAGACTCCTAAGACTCAGACTCTAAGGCAAACAAAAAAAATCAAACTTAAATTAGCACCGACCTTTACCATCAAACTAATGTGAGAAATTTGGGCATTAGAATTCTTAAGTGATCACAGTGGCTCCACTTGGGATAGTGTGCTCCTGTAGTACACTAAGAACTCGCAGGTTCAGTGCTTTATCCATTTTATGACAAACATAGATTTGCTTGACGAGCATCTTTTTCCAGCTTCTTGGGCCTTCACCTCGGGCTTAAGCCTTTTGTTCAGCTTGTCATTATTTTCATCAAAAGAAAAACTGATAAAACGGGTATATACAATGTTGTGAGAAACTGATAGGATTTCAATCAATGATAATGCTTTAGGAACCTGCCATTAACAAGTCCTCCAGCATATGGTTTTCCATCAATTTCTTGCAGAATGTAAGTGTTGTTTCCATGGAAAGCAGAAATTTGATATGGGCCTTTCCACAAATTTTCAAATTTATCGTGCTTACCTTTTTCTTCAATTCTAGCTTCCCATTTCAGCACTCTATCATGGATCTGAAAAGTAACTTCTTTGATCTTCTTATCAAATGTTCTCTTGATTATGTTCTGACTTTGTTGATGACTATCATACACCTCATTTCTTTTCTCCTGTAAGGCTATCAGCTGATTGATCCTTCTTTGTACAGTGTTTGGTTCCTCCTCTAATCCTTGAATCAGCTTCATTACAAGTACTCCAAGTGATGTTGGAAATATGGCTTCAGCACCGTATACTAACTCATATGGCGATGTTCCAATGGATCTCTTTGTACAAATCCGGTCAGCCCACAAAGCATATTTCAATTTCAAATGCCAAGCTTTCTTATTTTCTTGCAGCAGCTTCTTGATGATCCTCACAAGGCTTTTGTTTGATGATTCGGCAAGGCCATTTCCTTGCGGATAATAAGCAGTAGAGTGTCCAAGAGAAATGTGATATTGATGGCAAAAATTAATCATCTTCTTGGACTTAAAAGCTTGAGCATTGTCAGTTATAATCTTCATTGGGCAACCAAATCTTGATAATATATTATTTTCTAAGAAAGAGATAATCACTGAATCATTTGCTTGCCTTGTTGGGACCACTTCTATCCATTTGGTAAAGTAATCAGTGGCTGTGAGAATCCAGCGATGCTGACCTGATGAAGGAGGATGAATTTCCCCTATAAAATCCAATCCCCATTGCTGGAAGGGCGCTTCAACATATATAGGAACCAAAGGCAATGGCACAAGCTTCCTCTTTCCTTCAAATACTTGACATTCATGACATGTAGCTACCTTTTTATAGATATCTCTGAACATAGTTGGCCAAAAATATCCAGCCCTCAAGACCTTGTTTGCAGTAGCTTTCCAATAGTGATGTCCTCCACAATCTCCCTTATGGAATTCATCAATTACTTTATCAGCTTCTTCTTCAAGGAGACAATTTAAAAATACCCCTCCTGCATCTTTCCAAAACAAATTTTGGTCATACACAAAATATCTTAAAGACTTCAGCTTGACAAACCGGGCTTTGGATTTTGAAAGATTAGCAGGGGCTTTATTATGCTGCAAAACAAATGCTACGTCCTTGTACCATTCTGAAACCAAGAATTTTTCATTTATTTGGACCAAATCCTCTTCATTTTCAGAAATTTCTGAGATCTCTGTACTCAAGTTAATGTCAAGACAGTCCAAATTTGATTGTGTCAGTAGCTTGGCTAAGCCTTGACCCTTTACCAACTTCGTGGGTTTAATCTCAATGTCATACTCTAACAATTTTTCTATCCACTTGCCCCTTTTTCCATCCGAATCAGGCTGTGTTAGAATATCCTTTATAACAACATTTGGAACATAGGCAACAATGTGAGAATGCAAAACATAGACTCTGAAATCCTTTATTGCTTTCACCAAGGCGTAAGCTTGCTTCTCTAGGATATTATACTTCAGTTCAGCATTAGCTAATGTCTTGCTAAAGAAAGAAATAGGTTGTTCAGTACCTTGATTTCCCCTTTGCAGCAAAACTCCAGCAATTGTATCCTCAGAAGCAAATGTAAAAATAAGGAATTCCTTGGTAAAATCTGGGCTGATAAGTACTGGTGCTTGTGTGAGTTCCTTCTTGATCTCCTCAAAAGATTTCTTTGCTTCAGCTGTCCACTTAAAGTCTACTCCCTTTCTCAACATCTTCGTTATATTCTTGACAACTTCAGCAAAGTTAGGAATGAAGCGTCTAACAAAGTTGACTTTTCCAAGAAAAGATTGAATTTATTTCCTACTTCTTGGTAGATCTAACTTTTGAATTGCACTAACTCTATTAGGATCAATCCTAATTCCTTCTTCAGAAATGATATGACCAAGAAGTTTGCCTGATGTTAAAGCAAAAATACTTTTAGTGGGATTAAGAGAAATACCAAACCTTCTACATTTCAACAAAACTCTTTCAATGTGCTTCAAATGATCTTCTTCTCTCTTTGAAAAAACTGTGATGTCATCAAGATAAACCACCACTGATTTATCATTTTCTTCAGCAAAAGCAATATCCATTGCTCTCTAGAAAGTGGCTCCTGCATTCATGAGACCAAAAGGCATCTTGGCGTACATGAATGTTCCCCATGGCGTTGTGAATGCTGCTTTCTCTTGATCATCTGGATGAGCAAGAATCTTATTGTACCCTGAGAAACCATCAAGCATAGACATCCTTTGTGAACCAACAATCTTTTGCAGAATCAGATCCATCTTGGGAAGAGGATAATTATCTTTCAATGAAGCTTTATTCAGATTTCTGAAGTCTATACAAATCCTGATCTCTCCATTCTTTTTCCTAACTGGGACCAAATTAGCAAGCCAATTTGAGAATCTGATTGGAACAATAATCTTAGCATCAAAAAAAAATTTCACTTCCTTTTCAATCAATGGCATAAGGAGAGGATTAATTCTTCTTAACTTCTGCTTGAAAGGTTTTTCATTCTCCTTAATAGGAATGGTATGTTGTATAATTGAGGAATCATATTGTTTCAAGTCAGCATAGCTCCAAGCAAAAACATCAATGAACCTTTTCATCATCTCAACATATTTAGTCTTCATATCAGCTGAAAGAAATTTCGAAATCTTGACCATCTTGGGTACAACTGAATCCCCTAAATTGCAGTTTTCTACCTCTTCCTCATCAGCGTGTAATTTTGGAGCTTTGAACACATCATTTTGATCAAACAATTTCTCAAGGGGAATGAGACCCTTTGGAATTAAGTTGTTTTTTAATTGTAAGACTTCAGACTTCTCCTTTGATTACACAAACATATTTTGCTAATCCATTTGAGTGCTCTCAAATTCTTCCTTTAACTCAATGAAATTCTTTACCTGCTGATCATCCTCAAAGACCTGCCAATTAGTGATGTTATCTGGTATAACTGGTCGGTGACGAACCTCCACCTCATACTTTTCAGAAGAGTGCATAGGAATAATAAAAAGGCTGGCAGAAACAACAAGAGAGTCTGCAATAGAGTTTTGGTCTCTGGTTTTGATGGTGAAAGAATATGTCTGAAACTTTTCCAACATGTACAACACTAAGTTTCTATAAGCCTAAAATCAGAGATTCGTACTCGGCCATATTGTTAGTGCAATCAAAATTGAGCTTGTAGGAGAGAAACTTACTTTCCTTATCAGGACTTGTGATCCAAATCCCAGCTCCTGCCCCTTCTCTTCCTGCTGATCCATCGAAGTATAATGACCACCAGCCTATTGTGTCTCTTTCATCTCTTTGCTGACCTCCTTGACACTGATTTTCTGAAAGTTTCTCTTCTGATTCTCCTCCAACTGATTCATTGAATAGAATGGCTGATCCGAGACCAGTATCAAATGAATAAATAGGAAAATTTTGAGGTTTGTCTTTGCTGCTTACCATATAAGCCATTCTGGTCTCCCGATACAATCTCCTTTGCTCACCAAAAACAGGGATAGTAGCATAGGTAAGGTCCATCTGCATCGTGCCCTTGATCTTTGTTGCCCACGATCTTGAAAGAAGCATCCCAAACATTGGTGGAATGTCAGCCACAACAATGTCCATGACAATTGTTTTTTCTGGAATTTGTGTGAGACCCACAACAACATCTTTAATCAAACCAATGCATTGAACTCTTTTTGAATCAAAGGAAAATAAATCCTTATATGGTCTAGTTACCTCTAATCCCAATCTTTCCATGATCACCTTGGGCATAAGATTATGAGATGCCCCTGAATCTAACATAGCATTATGTAAGGTCATATCATGAATGCTAATGCTTATGTAGAAAGGAGGAAACTCTTCATTCTATTCATCTTCAAGTCTTGGACCCAAGTAAATAATAGGATTATCTTCTTGTACATTTAAGATATCAGCTACTCCTGGTTGTGAATTGAGCATTTCAACAATCTTACTTCTGTATTTGTCTACCTTGAGGATTTCACTAAAGGGGACTAATATCTTGATTTTTGCAATCTCATTCTCAAGGTTAAAAACAGAAACAGTCTTCTCAATTTCTTTAGTAGGGGATGGAGCTTGAATATCCTTTTTGCCAGGTGGAGAATCATTTTTACCTTCAGAAACCTTTGAGTTGTCCTTCTTATCTTCAACAACCTTTGAGGCATCCTTCTTGGGCTGTGCTTTGCTTGCTGTAATGGGCATGTTTCTATTCCTGAGATTGTACTGCTTTTGCATCTCAAAGATAGCATGTTGATAGCCCTTTAAATAGTCTGAAGGTTCTTCTCCTGGTTTGGTCATACTGGACTCATCATGTTCTTCCTTAGTCAAGAAAATCCCTGGCACTTCTTCATCAAGACAATGGATGGACTCCTCAGGAAATTTAGGTTCATCTTCTTCATCCACCAAATTTTGCTGGAAAGGTCTTACTGGAGGATCTGGCTGTTGATTCCTGTTTTCTCTTGGCCTTTGCTGATTTTGAGGTCTTCTGAACTGAGGATTTCTAAATTGAGGTTCCTGCTGCGCTGGAGGAGCAGAGGTATTCCCAAGAGCCAACCGATCCATTAGCTTTTCCATAGTCTTCATCATTGAGTCAAACTTATCTTCTGGAGCTGAAGTGGAAGGTTTCTCTTCTTCTTTCATTTTAGCTTTTGCCATCTTTGATTTCTTAGCAGCAAACATGTTTACTTCCACTTTAATTTCATCGTTTTTCATGTCAGCAAGAGTAGCAGAATCCCCAGGAAGTTTCAAATGAACTGGGATGGAAATTAAACCTCTTGGAGAAGTTTTGAACAGTTTCATCAGGTGCTCTTCTAAGATTGTTGTATCCAGTAAGAGCTTGGACAGGGTTAGTTCTGTTTCCCCATTTCCTTAGAAAACTATCTTCAAACTCTGCCCAACTGTGAATGCTTCCAGCTATAAGAGCTTTAAACCATTTTCTAACCTCTCCAATGAAGGTTTGTGCAAACAATCTTAGCTTCACATCCTCATCATCAACTTCCTCTCTATCAACAAAATCATTGAATCTGTCTACATGTTCTTCTGCTGTGATTTCTTCATCTCCACCCCATGTTGGAATTCTGGCAGCATATTTGCTGGGAAGGTCATGTAAAACAGCAGGAAGAGCTAGTGGAGCATACCTAGCAGGTACGGCCATAATTAATGGAGGAGCAGTGATGACAGGTATTGTAGGCACAGAGGAACCATAACTGATATGAGGTGGGTTTCCTAGTGTCTAAGAGCTACTAGGACTAGCAGAGGCAGAGGATAAAGTGCTGATATGAAAAGGACTATTTGGACTTTGCAAACCACTGACAAATGTACTCCAATTTGGAAGGGGTAGACCAATTTTAGATTTGAGTAAGACTTCAAAAGGATCAAGCTCTTTGAGTTTATTTAATCTTCCTCTTCTAACAACAATTCAGAAGTAAAAACCTCCCAAAATTCCTCCTTATCTTTTTGTGACACTAAGGACGAAGTATCAATACCTCTTTTTTGTAAATCTAGAATAATTCCAATAACTTCTTCTTCGTTTTCAGACCTCAACAACACCTCATGAATCTTATCATCAACAATTTTGTCCTCGGGACTTCTTGAAAATTCAGAGAGCAAAGATTTTGAAAAAGATGGAGTACCTGGTGTTTCAATAAATCTTTGTCTGCGCCTTGAAATGGTGTTTGGATTGTCCACAGAAGTAGGTGGATCTGAGTCAAGATTGCTCCGTGTATATCTCCCTCTCGAAGCCACCTTTTAAACTTTTTGAAAATGTATGGAGTCACCAAGGTAGATTGCAGCCTCGAAAAGTCTTCTAAGCTCCTGCTACCTTCAGAAGTTTAGTCTCTTGATTTCGAGAATGATTAATCTTCAGGCTCCCGGCAAACGCACCAAAATGTTATCTCAAAATCAGGCCCTGGAAGGCTGCAGACCAGGAAGACTTCAAGTAACTGTTTCAAACCTACTTTAGGCTGAGGCTTAGCCTCCCCAACCTGAGAGGGCTCTCTCAAAGGATTAATGATCTTTGATTATGATAAAGATGGCTAACTCTTGTGAAACAAAGGTAAAATGTGAGTGGTGGAAACACAATTAGTAACTATCCATTGGGCTTATGGAGTCAACATCATTTCAGTATATAACAACGTTATCAACCTTACATAGAAGTCAAGGCATTTAGGATTCAATACATTTAGAATATACCAGAAACATATAGGACTACACAGTCTATGAATGTATACAGGAAATTAGAGCACCGTGAGTGAGTTCTAAGTGATTACACATTCATACCACTGCAAATATTGGGAAAAGAACAATACAACACATTTTGAACATCGAATCCTTCCTGAGTCCTGAGAAGCAAAGCCAATTTTGTATTACTGAAAAAGAGTCTTTACATAAAGCCAAATATCAGAGTTTTTCTGAATAATTTTCCAACCCTTGGTACATTTCTCTTTCTCCTATATATAGAATTCTTTTACAAGGCTGAGATTCTTCCTCCCACATGAGGGGAACTTGAATTCTACATCTTATGACACCTATTCAAATTTTAACTACCTATTAAATGTAACAAACTGCTAACTAGACTTTTTAGAGATCTAAGGCAAATAGGAGTCTAACTTCATATCACGCTAATAATAGCCTTAATTACAATCAATTCTCGTTCTTTGATAAGTGGTCTTTTTTTAGTTTGGCTGTGGTAGGTGTTTATAGCTGCTTGCTGGCCCTTAATGTCACATCTTATCCACTGCTCCTGAAAAGTAGGAAACATCCCTTGTTTATCTGCTTTTGGTTTTCCTCAAAGATACTCGAAACCAATGAACCATGCCCTTCTTCTTTGATTATACAAAAATATATTAGGATGCCACGTCCTTGATGTGCTGTCAACCTTTTCCATGTGTGAAGACAAAACCTCCTCCAAGTTGTCTGATATATCATGGACTATAGTACCTCTGATCACTTTATAACAAAAAGTTTAGCATTCGAATATAAGTCTCTTCCACCTGTTTCTTCCTTTGTTGAATGTTGACACCTGTTACATGATCCTTTGAAGAGATTCCTTTTCAAAAATTTCCCCTCGGTCCCTCAAAATTGGTTGACTGGGTTTTAATTATGTAGCTACAGCAGTTTCGTAGCGCGCTGCGAAACTGCTGTGCGTTAGGCATCATCTTCAGCAGTTTCGTAGTGCGCTACGAAACTACTGTGTAATCACCAAAACACAGCCTAATACCAAAAATTTGCTATCTTGAGCTTCTTTATATTTAAACATTCTTTTCAATTTCTCCAAAGATTTTCAAAACTGAGTGGAAATGTATGATTCTTCAAGAAGGATTATAACAAGGAAAACCATCAAAATTTGGAACATAACCTTACTTAAGGAGATTCTTTTTGCTGGCTTAACTGCATCTTTAAGTCCTCAATTTGTTTCTTCATGACTCTAATCCCAGCTCTCAGCTTTGTATTGACCTTTCTGATGAATTGTGCTTCTTTTATTGCAGGGATAGTCCGGCTACGGAATTGAACATTACAATCAACCACCTCGGGTATTTGAAATGTTTTGTCCTCCCACCGAGCTTGCATTTGGTTAAAATAAGCCTCCTTGATTGCATGTTTCCTGGAAGCTTTCTTCAGTCTAGCAATTTCAAAATTTGCCAATTCCAACTTCCTTTTCAACTCTTCAACACTATCTTCTTCTTGAAGGGTAACTGCTTTACCTTTATCTTTTCCTTCATGAGACTGTGTTATCTCCTCTGTTTCATCTGCTCCTGGCAGTACCTCTTGTATGTGTTTGAAATTCCTCGTTATGGGTCTTCTTGGCTTAAAGACAAATTGAGCAACCTGATCATCAAACTTGAGTTTTTTCAAGGCTTTGACTCTCTTAGCCTTGTCTTTTCCTGACTCTATCGAATCTGCTTGAACCAGGGGAGATTCTTCAATATCAATGGCTTGCAGTAAGTCATTCAAGTCTCCCTTTGAAACAGGGCTTTCCTCAATAATCACTGACTTGCCTTTTTCTTTAGCTACCTGGCTCCTAGTCCTTCTTCTTTGGACTCCTTCACCTGTGCTTGATTCATGTGCACCTTCTTTGATCTGAGTTTTCTCTTTAAGGGACTACTTGGGTGTATCTTGGATAGTCAGTGGCTTGGTGGATTCCCTTACTTGTTTCCTAGTCTTCAACTTTGCAAACCTCCTGGATCTTGTTTCTGCCTGATGACCAGTTGTTGTTGGAAGATCTTTTGCAGCTTGAGGATTGAGACCAGTCTCATTCTTGAAACCAGACATAAACATGAATGTGGGCCAGTTCCTACCTACTTTCTGGAGTTCATGCAGCACGATCAACTTAACTAAGCCGTGGTGAAACAATGAGGTCTCGCAGGCTTCTTTCCTTAGCTGCACCTTATCACACATTTTTCTCAAACTACGAAATAAGTAGAAAGGTAAATCAAGAGATATATTTCCTGTGAAATGCAGCAGAAGCTTAAAATGATATGAATACACCTTATTGTATCTCCCTTCACAGGTAAGGTACCTCTATATGCAGGTAAGCAAATTGGCATATGAGTCCTTGACATAATTTCTAGGCACAGACTTGTTTAAATCTGAGTCAATAAACTCGGGCTTCAGAAATTCTTTGCAGGGGGTCATATCAAATTTGAAATTCTTAAACCAAGTTTCTTGTCCCCTTGGAATCTCCATAACTGTGGATATTACCTCTGGTGAGACTTGCAATTCGAGCATCCCAACCTTTGAATTCAGCCCTGTGAAATTCAAAGCAAATTCCTTGGTGATTTGTGCATGACCTCCCTGGAGTTTCTCGCAAAAATTCCAACATCCAACCTGCTTGAACGCATGCTCAACTTCTCTGTTCTTCAAGATAAGGTCTAAACCTTCAGGTTCATTCCTCAAACATCTCCCTGATCTGTGCTCTTTCCTTTCTATAGATCCTTCCATGAGACTTCAGCGTAATGAAGGTTAGATATACTAGCGTTGCTCAATCTTCAATCTCTGCCTCGCTTGAATGGCTGCCTCGCTTGATATACAATGCATTCAAATTGAAAACTTGCAGACTTGTTCCTCATGCAACGAATACAATCATAATTAAGACTGTCAATACCTGGCTTTTCTTGGAACTTGCAATCCGAGCGTACCAAGGTACCTAGTGGCTGTAATGATGGAGATAAGCGGTTGGACATGATATGTGGAGTGTATAAGCTGACAGTGAATGATGCAACCATAACTAAACTTGACAGATTTGACAGTTAGGAAAGATTTGCTACGGATTGCACGAATCTCCGATTTCGTAGCGCAGCCAGTGTAAAATCTGGGTTATGCACTACGAAATCACCTAAAGCATGTTGCGCTGCGAAACTGCTAAAAAAGATTTATGCACTGCAAAAACACCTAACAATGATTTAAGCACTACGAAATCACCTAAAGAACTTTATAGCACATAATAACCTTTGAACAAAGCTGACACATGGAAATTGTGAGAGTTATGAGACCAATGATGAATGAGAATGCATGGTGGACCTTTATTTAAGTATACCATCAAGACTCCTAAGACTCAGACTCTAAGGCAAACAAAAAAAATCAAACTTAGATTAGCACCGACCTTTACCATCAAACTAATGTGAGAAATTTGGGCATTAGAATTCTTAAGTGATAACAGCGTCATAGCTTAAAAATGTCAAGAAAGAAAGCACTAGAACTTTTAGCTTTCCTAGAGATATACTCTTTCTATTGATGAATTATTTAGTGTAATGTGGTGGTGGAAACCTGATAACAAGAGACTCAATGCCCGAAGGTAAAAACCCCACTATTATTGAAAACGAAATAAGGGTTTAGAGGGTGCAAAACCATTTATACTTACATCCGAGGATGAGGATCATTCGGGCTTTGGTTTTTAATCAATACATAATTTTGCAACTAAAGAAATTATGAATATGAAACCTATCCTCTGAAATTAATAGCATGAGGAAGCTTATTATTATTTTATTTCAACAATGGGGGACAACATTGTAGGTGCAAGCTCATGCCTATGCTTTTGAGAGGTTAGGAAGGCCACATCCTACCAAGGCCAGATGTATGTATAGCATAACATATTGAACATTAAAATTCTCACAATGAGACAAGTATTCAACATGTTATAAATTTTTATTTAGATCAGCGACTTTACCTTTCAATTCCTTTACCTCTTCTTTCTCAAAATTACTATGGTCATGAACAAGAACAATTCTACATTTTTTTTCCATTCTTTCTCTTACTAGGCCAAACTATAAATCCACACACTTATCATAATAATAGGTAGGAAATTGGATTCAAAAAATAAATCTACAACATTCATCAAAAAATGGTGCACCCTTGGCCATGATTACTTGAAAAGAACAACGAAATTTAATTCAACATTGCAAATTTAAGGCTTATGCAATTACGTACATGCCCTATGTATTAAGCACACCATTTTCTTCCTCAATTGAATTTGGGTTTTGATTGTTGGAAACAAGGATGTTAGCAACTCAAGCACATTCCCTCTCATGTTTATATAACTAGTTTAATTATTAGGAACTTGAAGTAGAAAGGTGATGATTCTTAGCACATAAGCCTTAGAAAGATAGAAATCATATTCTCTTCCTTGGCTTCCAAACTCAACTGCAACTCTAATCTCAAGAAATCTAGAGTTTTGATCCACACCAATGTTTCTTCCTTGTAGTCAATGAAATTGTGATAGCAACTATAAATTTTCTAACAATGCTTAAATTACTTTACAACAACACACTCAAACATCTATATATTGATTCTTTTGTAAAACTGGAAAGCAATTTCCAAGTTGTAGTGCTCCATATCATTGATCTCACAACATGTTATCACCTCATATTATTCCCTACCATGTTGTCTCATTATCAAAACCACATTTAAAAACATGTGGGTAACATTACTTCAACAACAAAACTTTTCCTACCTTCATAATACATGTGGAATCTATCATCTACTTCAAAATTGAAGTCAAACCAAATTTTTACTTTTTAACTATTTTTTTCCAAAATTTCTCAAATTTGCATTAATCTTGGGATTGTAAATGGATATAAAGAAATTAGAACTATAAAAAGCACACTCCCACTCCATACCTATCATATTTATATGAATATTTGAATTATTATTAACTTGACATTGAAAGATGATAATTCTTGCCCTACAAGCCTCATTAGGTAAGACATCCTCTCCTCTACCTCGTATTTAGAACCCAACTACAACTCCAAATGTGAGAGCGTGTAGATCCATGATCCATCCCATGGTTTCTTCCTTATAGTCATGAACTTGTGATAGTAGCTCCAAATATTCCAGTAACTCTTGTTAAATTCTTCCACAACAATAGGCTTAAACATTTGTTCATCGACTCTTTTTTGAAATCAACAAGTAGTGGCTAATTTGTAGCACTCCATATCATAGATATCTTAATGTGTCAATACCCCATCTCTTTCCCGAGCATGTGTTTTCATTGTGACAACCACGTGTAAATAATTTGGATGGGATGCTTGCAACACATTGATTTTACTTGCCTTCATAATACATGTTGAACCTCTTGTCTACTAGAAAATTGAAGTCAAATCACATTTTTACTTTTTAGCTATTTTTTCCAAAGGTTATCAAATTTGCATGGAGTTTGGGAATGGAAATGGATATGAAGAAATGAGCATTGAAGATGTTGCACACTCACTCCATGCACTATAGGTGGGCACTTGCTACTTTGTAGCCACTCTTGTTTTATATACTTTTGCATATAATGCAATTCTAGCCATGTAAGCATTTGGGTGTCATAATTCATTAGCACATGGTTGTTAATTATTTTCTCTTATAATTTATGAGTTGTCTCCTTTTCAATGTGTTAACATTTAAAATATTTTATTTTTATGTTGTATAAGTTATGCATTTATGTTTTCATTAATTGACGCTTAGTAGACGAGGGTGAAATGGGAAACGTGAGGGAGAATAGTGCATGAGAAGAGGTGGGGGTGGATATAGAGGATATAATAAGGCAAGAATAAAAGGTGATGATGAGGTGGACAATATGAAAGAGTTTAGTGTACAAGGGGTGGAGATGGAGGAGATGAAAATGCAAGAGTAAAAAGTAAGGATGAGGTGGGAAGCATGAGGGAGCTTAGTGCATTATAATGATGCATTGGTGAAGATGAAGGAGACTTCAATGCAAGATGAAAATATTATGAGGGGAAGTAAAGGAAATAAGGGAGTAGCCTTAGGGGCAGGGAGGGGAGGGAGTAGAAGAGATAAGGATGAGTATGGGAGGTAGAGTGAATGATATGTGAGGAGAAGTTAAGGGGAGGTAGGAAATAATTATAAGTTGTGGTAGGATTGAAGAAATGATAGGGAGAGAATTGGAGGAGGAGGAGGAGGAGGAAGGGGAGAGATGCAATGGTTAGAGAGGAGGAGAGGAAGGTGACGAGAAGTGGGTAGAATAGTTTTGGGGTAAGTGAGGGTGAATAGGGTGATGGGGCTGAGTAGGAGGTGGTAAGTGGAGAAGAGTAGGCATAGGAGGAGATTCAAGAGAAGGTAAGGAAGGTGAAAAGGTGGTGTGTATGGGGAATGGAAAGAGAATAAGGGAAGTAATGAGGTGAATATGAAGGGGGAAATGAGGGGAGGTGAGGAGACATGAGGGAGTGTAATGGATAAGGAGGGAATAGGAGAGGAAGGGAAAGTATGAATGGGAGACAAGGTGGACATGGTATAGGAAAGAGAGAGGTGAGGGAGGGTAAATTTTTTGTGAGGGATCATACAACAGAAGAAGAGGAGCAAGGGAATGCAAAGGAGGTAGGAGAGGGAGGGGAGGGAATGGGAGGTTGAGGTTGGTAGGTAGGGGGTGTGTGAGTGTGTAAACGAGAGGAAAGAAGGGGTAGAGTAGGGATAAGTAGGAGTAGGGGTGGGAAAGTAGGTAAAAGGGAGCAACAAAGACATGGGTTTTAAACCTGTACAAAAATTACCTACAAACGAATTCTTAAAAGCAGAAATAAATAATGGCGAGAGCATAAAACATAAAACATTTATACATAGAGATATTCCCCTAGATCCCAAAAATGGGACTACTAGATTGATTTTTCATTATATTCCTTTCAATGTTACAATACATATATATACAAGCGGGATCATCCATATATACAAGTCTGGCGCAACATACAAGGGGGGCTTCCACCCCCCGTCTGTGGGGTAGTCGTGAAAAGAATATAAAACACACCCAACATTCTCCCACTTGTTGTTTTCTTTCCACATGAGAGCTTAGTCATTGGTCCATCCCTGTAATGCCCATTATTTCCATACACCAAGAGAACTTCTCAGTGCTCACAGATTTTGTCAATGCATCTGCAGTATTCTTCAAAGTGTCCACCTTTACGAGCAACACCTTTTTTTCCTCAACCACATCCCTCACAAAGTGATACTATATATAACTAATATATTGATAAATATGAGAATTACTTACTATATAATAATTGAGAAAAATCATTATAATGAAAAAGTTACAACTACAGTAATAGGGAAAAGTTACAACAATTTGGATTGAAGATGTTATAAAACTAATTTAACCAACCAATTCAACCATTTTTAGTTTGGTTCAAATAACAATCACTTATACTTATCTTCAAGGTTCCCTAGTTAAGCTTGATGGAGGGAAGTCTAAGACATAGAGTTTTACAATGAGAGTTACTAGGTGCACATTTTCTACCTCATGTACTCTTATAGAAGACTCTATAACACACCAATGAGTCAACAATGGGTATTTAGCAATGGAACCATTCACGTAAGAAGATTAATTAAATAACAATAATATAAGTACAAAAATATTTAACTAGAGCTATATATATATATATATATATATATATATATATATATATATATATATATAGATATAGATATAATTGAATAAAAGTGTTCTTATTAAGATATAACTTAACCGGTATCTTAGCTAGAAAAAATCACTTCAAAATAACACAAGAAGGAATTGGTAGGCTATAATCCTTCTAATCATTAATAGATTATCTACTCTAACTCTTACATCTTCTCTCAATATTGAGTTAATGGGGTATAGATACAAAATCAAGTGAAAATAATTCAAATTAAGGTTTATTCTTTGGATGACAAGTTGACCTGATACATTGCATACATATAATGAATATATAATTAAACAAGTCCACATAGTGGCATCGCATTGCATACATATAACGAATATATAATTAAACAAATCCACATAGTGGCATCACTTGCCCTTGCTTTAGGCATTCTAGATTCAAGGAAAATATAGTAGGTTCATGTTTAAATATTTAGCAAATTTGTCTAATATGTGATTTCTATGATTCACCAATGGTAATAATTCTCATCATTAATCATTAGGAGGAAAAAAAAATCCAAGGTAGACGTTGAAGCATCTTAAAGTAGATATATGTGAATGATTGTCATTTGTAAAAGTGCATGCATCACTTTGCCTCACATTATGAATAATAATAATTTTTGCATTGTACAAAGACAATTATGGTTGAGGAAAAAGATAAATTTTGATAAAACTCAACTTGCACCTTAGAAGTATGAATTATTAATGAAATTACATCATAAAGAATACATTTTATCTAATTGCTCATAATATAGCTTTCTAATTAATAATTGTACATGTATATGTATCTTTGATATGAATGCTTCAATATTGAATAAGTGTAGTAGATTGAAAATTTCACTCTTCAATAAATGAATCAACTTATGATATTACTCTCACTAAGACTTAACATAAATAACACAGAAATAGGTAGGTGCTTTGACGTTAGAGTTTTGGATTCTCCTTGCTATTTTGTTATTTGTTTGGATATCATTTGTTTCTAACTGCACATGCATGCACAACATGGGGATAAGATGGCTTCTACATGGCATTGAAGTGGACAAAGTGGCAGTCACCAAGCTTTAAAACATGGAACAATGCTTTCCCACTACGTTGGACTCCCGAAAAAAGATACAAAAGGTCACCACAATCATTCACATGAGGGAAGACATGTGTGGATGGGATGAATTTGTAAACATGGGGTAAATATCTAAAAACAATATAGCGTTTTCCACAATCACTATAGTTAGTGCCTATGTAGCAAGATAGAGTTAGTGTAGGGATAGAGTGATCTCCATGTCCTCCTCTTACTACCTTTATTTCTATGTGTCTACCACTATGATTTACATTCAACAACAATAGTCACTTAACAAATATGATATATTTTTGGAATAAATTACATCCTAAATTATTAGATTTTCACATCAACAATTTTTTAAAATTATAATTATAATTATATATATATATATATATATATATATATACCGATTTAACTGATATATTGGTAAATCTGAGATTTATATATATATTAAAAATATATATATAAATCTAATTGTTTGTTATTAAATACTTTCACAATATATAACTGATATACTGATAAATACTATATATAATAACTGGAAAATTTTATTATAATGAAAATGTTACAACTGAAGTACATCTATAAATACACCATTGTGTTCATATTAAAAAGAAACCAAAACTTAATCTTTAAATTGTTTGTTATTAAATACTTTGTAAAATACAGCCAAAATTTTAATTCTCTTTCCCAAAAAAATGTATTGTGAAATGTATTTATTGAATATAATTTTTAAAAAATAAAAAATATAAAAATGAGTTGAATAATATCATATAAATATAAATATATATATTATATATATATAATATAAAAATGAGTTGAATAATATCAATAATCTATGGCATATTATACCATAGCAAATGTAATAGATGTATTGCAATCAACATAAATTTATTGAAATTTTAGTAATTATGAAAAATTTAATTTGAAATTTTATTAATTATGAAAAAAATTAAAAACAATAAAATTTTAAAAAAAATTCTTTAATCCATACCAAATGTAATAGATATAGTGCAATTAACATAAATTTATAGGAAAAAAATTAAACATCTTTATAATTGTAATAATTTGTTTTTTATTATATATAATTGTCTATATTATAATAATTAATTTTTGCTATTATATTATTTTTTTAATATAAGTTATTTTCAATTTTATATCGGTAACTTCAGTTAATTCCAAAATTAGACCCATTTTTTTAAAATACAATGAATATATAAAAAATAAATGTCAATGTAGCGGAAAATGAGGTGTCCAAGCTATCCTTATATCTTGGAGCAAAATATTAAAAGTCAAACGACTCTTCGTCTCGTTGCTCCCAGCGCCCGCAAAGTGCATTTAACTGGCAACTCGCAACTCAACTGAGCGCGTCGTCATTGGTAGCGAAGAATATCAGCGGTGGTGATTTCAAGATGTCAAGCAGCAGGTCGATGCTGGGGATGAGTGTGGAGGTGCGAAGTAACGAGTCCAGGTATCGTGGTGCTTGGCTGCAGGGAGTGATGGTGGCCATCTATGTGCCACCTGGGCGAGCGCGTCGTTGCAAAATACGCTACCAACAAGAATTTCAATTCCTCATGGACAACGGGCAACCCTTGACAGAAGATGATGTGTCATATACGCAAGTCAGACCCATTCCTCCCCTCTTGTCAGAAACACGCTCTTACTCCGTTGGGGATATTGTTGAAGTTTACGACGATCATTGCTGGTGGTGGGGCTCCGTCGTTAGAGTGTTTCATGCTGCCGAGTGTTTCTTAATCCATAATCCTCAGACTGGCTGCTACAACAAATTTCCTCTCTCCAAACTACGCCATCCTCTAAAATGGTCCAAAGGAAGTTGGTCGCTGTTGTACTCGAAGGTGACACCTTTATTGCGATTATAGTTTCATATCATTTTTTCTTCTTTTCTATTGCGATTATAGTTTCATATCATTTTTTCTTCTTTTCTATTATCATTTCTTCGGTGATGAACTTCATATGATATAGAATTCCCATTAGAATCAATAATTTGTTTCTGCGGTTAATTAATGGATTTTTATAGTCACGTTCTCTTTTACTTGTTTCCAATAGAAAGAGGATGATTTGAAGTGTTCGAGTAATCCAGGATTATCAGAATTCTTCGCTTTTAAGTAGTTTTGTAAACCTAGGGTTCAAACTATAGCTTCATGATTATTATGTACCTTTGAGGTTAATGTTTTGTAAACCTAGGGTTCAAACTATGACTTCATGATTATTACGTACCTTTAAGGTTCAATGCATTAACGTCCACCTGGATTTCAAGAGAACTTTGAAATATTATTGTTTCAAGTTGAACTAGGGCTTTAAAAAATGATGAGGATATTGTGCGTTTATGCAGACTTGGCATTCGTTTATCCATTAATGAACTTTTGTTTTCAAGAATTAATGAGCTTTTGTTTTCAAGATTTTTTTAAAGAGGTGTGTTTTCACCTCGGTTGCAAGAGAACTTTGAAATATTCTGGTTTCAAATTGAATTTTAGGGCTTTAAAAATGATGGGGATATTGTGCATTTATGCGGACGTGACACTGGTTTATCCATGACATTAATCAGATTTTGCTTTCAAGAATCTTTGTAAAGAGACAGGGTTTAGAAGACTTTAAATATCTGTTTTTTAATTAATTTATTGAATTTCAGATCCAAATCATGACCTTCCACTTATTATGCAATTGGGAGGGTCCAATATATCCTCCATTGTATGAATGAATTGGTGTAAGCTTCTTTAAGTGCCTAATAATTATAAAGTCTGAAGTTGCATTTGAGCCCTAAATTTTACAAAGTCAAAATCAAAGTCGATGCCAATTTACTTTTTCACCTTAGTTTCAAACTTTCTGGAGAGCTTTGAAATATGTAATACATTTTCTTTCGAGTTGAATTCTGTAGAATATAACAATGATATTGTCCATTCCCACAAATTTGAAACTCAGTTGCATCTGTGTACAAGTATGGTTGATTATGCTTACTACGTTATAGATGGGTTCGTATTTCATATCCCTGCCTTGTGTATAAACATTAATCCTTTGATTATGCTTACTACGTTGTAGATGGGTTCATATTTCATATCCCTGCCTTGTGTATAAACATTAATCCTTGCCTTCTAAGGTGAATGTAATTCTCTTCAACTAGTTGTGCAGTGAAGGAGAGATGGATGATTTAATTCCAAAATTATAACGCACTAAATTTTTTTTCCTACTTTTACTAATTCTCTCTCAGAACTTGTATTATTATGTTTCCTAGTGAACTTAGGAGGACCTTGAGTCCCTCCATAATACAATGGCTAATGTATTATTTCTTGTGTCTTGTAGCATTCAAGGGATGTCATCTATGATGGAAACTGTCCCGTGGCTGAAAATAGTGAGCAATCTTCTGTTGCATCATGTCCTGGGGATATGCAATCCCAAGAGCAACCATGTAGCTTGGTAGGAACGAGGGTACCACAGAAAACTCAAGAATGCTCAAATTTCCTCAATGCTAAGCGAGTTGTCAAAGATTCAAGACAGTCCAAGTCTTTTGGAAATGGATTAAAGAATGTTGGAGCCCGTCCTTTGAAAGGAGTCAAAAGACCGTATGTCCCTGATGACAGAAGAGATAGAACATTCAATGGATTAAAGAATGTTGAAGCGAATTCTCCTGCCCGTCCTTCTAAACGAATCAAAAGACCGTGTGTCCATGATGACAGAAGAGATGGAACATTCAGTGGCATTCAAAATGGAAAATGCGATAATGTCAAAAGGTTTACGCGTGGAGATTCGGCAGAAGCCATGGAGCAAAGGATAAAAACACATGAGATGCAGTTACTGGCATATCGTTCTGTGTTAAAGGCCTTTCACGCTCAGAATCCAAGTTCCTTAAGCTTGGAACAACATTGTTTGCTGACCAACCTCCGTATTCAATTCCACATTACTAGCGATGAAAATACACGCGAGTTGAAAAGAGTCACTTCTCAGTCCTAATATCTGATGTTGGCATCTTGTGAAAATGCATTTTATGAGTATGTCAACATCAGGGAGCCAAAACATTCTAACGGCTCCAGTCAAAGCAGTTGACCTTTCAAACTATTGATTAATAATAAAGCTGAGTACATTCAGGAAATTGGACTCTGAATCTAAAGCGCCTTTGTTTGGTCTTTTATTTGACATGATTTCAAGATGTCCACAATTCAGTCGAATTTCTTCTTATGAGCACATTTTCGTGACAATTGAGTTTAAATATACCAAGAAAATTAATTTGGAAGTCAGAATTAAGCAAGAGTTCAAAGTATAAAGGATGTTAACTCGCTCAATAGTCTATGAAAAGCTCTTTATGTCATAATATATCATTCAGAAGAGAATTCAAATTTATAAATTTTATTAAAACTTTTATATTGAAAATATAATAAATGCAGGAAGCATCTGACTTCATGTACATTGATACTGAACCCTATCAAACAAAGCTCGTTTCTTTGGTCCACAAACCTAATTACCTTTAAATTTATTATCCTTCCCATGAAGTATTCAGTTATTGGATCCCTGATTTGAATCCTTGGGCAGGCTCCTTTCTTGACTGTGCAATAACTACTTATGTTTTCTACTTCTTGTTCTGTGTAATGGGAAGGACGAGCCACAAACAGTCAAATTTTTTTCTTACATAATATCTTAAATAACTTTGAATATCCCAATACAAAACAGTACATACTTTAGGCAAACTAAATGCAGGTGGAGCCCAATCTGTCTGCAGCAAGTTTAATGGGAGAATTAAGAGCAGTTGGTTTGTAAGACTTTTGATGCTCTAACATCCAATCTGATTCTCTCTATCCACCACTAGCTTTGTTGTCGCAGCTGACAGCATCCAAAATTATTTTCTGGGTTCTTAAGTGTAATCTACATTTAAGTTATTTCGCTTGCGATTCCTATATCAATTTATTCACCCAGTTTCAAACTATATCAATTTATTCACCCAGTTTCAAACTATATTGTATTAATTTCTCATGCAGTTAAAATATTGTTACTTGATAGTCTATACACAGCTGCTGGTGCAGTTAAATCTTAACGCTTCTTCCTTTAAGAAGAATTTGTATATTTTGGATTGAAAATTGAGTTCAATATTGATGTTTGTGCTCTAAGGTATGCTCAATGACATCAGGTTGTGTAAGGAACACAAGAAAATAACCTATAATACTACTCCCATAGAAGATCACGTTAGTCTCGACAAGTTGGTTAGAAGGTCACATTAGTCTCGACAAGTTAGTTAAGTAATGTGGAGTTGTGACACTGCAGATTGGGCCATCTATGTAGAACTAGTTGGTCAAGTAATGTGGAGTTGTGACACTGTAGATTGGGCCATCTATGTAGAACTAGTTGGTCAAGTAATGTGGAGTTGTGACACTGTAGATTGCGCCATCTATGTAGAACTAGTTGGTCAAGTAATGTGGAGTTGTGACACTGTAGATTGGGCCATCTATGTAGAAACTAGTAGAGATGAGGCGGAAAACTTGGTTATGGGTGGGTTGTGGGTGGGAGGCGGAAAAATTATCATTTCTTCGGTGATGAACTTCATATGGTATAGAATTCCCATTAGAATCAATAATTTGTTTCTCTATTATCATTTCTTCGGTGATGAACTTCATATGGTATAGAATTCCCATTAGAATCAATAATTTGTTTCTGCGGATTTTTATAGTCACGTTCTCTTTTACTTGTTTGTTTCTGCGGTTAATTAATGGATTTTTATAGTCACGTTCTCTTTTACTTGTTTCCAATTGGAAAGAGGATGATTTGAAGTGTTCGAGTAATCCAGTCACGTTCTCTTTTACTTGTTTCCAATTGGAAAGAGGATGATTTGAAGTGTTTGAGTAATCCAGGATATTATCAGAATTCTTCGACTTTTAAGTAGTTTTGTAAACCTAGGGTTCAAACTATAGCTTCATGGTTATTATGTACCTTTGAGGTTAATGTTTTGTAAACCTAGGGTTCAAACTATGACTTCATGATTATTACGTACCTTTAAGGTTCAATGCATTAACGTCCACCTGGATTTCAAGAGAACTTTGAAATATTATTGTTTCAAGTTGAACTAGGGCTTTAAAAAATGATGAACATAAACTTGGCATTCATTTATCCATTAATGAACTTTTGTTTTCAAGAATTAATGAGCTTTTGTTTTCAAGATTTTTTTTTAAAGAGGTGTGTTTTCACCTCGGTTGCAAGAGAACTTTGAAATATTCTGGTTTCAAATTGAATTTTAGGGCTTTCAAAATGATGGGGATATTGTGCATTTATGCAGACGTGACACTGGTTTATCCATGACATTAATCAGATTTTGTTTTCAAGAATCTTTGTAAAGAGACAGGGTTTAGAAGACTTTAAATATCTGTTTTTAAATTAATTTATTGAATTTCAGATCCAAATCATGACCTTCCACTTATTATGCAATTGGGAGGGTCCAATATATCCTCCATTGTATGAATGAATTGGTGTAAGCTTCTTTATGTGCCTAATAATTATGAAGTCTGAAGTTGCATTTGAGCCCTAAATTTTACAAAGTCAAAATCAAAGTCGATGCCAATTTACTTTTTCACCTTAGTTTCAAACTTTCTGGAGAGCTTTGAAATATGTAATACATTTTCTTTCGAGTTGAATTCTGTAGAATATAACAATGATATTGTCCATTCCCACAAATTTGAAACTCAGTTGCATCTGTGTACACAATGGGCATCAAACATACAAGTATGGTTGATTATGCTTACTACGTTGTAGATGGGTTCGTATTTCATATCCCTGCCTTGTGTATAAACATTAATCCTTCGATTATGCTTACTACGTTGTAGATGGGTTCATATTTCATATCCCTGCCTTGTGTATAAACATTAATCCTTGCCTTCTAAGGTGAATGTAATTCTCTTCAACTAGTTGTGCAGTGAAGGAGAGATGGATGATTTAATTCCAAAATTATAACGCACTAAATTTTTTTTCCTACTTTTACTAATTCTCTCTCAGAACTTGTATTATTATGTTTCCTAGTGAACTTAGGAGGACCTTGAGTCCCTCCATAATACAATGGCTAATGTATTATTTCTTGTGTCTTGTAGCATTCAGGGGATGTCATCTATGATGGAAACTGTCCCGTGGCTGAAAATAGTGAGCAATCTTCTGTTGCATCATGTCCTGGGGATATGCAATCCCAAGAGCAACCATGTAGCTTGGTAGGAACGAGGGTACCACAGAAAACTCAAGAATGCTCAAATTTCCTCAATGCTAAGCGAGTTGTCAAAGATTCAAGACAGTCCAAGTCTTTTGGAAATGGATTAAAGAATGTTGGAGCCCGTCCTTTGAAAGGAGTCAAAAGACCGTATGTCCCTGATGACAGAAGAGATAGAACATTCAATGGATTAAAGAATGTTGAAGCGAATTCTCCTGCCCGTCCTTCTAAACGAATCAAAAGACCGTGTGTCCATGATGACAGAAGAGATGGAACATTCAGTGGCATTCAAAATGGAAAATGCGATAATGTCAAAAGGTTTACGCGTGGAGATTCGGCAGAAGCCATGGAGCAAAGGACAAAAACACATGAGATGCAGTTACTGGCATATCGTTCTGTGTTAAAGGCCTTTCACGCTCAGAATCCAAGTTCCTTAAGCTTGGAACAGCATTGTTTGCTGACCAACCTCCGTATTCAATTCCACATTACTAGCGATGAAAATACACGCGAGTTGAAAAGAGTCACTTCTCAGTCCTAATATCTGATGTTGGCATCTTGTGAAAATGCATTTTATGAGTATGTCAACATCAGGGAGCCAAAACATTCTAACGGCTCCAGTCAAAGCAGTTGACCTTTCAAACTATTGATTAAGAATAAAGCTGAGTACATTCAGGAAATTGGACTCTGAATCTAAAGCGCCTTTGTTTGGTCTTTTATTTGACATGATTTCAAGATGTCCACAATTCAGTTGAATTTCTTCTTGTGAGCACATTTTCGTGACAATTGAGTTAAAATATACCAAGAAAATTAATTTGGAAGTCAGACTTAAGCAAGAGTTCAAAGTATAAAGGATGTTAACTCGCTCAATAGTCTATGAAAAGCTCTTTATGTCATAATATATCATTCAGAAGAGAATTCAAATTTATAAATTTTATTAAAACTTTTATATTGAAAATATAATTAATGCAGGAAGCATCTGACTTCATTTACATTGATATTGAACCCTATCAAACAAAGCTCGGTTTCTTTGGTCCACGAACCTAATTACCTTTAAGTTTATTATCCTTCCCATGAAGTATTCTCGCTGAAAAGTGTAAACAAAGAATGAGGTCCCATGTTCAGTTATTGGATGCCTGATTTGAATCCTTGGGCAGGCTCCTTTCTTGACTCTGCAATAACTACTTATGTTTTCTACTTCTTGTTCTGTGTAATGGGAAGGGCGAGCCACAAACAGTCAAATTTTTTTCTTACATAGTATCTTAAATAACTTTGAATATCCCAATACAAAACAGTACATACTTTAGGCAAACTAAATGCAGGTGGAGCCCAATCTGTCTGCAGCAAGTTTAATGGGAGAATTAAGAGCAGTTGGTTTGTAAGACTTTTGATGCTCTAACAACCAATCTGATTCTCTCTATCCACCACTAGCTTTGTTGTCGCAGCTGACAGCATCCAAAATTATTTTCTGGGTTCTTAAGTGTAATCTACATTTAAGTTATTTTGCTTGAGATTCCTATATCAATTTATTCACCCAGTTTCAAACTATATTGTATTAATTTCTCATGCAGTTAAAATATTGTTACTTGATAGTCTATACACAGCTGCTGGTGCAGTTAAATCTTAACGCTTCTTCCTTTAAGAAGAATTTGTATATTTTGGATTGAAAATTGAGTTCAATATTGATGTTTGTGCTCTAAGGTATGCTCAATGACACCAGGTTGTGTAAGGAACACAAGACAATAACCTATAATACTACTCCCATAGAAGATCACGTTAGTCTCGACAAGTTGGTTAGAAGGTCACATTAGTCTCGACAAGTTAGTTAAGTAATGTGGAGTTGTGACACTGTAGATTGGGCCATCTATGTAGAAACTAGTAGAGATGAGGAGGAAAACTTGGTTATGGGTGGGATGTGGATTCATCGTAAATTTTGTAGTTGTCTATAAATTACTTTTATGGTAAGCATCATTAGGACAATTCCTAAAAGATACTACAATCCCTTTCAAAGGTAAGCATCATTAGGACAGTTCCTTAAAGATACCACAATCCCTTTTAAAGGACTTCTTGAATTGATTCATATAGACAGCAACATATGTGAGCCACTGCAAACTATATGGCATGCTGGTGCAAGGTAATTTGTTACATCCATTGATGATGCATCTAGTAGAATGCCAATTGCTTTTCTTAACAATAAATGAAAAGTTTAGATACTTTAACAGTATTTCCAGCTTTGGCTGAAAATTAGACAGCAAAATCTCCCAGAAAAATTAGTGTGACAATTACAACAAATACTTTTCTACAATGTTTACTATGTGATAAAGGAAAAGATGAAGCAAGATGAGCAAACCATGTAAAGGTGAAAAACTTGCTCAAAAAGACAAGATGATATTTTCATTAACTTTAGGTTTGGTTTTATGCATACTCGAAACAGAAATTTGCACTTGATGGAAAGAACAGAAATACTTTAAAGGTGAAGGCCTCTCTTAGAAGAATGACACTAAAATATGCTGTCAAGTATCTCTAAGCAAGTTACAAATCTAAGGTGCCATATAGATGTAGGAATTACAAAAACGCTAGATGTCAATTGCAACGTCTACCAGAGCATCTCACTAGGGACAAACTGCTGCAAGAGAAACTGCTAAATTAACACTTGAGATATACAATAAAATTCATGAAGGAAATTTAAGGTCCTTACCATATAATCCTTGCTTAACAAGAATTTTTTCTTGATTTCTATAATAAATAGGGAAGCCTATGCTTAAATGTGTATTGTAATATCCACTCAACCTGGAAAGACATGCTCGCTTTAATACAAAGTAGATGTACTGAAGTCTACCTATTTTTGGTGGTCCTTGTTTTGATATTTAGCAATATATCTTTTGGAAGAGGAGGTTGGAACTTGCAAATATGGAATTCTACTCTGTCCCAAGATGGCCATTGCTGGCTCCAAATAAGACCCCCGGTTGATCAACCAATCGCATGAGATATAAATGCATTTAAATATTGGGAAAAAAATTAAATAAACAACTGATGCCTAATGTAACCCTTAGGGGAATTGGCCAAAAATTTTGGTCAATGCCCAAACTAATAGCAGTCAATGTAAATGAAATGCAATATAGCATACCTTGTAGTAGGTGTAATAAGTGCACGAGTGGTGAAGTCAACTTGAAATAACACAAATGCGCCATGTACTAAATGCTTAGAAGGCTCGATACCAAAAACGCTCACAAAAAAGTCTTGGCTAAACCTTGCAACAAGAGCTCTATGAAGGCAGTGTCTTTGTCCTACTCTATCTGCTCATGTGATGTGCAAGAGGCAAAGAGGGACACTGAAAGCTCATGTGACGCAAGGGGTTGAAACTTCTAAAACAACTTAGTATTTGAATGATCAATGCAAACCTGTGGTGTTCTAACATAACTTTGTTGAATGACATGGAGGTATTTGTCCCAATGTTTGTTGGATTGATGATTTAAGCATAAGTTGTGCACAATTGTCTTATTAATGATCTCAAATGTTCGTCAGTCTAAGATAAAAAACATATGGAGAGAAGAAACCTGAAGTGTATCCAAATTTGTTGGAAGATTAGTATTGCAGCTTTTGGTGCATCATTGTTATTGTTGTAGGGATTCGAGACAACCATGTTGGAAAAAACAACACACTATTATGAAGATGTAATCATGTTTATGTTCGTAGACTTTCCAGAAATGAAATTCATTGAACTAGATTCCGATGGTTAAGAAGGCACTAGTAGATGCTAACACATGCCAAGCTTTTGATTGGAAGGCACAGACAAGCTACAATGAGAGCACTGATATATATAATCATTAATATTCTTTAGCATGATTGGGAAATATGTTGCAGAAGGAATTGAAGAGCCTCATCGATTGAAAGGTGTCTTCCAAGGAGAAGAAATGAGATTCTTTGAATAGTTTATTTAGCACCAACTAGCACACATGACTAATTACAATTGTACAATAACTTATTGAAGAGTATAATTCAGGAAAGGTAAATTCTGCATAATGAGTACAAAATATGGATAAGTAGGATAAACCAATTTTTAGTCATCATAATTACTGCATTGATGTCTAATCTGCGAACAAGTATCCATACGGGGATGGCTGAGAAGGTATAGACTTTATTATCTCATCTTTGGATCCATTCTGTTATTAGATAATGATGTAATTATTGTAGACATTATGCCTGTTCTGTATGGCTATGTTTTTGAATTGACGAATTGCAGAATTTCAATGGTTGATGGTTTGTATGTAGAATATTTTCCTTTTCCGAGGAAGAAGTGCCACCAATGTTTAATTGTTTAAACTATGACAAAAAATTCCTTATCATAGGAAGTATAACCTAGCTTGGCATGGAACAGAGCTTCAAAGTGATAAACCATAGGAATCAGGATGTTCTCCCTACTTAAGAACAATACCTATGGAAAATTATGAGGAATTTGTCTCTTAATTCAAATGGTTTTTGAACGTCAGAGTGCAAGTGCCTCTGAGTATTGGATGTCTTTGAGATACTAAAAATATTTTTCAGTTCAGCCACTATGGGAATAATTTGCTTAAGAGGATGAAAAGTAGAAGACTAGTAGTTATTGAATATCACATAGAAGTTGATGTGTCCTAAGAAATGCTTTACCACATTTCTATTAGTCGACGTAGGCTGCTGTTTGAGCAATTGATTTTCTCAGGATCTACATGTATGCCCTTAGAGCCAATTAGAAATCCAAGGTATGAGATGGAATCTTGTTGAAAGAAACACTTTTTAAATTTATTTTTTGAGTAGGCGTTGTGATAGATGAGACTGATTCAACAGAGTCTTAGTTCTGCAAATGATCCTTCCATGTTGGTTTGTAAACCAAGATGTCATCAAAGTGTGCTGACAAAGTTCTCAAGAGTGTGCTGACAAAGTTCTCAAGGTAAGGTCTGAAGATGAAGATGGTTATATATATAAAGGTGGAAGAAGCATTAGTGGCAATCAAGGGCATGACTAGCCACTTGAAGAGCTCAAACATAATTTTGAAGGTTGTTTTCCAACTGCCACTAGTTTCCATGGAAACTTGATGGTTGCTTATGGCCTAGTCAGTTATATTAAGTGGTTGACCTCTTGTAGCTAATCAATAAGCTTATCAATCCAGGGAAGAGATCAACTATTTTTAACTGTGATTATTTTGAGTGCATCCTTGTTTTTACATAACCACCACTCATCCCCATCTTTTGTAACTAGTGAATTTGGGGATGCCTAAGGAGAAGTGTTGCATTGAATCTTACCCAAATTGATTAGTTGTTTCTCTAAACCAATGCTCTCCATGAAGTCAGTTTAATAGAGAGATTGATTAGGTAGTGAAGAGTCAAAAATGGGTTCAATAGAATGTTGAATGGCCTACATGCGAGAAGGCCCCTAAGGTTTCTCAAAGACATTAGAGTAAGTATATACTTTTTATTTCATTGCCTTTGATGGAAGGTGTTGGGTAAAATTAATAGTGATTAAGATACTATAGTTATCAATCCGGGACGTAAACTTGTGAACTGTGAACAGTTTGTGCAGGAAACGGAAGCAGATCTAAAAACCTAAACAGAACTTTACAAATCAACTAGCAATTAAAATTAAATAACAATCTGGCAAACAAACTGGCTTAAAATGCAATAAGAAGTGAAACCTGACAAGGGGCAATCACCAAGTCACTTCAACCTAACCTGACTGCTATATCAGACCTGAAAAGGATCAAAGTGACATAAGTGATTCAGAAATGAATGTAAGCAGAGAACTCTACCTAGGAAGCTTGTTACTAGTTGCGTTTAGAGACTCTAGCCCCTGTGCAGCAGTATCACTTGCTGGAGTTCTTGACTACTTCACTATTCCCTTGTACAAGGTAGATTTTTTCTCTAGTCAACCCCACTATAAGCCTTCCAACACCATTCAAGTGTGGTTGTATGGGGGATAGCCAATTCCTTTGAGAGAACAACAGTTCTTGGCTTCACTTGTCAAGTTGCTCCCAAGTAATCTAAAACACACAAGCTTTCAAAAAGAAGGAATAATTTCGACACACTGCGCAAAGAACACTTACAAACAACAAAAACCCTAATCTATGCTTGAACTGTCCTAATTTATGCAAACCCTAATTCATGCACTAACAACAAAACCCTAATTAATCTACACAAACCCTAATTTTATCTCTACAACCTTAATTCACATAAAAACAATGCAATCCTAGTTCGTGTATTAGTGTTGCAAGCCTAATTGCAGCTGTGATGACTTTAGCCCTAAACTACAAGGTAAACCCTAATGCTCATGGATAAAGGCAATTACTTTGAGTTTGCACTCCAGCACTGGTATAACAATAAATGGAACAAATTCTACTGCAGGTTTTAAGTTAACATTGCCAATTAACAACTTCAGAGCACTCTTGTAAATATTATCATCAATACAACCTCCAAAATAGGACAGAATTATAGGGAGTTGTTATGAATTTTTATTAAAGGACCTCTGTGCTGTGACCTTTAAAAAACTATCAACGTACAACACATTCCAACAGTCTTATCAATTTATGGAGAAGGCAATCTAATACAATCGGATTAGTTCTGTCAATGAGTAAATACCACTGAAATACAACATAAATTTGGCAATAACGTGAGAGTGCAAGAGCTCATATAAAGGCTGTTTTAAATGACAATCTCACCATACTTGTGGGTTGACCGTTGATATGTTACTGCTCTGTTCTAGGGCTTCCAAAATGGGCACAATTTATAAAATTATATTGACAATGTGGAAGAAGGCAGAGAAAAGTAAAGGGCTTTATACCCTATCCCTAAACAGCATTATACCCAAAACAGAGACACGTTTATAGATCAAGTTTCCAGCGCTAGTACCACAGTATTCAGTGTTAAATATGTAACAATATGAACTCAGAATTTTAACAATAAGCTACTTGCAATGACACCTTTAAGAGTTCAATTGTTAATTCAGCAACATTTCCATAAATGATGACATCTAGTTATGCGTTTAATTCAGAAAAATGACAGTTCGAAACTACCTCAGCAATACTGCAATTTGTTTGGAGTTCAATAGGGTTTGTATTGTTAAAAGAAGACACCACAATCCTTGAATGAAAACTACTTAACATATGCCATATACAAAGATCATTAATCATTCATCGAAGAGCATTAATAATGAAATCAAATCTTGGCTACAAGAAACACCTGAACTATCCTATTCAATGAGATCTCATTCAAACCAAAAACAAAATAAATCATAGAAGAGGATACAGTGCTTCTCCACTCGAATGGTGGGCCCTTGCCGATCCAGATGAAGAAGCCTACAAAGCTACGATCACACCCGGAGGTACCTGCACTTCAACAAGATAATTTCATTAACTTAAGAGAATGGTTGCACAGTCACTTCAAAATACAGCCATAAAACAGAGTATACAAGTCTTGCACAAATTCAGAAGTAATGCAATCTCGCTCCAGGCTTAACACAGTTAGTTTTTCACAGGGTTTGTGAGACATAATATATAGAATGCTACTGTCTAATGGATAAGATCAACCCTATGATCTCTAGGATCAGAGGGTGATCTACTGTCTTGGTTTTTCAGAAGTAATTACTTAAATACACAAATTTAAACAAAAAAATTGGAACAGTGCCTTCAATACCTATCTCTATAAGTCAAACTCGGATCCTGGTGTCTCTTCTTTGGGAAAGTGTCTCTTCTTTGGCAAATTTCCCTTGTCCATATCGCTGACCGTTGAATGGAAGGCCCCCATAGAAGATCTTCTCGAACTCGCTGAATAGTCTTGACCATTTCATGTGAATGCACGTACTAAATCAAAAGGCTACAACAACATAAGGATAATATTTCTTCATAGGTAAAGAATATTCTTAAATTCTAATTAATCAAACCAAAAACTTTCGGAAATAAATATTGAAAATGCTATATTTACCTTAAGCATGAGATCAGAGTTGGAGGCCAATGTTAAGTATTTAGGCCATATGAAGACTGAAGGGTGATGTTATAAAGGGTTTTGAGGAGCAAAATAGTAATTTTAGCATCACAAAAATATCCCAAAATAAAGGTTCTACATAACCCCAGACCGAGGGTTTTGCATGCCCTCATGCAAAAGGAATCACCAAAACTGTGAGTCACCAGAGAGGGCTAAGAAAGTCTAGTTGCCTCCACTAAGATACTAAGCACTGGACCTATAATGCTGGCCCTCTTTCTTTTTTCTTGCCCAGAAGTAAACATTTTCCTCATCTGTCTGTTTGTCTTCCTGTTATCTTCCTTCAATTCTCTCATCTCCTCTTGAACTTTTTTCTCTGGTTCTTTAATTGTTCATTCTCATTTTTTATGCATCTATTAAGAATAGTCAGTTCCAGCATTTCTTGCTTGGACCTTTTAATTTTCTGAGTCTTTTTCCTCAGCTTCAACTCCAACTCCATTTCATTTTTTATAGTAGACTCTGGTATAGAAACTTCAGGCTCTTGTTCAGGAAGATTAGGAACTGTTGGGTTTGGAAGTCTAGGGGCCTCTAGGTTTCCTTCTTTCCCCCCTGTCAGGAAGAAAGAGAACTCGTTAGGAGGTCTTCTTTCCCCCCTGTCAGGAAGAAAGAGAACTCGTTAGGACCTCCTAGTGGCATCCCTGAGCCTCGAGAATCGTGTGACCTAGTAGGTTTGGGATAAAACTTATTTTGCCCATCCTGAGGTCCTGCAGAATTGAAATATCCTTTGAAAGGGCCATTATCTTCCGAGGCAGTGTCCAAAGGAATGGGGTGCTGCCTACTTGCTGTCTTAGAAATATCTCTTTCCTGTTCAGATTCTTTTTCCTGAAGATTGTTCCTCCTAGACGCGAGTGATACTCCCAAGGACCGTGGAGATACTATCAAACCAAACAATCAGCTGATCGAATATGACTCTCTATCAATGGAAATAGGGGACAGGAGCAAATGAAATAATTGAACTCAGTCTTAGGACTCTGAAAAAAACCACTGTTGTAATCATATAGGGGACAGGAGCAAATGAAATAATTAAACTCAGTCTTGGGCTATGAAAAAAAACTACTGTTGTAATCATATAATGGTATTGGACAGACAGGTGGCCAGCATGCATGTTATCTCATGCAATCAGTATCGGTTGAAGTTCAGAACATAAGGTGCGAGTGCAAAATCAACGAATTTGCATCGATAAAGTAATGAGACAAGGTTTGTATATTTCTTTGCTGTTTTAGTGTAATTATTGAATTCTGAAAAGTATAAATTAAAAATAGATAAAGTGACAAATAAAGTGTTTTTCAGACATTATACAATATTGTTAATGACTTCGAATTATGGAATGAAAATTTTAGGAAAAAAATGTTTTTACAGTGAGAGAATATTGAAAAAAAGGTAAAAAATATTATTATGCTGCATTTGAAATCTAACAATTAGAACTGCAAACAAACAAATATATATTTATAAACACACATTATTTCTCATTAAATTCTAATTTTGCACAACATTATATATGCATGAATACATAAACATAAATATCACAAATATATAATAATCGTAAAGATAAATATAATTTTGTTTGTTTTGTAAGGAAAAAAGAAAAACAAGAGAAATAGGGAAGAATATAATGTTCATTTAAAATTAATGAAAAGTCAAATACCTATGACTTCAGTAAATTAAAGAAAGAAAAAAAGAAAATTATTTTAATGTTCACGAGGCTAAAGATAGCCTATGGGACAGATTGCTTCTTCATTTGCGTGATGTATTCGGTCATTTTTCTGTTCAGTCCTTTTTCTGTGAAGCCTCCCAATAAATGGTTATAATATTTATTGAAATTTATTTCTGTGAAGCCTCCCAATAAATGGTTATAATATTTATTGAAATTTATTCTAAAAGTTACGTTTAACCAACTTCAATTATAACTCAAAAACAATCTATAAATATATAAGTTGTAGTAATTAATTATAAATGATTTTAGTTATTATTTTAAAAGTAATGAATATATAATTTTGTTTTCAATAATAAGAAGTTATATTCAATTATATTTAAACAACTTATTTAATAATTTATTATAATTTAATTGTATTGAAAATAGTTATTATTAATTTCTAATTATTATTTATAAATATAAATTATACCAAAAATAAAACTAATTAAACCCTTAAAAAAAACTACGCTCAAAATACTTGAATCAAAATGTTCTGATCTAAAGTCCCATCAAAATAGTTTTATGATGTGAGAGCTTCCAACTTCATAAAACAACAAACTCATATTGTTATCATTCTCGTATTTACCATGGAGAAAGAAGCCTCCAACAGAGTTCTGAGACCCATGTTGGCTTCGATAGTTGTGCCACCCATTAAAAAACAACGCATTCACCAAACACATGTCAGTGAGTACGCTTGTGATCAAGCCAGCGAAGCATTTATGTGATCATTGAACAAGTAAAAGATTAGACGCATATGGAGATTGTAACCAAGAGTAGATCATGACAGATTTTGGATGAAATGAAATGATATTTTAAGGTCCACGAGACTAAAAATAGTCTATGAGACCATTATTTCTCTATTTTTCACTTTTTGCAATTCAATCCTTTTCTGATTAAAATTGATAATGAGTTGGCCCAACCTTCCAACAATCCCCTCACTAAAAAGACAATGTCAAGAAATTGATGATAACATGTTCTCATAACTTTCTCTGATGTCTTTGAATGCATCACATTCCAAAATGAAATATTTTTCCGGTTCCACTGTCCCTAGCTTCTTTAGGCCTTTTCCACCATCCTGTTTCACACCGAAGTTGATGTGAGTTGGTTCTTAATTGAACAATAAGAACTTTTGCACTCCACAAAATGTTAGCTCCAATGAACTCTTTTTGTTGTAGATCACGCATAGGGTTGAATTCCTCAATGTAGTACTTCTTCTTTCTACCCAACTCTTTTCCCCATACATTTTTATGAAACTTATCCATAACAAACTCCTTTAGCTACTTGCTATTTGCGAGACAAGCATTGAGGTGGATATTCCATTTTTACATCCATGTGTAGTTTTGTTTCATCCATGTTTTCTTTCTTTCACTCATGCATTCATTGAAGATAACATTAGGCCATCTACCTACTCTGATTTTCTCAATTCATTTTAGATATCTTATGATACGCACCATAGCAATTGCTTCGATGGGAGTTGCTCTTGTTTCACTCAACATTATCTCATACGGTACTGAACTTTTTATTTTGAACTTGCTCATGATCAATCGTTTTTGGATTTTCTCAATTTGTTTCCATTTTGAGACAGGGGTGTTGCTAGCCCATAATTCACACCCATATAGCATCACTAAAAAAACTAGGAGTCCGAAAAGCAATTTAATCATTTTCCAATCCCATAATTCTGCCTCTCTACCTCTGTTTTGAAGAGCATACAATGCTTTCCACTCTCCTAAATTTTTCTTCTTTATGCAGTCCTCCCAATGAGTTTGTTGTTGAAATCAATCCCAAGTTACTTGTACTTATTTAATTCTTCAAGAATGTTGCCTTCAAAGAAGAAAGTATGTTGGCTATGATTCCTTTTATTAGAGAAAATATGCTAGTATTGACTTGCATCCCCACTGCTCTACAAAAATGATCAAGGGCATATAAGTGCATTTGCAATCCATGGGCCGATTTAGAAATCAATACAATATCATCAACATATAAAAGAAGCTTTATCACAAACTCCCCCAACCGAACACCATCTCCACCTTGCAGATTTAGCCACTCTTCCAATTTATCAATATATAGACCAAAAAGAGTAGGGGATAAAAGGCAACCTTGCTTGACTTCAATGTCACTTCTAAAGCTTTCTGAAATACTTGCTGAGGTTCTAATATTGACTTTCACCTCTTCATATAGTCTATGGATAACGGCTCTATAATGCACAGGAATTTCAAGTTCTTCCATTCTACGCCACAACTTATCTCTAGGGACTGTGTCAAAAGCTTTTTTGAAGTCAACAAAGCAGAAAAATATTTCTTCTTTGTCCTCCCAAAAGTTTTGAACAATGTGTCTCAATGTGATACCATGATCCACTGTAGAATGCTTCGGCCTAAAACCCGCTTGTCCTCTTGCCCTCTTTTCTTTTACGTCTACCCACTTACTAATTCTATTTTATACCATGCTACTGAAAAGCTTTGTAAACAAAGGATTGATCATAATTGTTCTATAGTTGGATGGATTATTAATGTCTCCACTTTTAAAAAGGGGTATTGCTAGGCTAGTTGTCCAGTCTCTTGGGAATCCTTGCTTAATGATGTTGTTGAATAGTTCCATGATATGCGGTGCAAGAGCATTCATTCCCCATTTTAGATACTTTGTTTAAAGTTCAACCAAGTCTTTTTCAGCTTCTTAATTCCATTCTCCACCTCTTGTAATGTGAAGAGCTTTGAAGTTGTGTTGATCCTAGGGGGAGCTCTGCCTCAGATTCTTACTCATATAGTTGTCTTGCATATTCAAACAAATGATTGGTTGTAATATTATTTTCAATTTGTTTCTTCTTTGGTTGCAGTTCCTGCCAGAAAAACTTTGGATTATTCCTGGTTAAATATATTAACTCTTCTCTCCTTGTTTGCATGAACTCGTCTTTTTTTTCCTTTTTAATATCTGCTTATATAACTTTACATTCATCTTCTCCTTTCCTGCCTTTTTCAAGTTTCTCCTTACCATTTTTCATTCCTCATAAAACCAAGCATTTACAAGAAAACAATTTGATTATGATTTCCTATTTTTTGCACTTCTCAAGTGCACTTTGAATTATATTTGTTAACTCGTGGTTGTTGAAGCTTTTGAAACCAGTTTTCTCCTTCTGAAATAATCTCTCTAACATTGTCTTGAAGATAGTACAATTTTCTTGTGTTAGAAGAATTTTCCTCTTGAGAGTGAATGGCGAGAGCATTGGGTTTTCCTCTTATGTTGTCTTTCTTCTAACCATGATAACCTTATATAAATTGGGTTATGGTCTAATTTTGAGTCCCAAATATGCTCTCTAATATTAACTTCATCTATATTTTCTATCAAGCTTTGTGAACACATCACATAATCAACGACACTTGCCCCATTGTATGTGTTGCAAGTGAAGTTCCTAGACCTTTTCCATATTTCTAGACCATTGCAAATAATTAAATTGAAAGCCCCACATAGTGTAAGCAACTCCTCTCCAAAATGATTGCTAACTTTGTCATTTTCTGAACATCTCACCCATTGGGGATTCTCCTATTCAGTGAGCCAAATAGGATTGTTATCCTCTTTGCAACAAAGAATGCTAGCTTGATTATTTATTGTTCTAGCATTGAAATCCCCACTAAAAAAACTTATCCCTGCTAAGAGTAGACGACAATATCTTGTTTTAAATCTACATACGGATCCTTTTGTCAAGCCCCTTATTTTTGTAATTTTTTTAGACTTTCGAGGCAAAATAACACGCTACAATTCTTATGTGATTCTCATTCTTTGATATTTTCAACCATAAATATTGTTTATTTGCATCTTCTTTAATTAACTGAATGTGACAACCTTCTTTTTTTTCACTAAAACTAGTATTCCCCCATACCCTTTGTCATTTTCTACTACCTTGTTCCAAACTGCCAACTTTAAATAACCATCAAACACAGGAGTTTTACAACCATCATGCTCATGAGTTTCTGTGAGACAAATTATGTCTCTACCTTCCACAATAGGCCCTAACCCAGGTCCCCTCCTCCAAGGGTAACCTCTACAATTCCAACAAACTAAACTTAGGTAGACCTGGGTAGGATTTGACTACTACGCAGTTTGGCACATAAGACCCAAATTTGAGTCTTCACCCCTTTTCATCCATGTTGCTCTTGTTGTTTTCGTCCCTATTATCGAATTATCTATTTTTTTTCTACTGACATCTTGCTGCCCTATTTTACCCGGAGGCCCAAACACTGCAAGAATGGCTTTACCATTGTACAACCATGCCCTTTTCCCTTCATTTCTTGTTGTTATAATTTTCTCCACTTCATCCCTTCTCTCCTCTTGTTGTTTTTTAGTTAAATATTCATCAAGGAAGAAGTGTGAGCCTTTCAAGAGTTTCTTTTTGCCCAAAAGCTAGTGCTTGTCTTGTACGCTTTCCATAGTGACTTTTATGGGTCGATGCCTCTCTTCAAATATCCTCCCAACCCTCCTTGCTTGGAAATTTTTCTCTTTCCAATGTAGTTTTGTTGGGTCCCTATAATACTAGTGATTACCCCATTACTATTGTAGTTGCATCCCTTATTAATATTGTTGTGCCCCTATTATTCCCATATTGTTATTACGGTGCCCCATAGAATCCCTCTATTGTTATTTTTGTGGCTTTATATTATTATTGTTAGGTTGGCTGGGTTATATTGTGACTCCTTAGACTCCTATATATAGAAAGGAGGTTTTGTCATTTGAATCATCCAAGAATTATTCATTTCTGTAATGTAAAGGAGGTTTCCCCCTCGAAGACGCTAAATTCTAAGGCATTGATCTATCTTTTCTAGCTTTTCTTGAGTTGGTTTCATAACATTTGGTATCAGAGCTTTGGATTCTAGGGTTTCGCTACTCCAAATAGGTCATCGTGGCATTTTCGCTCTAAATTTTTTTCTACGACATTTCAGAAGCTAAAAAAAAACCGAGTTGAGAAGAAATCGCATTGAAACTCAGGTCTGAATTTCAGAGCTTTTCATGTTATATTTGCGGAGATATGATCTGAGGAAGTTGGTCTTTTTGCAGACTCCTGAATTACATTCCAAACAAGTGACCTGGGGAAAATCATCATAACTTTCTCTCTGAGCATCAGATTGAAATTTCATAAGAAGGTACAGAAAGAGGACAGACTGTAGTTTCTTGTATATATTTTTCAGAGCCAAAGGTCGAAACAATGACTCGTGGCACGTCGTACAAGTTCGCTCTACTGAACTAGTATATAATCAGGTCACTGTGGGAGATTTCGCATAACTCTTCCTTGGAGAATCCAATTTGGATCACACTGGTGGCATTGGAAAGAGGACACAAAGGGTTACTGCAGGTCGCAACTTCAGAACTAGATGATCCGAAAGTACAGAGATACATCAGTGGCAATATCGAGCTCCTACAAAGTGAAAAAATGTGTGTTGATTCTTTTAAATTTTTGCTTAAGATTGGTTTGAAAATTTATTTTGAAGGAATTCAAAGGGCATAGTAGAGAATTATTATCGGTAACTGATGCCCCGAGGAAAGAAAATGCAAACACCTAGTAAGTAACCTGAAAGCTCTAGCATGACTCATGAATAAGAGGAAGAAATGCTACATGATATATCAAAATTACAAGAACAAGTGCAACAAATGTCACTCTCACAAAAGCTAACAGAAGCTAAGATAAATGGCGTGGAATCTAAGATAAAGGGCGTGGAAGCTGAGATGGATGATTTGAAAATAGATTTGAAGACAGATTTGAAGAGGGACATGGCAGACTTGAAGACAGATTTGAAGACAGACATGGCAGATTTGAAGACATATTTGACAAATTTTCTACAAGAAATACTTACTAATGGTGAAAAGGTAGTAAAGGAAACTCATGATGCGAACAAAAGAAATTTTAATCATGATTTCATAGACTCTAATGTGGGATCGAAGACTCACCATATTCCAAAAATCGATATGAGGAAGTTTGATGGCAAGGATCCCGCAACATGGATATTACAGATGGAGCAATTTTTCGATCTCAATAATGTGCAAAACACACAAAAGGTACGTATTGCAACTTTATATTTGGAACCAAATTAGTTTGTATGGTATCAATGGCTTTTCTCTCGTAAACAAATTATCACTTGGGAAATTTTTACGGAAGAATTGATAGCACATTATGAGGATACAAAAAGCAACACTTTTTTTAGCCAATTGATAAGTCTCAAACAAAAGGGTTCAATAATGGAGCACATTGAGGAGTTCCAAAAATTAAACATAAGGGTAAAAAATATTCCAGAGGAGCATAGGATTGATGTGTTCATAGGGTTTTAAAGGATAATATCCAACATGATGTTCACCTTTGGGAACCTGATTCATTAGAGAAGGCATTCAGGTTAGCAAGAAAAATGGAAAGCAAAATTATGGCAACCAGGAAGCATACCACTCACAACTATAAAGATGGAAGTGTTGTTTCCCCTAGTCTTCCACAACCTATAAGGTTGACACCACAACAATTGGAAGAAAAAAGAGCAAAAGGGCTTTGTTACAGTTGTGATAGCAAATACACTAAAGGTCATAAGTGTGCTGAGAAGAAATTATTCTACATAGATTGTGAAGAGGAAGAAGAAAAGGAGCAAGAAAGGTCAAAAGAAGAGGATATACTCCAGGAACAAAGCCTAGATAAAGAAGAAATGAATCCGACCATATCTTGTAATGCATTGGCGGGAATTACCACTCCTCAAACCATCAAGATTGAAGGACAAATCAAGAAGAAAAAGGTAATAGTGTTGATTGATTCAGGAAGTACCCACAATTTTATTCAGCAAAAGAATTGAATTGCTTCTTATATCCAGCACCAGAGTGTCAAGTGATGGTTGCAAATGGAGGAACAATAAATTGCTCTAGAAAGTGCCATAATATCAAGCTATCCATGGGAGAATATGTATTGACTAGCCCAATGCTTTCCATTCCAATGGGAGGTGCTGATGTTGTACTAGGAGTCCAATGGCTACAATCCTTGGGTACAATAGCTTTTAATTTTCAAGAACTTTTCATGAAATTTTCTGTGGAAGGAAAGGAAGTTGAATTAAGGGGTATTGCAGGGAAACTGGGAAAGATAATCAGCTCTAACGGTATGACAAAGCTTCTAAAAAAGGAACAAAGAGGTGTAATTGCACAATTATGTTCGCTAGATGTTTCCACATTGGAATCATCTATTTCTCCAGATCTCCAAAAAGTCTTGGACAATCATTCCAAGGTATTTGAGACTCCCAAAGGTCTCCCACCTAGTCGTGATCATGATCATGCTATTCATCTGATTCCAGGAGGTGTTCCTCCAAACATCAGGCCGTACAGATATCCCTATGCCCAAAAGAGTGAAATTGAATGTATGGTTGCAGAAATGCTAGAGGCTGGTATAATTCAACCAAGTCAAAGTTCTTTCTCTGCTCCAGTAGTATTGGTGCACAAGAAGGATGGATCATGGTGCATGTGTCTAGATTATAGGGAGCTCAACAAGCTCACTATTAAAGATAAGTTTCCCATTCCTGTCATTGATGAATTACTGGATGAATTGCATGGATCAATTTACTTCACCAAGTTGGATTTTGTTCAGGATATCATCAAATCAGAATGAAGACTGAAGACATTCCGAAAACAGTATTTAGAACTCATGAGGGTCATTATGAATTTTTGGTCATGCCTTTTGGCCTTACCAATGCACCTTCAACATTTCAAGGTTTGATGAATTCCATTTTCAAACCATTCCTTAGAAAATTTGTGTTAGTATTTTTTGATGATATACTAATCTACAGCAAGTCTTGGAAGGATCATGTTGAACATGTTGACAGGGTGCTACAACTATTGGAGGAGAAACAATTATATGCAAAAAGATCCAAATGTTTCTTTGGAGTACAAGAGGTGGAATATCTGGGTCATATTGTATCTCATGAAGGAGTTAAGGTAGACCCTAGAAAAATTAAAGCCATTAAGGAATGGAAAATCCCCACATCCATAAAGCATCTGCGAGGATTTCTCGGGTTGACAGGGTATTATCGCAAGTTTGTTAAGAATTATGGGAGAATAGTAGCACCTCTAACAACATTATTGAAGAAAGATGCATTTTCATGGACTCCAGAAGCAACAAAGGCCTTCGAACATCTTAAAGAGGCAATGTGCCAAGCACCGGTCTTAGCTACACTGGACTTCACAAAAACCTTTATTGTGGAATGTGATGCTTCAGGAAATGGAATTGGTGCCGTTTTAATGCAAGATGAAAGACCCATTGCTTTTGAAAGTCGTCCAATCAAGGGAAAGTTTTTACACAAAGCTATTTATGAGAAGGAAATGTTGGCAATACTCCATGCACTTAAGAAATGGCGACCCTACCTAATGGGAAGACACTTCAAGGTAAAAACGGATCATGATAGCCTTAAATACTTTTTAGAACAAAGATTATCCTCTGAAGAGCAACAAAAGTGGTTCACAAAGATGTTGGGTTATGACTTTGAAATCATCTACAAAAAAGGGAAGCAAAATGTGGTGGCAGATGCACTCTCAAGAAAGGATGAGGATGTGGAAGCATTGTTGTGCGCCATTTCTATTATCCAACCAGATTGGATAAATGAAGCAAGGGAGGAATGGAGGAATGACGAAGAAGTGTGGGCACTTATTCGAAAGTTACAACAAGATTCCAGTACGTCTGATACATTTAGCTGGCAAAATGATTCTTTATGGTACAAAGATCGTTTATACCTCTGTAATAATTCCCAACTAAAACAAAAGATTCCTATGGAATTGCACACTTCTCCCTTAGGAGGGCACTCAGGATTTTTAAAAACTTACCACAGGGTTAAGAAGGATTTTTTTTGGATGGCCTTAAATTGGATATTCAAAAGTTTGTGGTGAAATGTTTGGTTTTCCAACAAAATAAAGTTGAAACAATTAAGACACCGGGTCTATTACAACCTTTATCCATTCCAAGCCAACGTTGGGAGGAGGTTTCAATGGATTTTATCACAGGTTTACCCAAGTTTGAGGGAAAGAGTGTCATCATGGTGGTAGTTGACAGGCTTACCAAGTATGCACATTTTTGTGCATTATCACATCCATTTAAAGCTAGTACAATTTCTACTGCATTTATGGAAACAATTCAAAAGCTACATGGAAACCCAAAGATTATTGTAAGTGACAGAGATCCCATTTTCACTGGAAATTTTTGGACATAATTATTTTCTTGTCTTGGTACTCAGTTAGCTCATAGCTCATCTTATCATCCTCAATCTGATGGGCAAACTGAGATAGTAAACAAATGTTTGGAAGGATATCTTCGTTGCTTTGTATCTGATAAACAGACACAATGGGTCAAATGGTTGCCTCTAGCTGAATGGTGGTATAACACTTCCTTCCATACAACAACAAAATGACCCCATTTATGGCACTTTATGGATATCAGCCACCATCCATCACATCATATTTAAGAGAAAATTCTAATGTTCAAGCAGTGGAACATCACATCGAACATCAACAACAAGTCCTCCAACTCTTAAAGGATAACCTCGTGTTGGCACAGAATAGAATGAAACAACAGGGAGATCAACATTGCAGCGAAAGAAGTTTTGATGTAGGTGATTGGGTATTCCTACGGCTACAACCATATACGCAAATGTCCCTCAAGCAAGCTAAGAAGGATAATAAATTATCACCAAAGTATTATGGTCCATACAAGGTGTTGCAAAAGATTGGTACTATGGCATACAAATTGGAGCTTCCTGCAGCTTCTCGATTGCACCCATTTCCATGTTTCATGTTTAAAGAAGGTTATAGGCGACAAGCTCCCAGTTCAAACAATATTGCCAAAACTTGATGAGGAAGGAAAAATTATATTGGAACTGGAAGCAGTCACAGAAACAAGAACTCAACAGCTATGAAATCGATCAATTTCGGAGTATCTTATCAAGTGGAAGAACTTATCCGCTGAAGATTCCACATGGGAGGATGAGAATTTTATACAAAAGCATCCAAAACTACTCAAGCGTTGAGCACAACACTTTTCTGAAGGAGAGGGGCATGTTGGGTCCATATAATACTAGTGATTACCCCATTACTATTGTAGTTGCATCCCTTATTAATATTGTTGTGCCCCTATTATCCCCATATTGTTATTACTGTGCCCCGTAGAATCCCTCTATTGTTATTTTTGTGGCTTTATATTATTATTGTTAGGTCGGCTGGGTTATATTGTGACTCCTTAGACTCCTATATATAGAAAGGAGGTTTTGTCATTTGAATCATCCAAGAATTATTCATTTATGTAATGTAAAGGAGGTTTCCCCCTCAAAGAGGCTGAATTCTAAGGCGTTGATCTATATTTTCTATCTTTTCTTGAGTTGGTTTCATAACAAGTTTCTCTTTTAGAAAGTCTCTTGTCAAATTAAGAGTGCTTTCATTCTTCCGATAATCTCTTATTCCCCTGATAATAAAGTTTGTTTCCCTGTCCTTTCTTTCTTTGTGTTCTATTTCATGTGCTCTACGAGCACTTGCATCTTCTTCTTCCTCTGTCCTTATGTAACCATTAGTGTCTTCAGCTCTAGCTTTGATTTCTTTTGGACTATCTTTCCCAATGTTCCTTTTTCCCTTCTCTTTTGGAGATGTCTATTTGTTGAGATACTTGTGTATCTATCTGAGTTTGTTTAGAAATTATCACATCCATGTTTGTTGTTATTAATTCTTTCATGCTTTGCCACGTTGTCTTCATGCTTTTCCATTCTTGTTTTCCTATCTCTAGAGCCTTTTGTAACATTGTTACATGTTCTTTTAAAATTCTATTACCTTCCATTAGACATCAATTTGCAACTGTGATCTCTGAAATTTTGTGGTCCCTTTCTTGTTCTTTGGCTTCCAAAATCTCTAGCCTTGTCCTGGCCTTCATCAGTTCTTGGACATATAAATCTGATGACCAAGTAAGAGGTGTAGATGTGGAACTGTAAGTGATCGATTCTTCTTTATTTTTGTTGCTCTTCTTCATTTTTCTTTCTCTGGATCGGTTTTCTTCTCATTTGTTCCCATTTAAGGCAAGCAAGCTTGCACCTTAAAATGCCCTGATATTGCTTTGCATTTTCCCAAATCCATTTTCCTATTTTGTCTGTTAAAGCAATTTTGACTTGACCCAAATGATTTGTTTCCACCAAAACTTGAGATTTCCTTGTCATTTTTAACATTTTTAACATTTACTTGATGTACTAGCTGCTTCTGGGAGATTTTTTGATTAGCTGTTGTAGCAAGTTTATGAATACTCCTTGTAAGTTAGGAATAGGATAAAGGCTTCTTCTTATGCTTGGCTGGACAAATATTATTTTTGACAGGAGTTAAAACCTTGGCAGTTGGATCATTATCGCTTTCGATTTGCGAAATGAAGCCACCAACCTTCCAAGTTTTCTGATCTGCATGTTCCACTTTTCCCAAAGTGGAAGAAGGCAAATTAGTTGTCGCCTCGCCTGTGCTTTGGCCCGCCAACACGAGATCCGAAGTAATGAGTTCTATCAGTGTCATTCTTGCTTTCGGATCCTGACCTGTCGTCATGCTACCTGTAGCTTCTTCTGGTATTCCATTGCCCATCATCAGCGCCTGCTGGTTCTTCATGCCTGATCTTTATCTCAATGTCAACTCTCTCCTAGAGTCAAAACCCCGACTACTCTACAGGGTAACTTCTTCGCGACAATCCTCGGTATTTGAATGATATTCCTTCTCTGTCACTGAGGTTTTGTCTAGTTCTTCCCCACGCTTACGCTTTGCCTCAAGCTTCCAAAGCTTCCACCCATTCCCCAGCATTGCCAAGGAGTCCCATAGGGATTTACTCCGGGTCTATCTTTGTTGCAGCCTCTCCTTCTACCTCATCATCCCCTGTTTCTTTTCCTTCCCCAATACATACAAATTAAAATATAGAATAGTTAAATTTGATGTATTTGTGGAATTTCAAAATAGATCTGTTGTTTGTACGAATTTCATTGAATTTTTCTGACTGTTGGGGAAAAGTATAATGATTACATAATAAGACCAAATTTCTCTTAACCAATAGAAATGGAAATAAATAAATTAAATTAATAATAAACAAAAATAAAACAAAATATTATAATGTTAACATTGTTGAATTTCGTTTAATTTTTTTCCAGTCATGGAACTAATAGAAATTCAACGCAAAATCGATTGCATTACTACTGTCTGCAGCAAGGTAATAAGCAAGAGGGCATTACAAGAGGTCTAAATGTCATATGTGGGCCTTGTGGGAAATTTGGGTTTTAGAATGTAGGATGTAGAATATGAAATATGGGGACTATAAGGAATCAAAATAAAATATAAAATATAAGAATGACTTGGGATAATGGGATGTTTTAGGAACAGGGAAAGATCAAAAGCTTTGGCAAAGGTGTTTTTTTATAAATAATATCTTTTTTTTTTGGTAGATTTATCAAAAAAATTTATCTCTAAAATATTATCTTAATTAATTTTTATTTTTATGATTATGCTTTGAAGTGTGTTATTTAATGAAGTTAAGCTTGTGCAAGTATTGTATGGCTAAAGAAAAGCGAAACTATTAGACTTTGTTGTGTTGAGACTAAAAATTTCATTTTCAATGTGTAATATCCCATATCAGGAATATACCCCAAACACAAGCAAACTCCAACCAGAGATGCACTGGGAGGGCATTTACCAGATATGTCGCCTCTAAAAGAGAGGACGAGATCCGGAGGCTACCTATCCATTTCCAGACTCTATCTAAGAGTATAATAGAAACACACAAGTGGTATAATAGCTGAGAATGCTCACAGAGATACAAGTAACAATGATATTATATATATCAAATAAACCATAAACAGATACACAAGAAATGCAGAGAGAATGCTAAGCCATTTTATTATACTGAGTAATAAAATGAGTACAGGAGGTGATCAGGAAGATGGCACCTCTACTTGCACAAGGCAAGTGAAGAAATACACTCAGAATAGCAAAGGAATGACCCCTCTCTGATCTGCGTCCAAGTTGCTGGGAAAACTGTTGCGCTACTGCTGCTGCTAGAAATCAAACGAGGATTTGGGACTGCTCCCCTCCTCAGAAAAAGCTGAAACTCTGGAATCGGACTCTACTCAAGAAACCCATAAAAACCCAGAAATCTTTCCTGGAATGGCTGACCCCCGAAAATCACCCCCTTAGGGTTCTGCGCAGTTCCTCACTACTCTGCGCTACCACTGAATAGAAACCTTCGAAACTCAGCCCAGAACTCTGCCAAACTCATCCAATATGCAAGAGCTGATCTCTTGCTCAATCCCTTGTCTCAAATACTCCACAAACCCTCAATCCAGACTGCTCCCAAAAAGAACTGCATCCCTCTCCCAGTGTTGCGCAGTCCTCTAGAACACTGATAAAACCACTGCTGAAATGTTGAATATACTGCTGCTGAAATGCCAACGAAAATACCTTGCCTAAGGAGGCACTCGAAGTCCCCTAGGGCTAAGGGTGAGATCTCCGAATGGAGACACTCAATGCACTAAATAGTGTTGCAGACTAGCTAAATAGCCAGCGTGCTCTAAGCCAAAACGACTATCACAAATGCACATAACCGAATGATCAAAATGAGGGCGCTCCTCTCTCTTTTATAGCTTCTGCCTCTCTCAATCCCAATGCTCACCTTCTCCTGCGTGATTCCCCTTTTGTCATGTGTTCCTCCCCTCCTGCGCAGTCCCTTCATGTGTCTGTGTGGGCTCCATTTCTGCGTCCCCCTTTTGGCCCCCTTGGCTCTCCCTTTAAGTCACAACGTTGTGCTACTAGGAAGTGACTTTTATTCTAAAAGTGAGTTATGTCCCCCTTTCTCACTTTTTTATTTACAAAATTGTTGGGTGTGGAGCTTGATTATCTTCTATATTCAAAGGTATCGCCACATTGGACCCTAGTTCGAAATGGGGGCGGAAACGCCGCTTGTAAAATATTCGCTGCAGGGGGGGTCCAGGGGGGGGCGGCTACGACCTTTGGGAGCCCCCCCTGGCGGGGGGTTTCAGGGGAAACGACCCCGAAGACAAAAAACAGCTGTAAAATTGCCTTGTAAAAGTATAGTAATTTCTAGTCAATCTGGGCCGTTCATTAGGCGGATGATCTGACGGTAGAACTTATGTTTAGTTTAGGGTTTTTTGCCCTAGAAGGAAACCCCTCTCTTTGTATGAGGGTATTGTATTTGAGGCTGTGAAATAGATGTGTATTTCAGTGAGCGAGAAATAGAGAGGTGAGACTGTGAGAGAAAACAGAGGATATTACAACGGATTTGCTGTAGGTTGTGTCTCTTCATTTTGCTGGATAATAAAAAGGAAGGACTGGCTGTTCGGGGTGGACGTAGCCCAAACTGGGTGAACCACGTATATTTGTGTCTCTCTTGTTTTGTGCATTTTCTGTGTTTATATTTTTGCAATATTTTATGTGTTACATTGCTCCGTAATATATAATTTACTAACAACTAGTATCAAAGCCGAAGGTCTATTTGGCTGATAAACTCGCAGGAAAGAAGGGTTCCTCGTTCGAGTGGGAGCAATGGCGGAAGATGGTAAGTTTAGGTTCGAGAAATTTAACGGCCAAAACTTCTCACTGTGGAAGATGCAGATGGAAGATTATCTGTATCAGAAAGATCTATACCTACCATTGGGCGGAAAAACAAAGATGACAATGGGTATGAAAGACGAAGAATGGAACCTTCTCGATAGAAAGGCACTTGGAACAATACGGTTGTGCCTTGCTGCGTCAGTCGCCTTCAACATTTCGAAGGAAACCATGACAGAGGGTTTGATGTAGACGTTGTCGAAACTATATGAAAAACCCTCGGCCTCAAACAAGGTATTTCTTATGAAACGATTATTTAATATGAATATATCGGAAGGTGGATCTGTTGCAAACCATTTAAATGATTTTAATACAGTTACAAGTCAGTTAAGTTCTGTAGGGGTAAACTTTGATGATGAAGTTAGAGCTCTGTTATCCTTTTGCTCATTACCAGAAAGTTGGAATGGTTTGGTAATGGCCATTAGTAACTCCGTTTCTGGATCTAGTACTTTAAAGTTTGATGATTTTGTCGGTGCTATCCTTAGCGAGGAAATGCGACGGAAAAGCTTTGGTGAGACATCGGGAAATGCTTTGAGTGCAGAGTCTAGAGGAAGAAAAATGGAAAGAGGAAAGAGCTCAGGATATCGCAGTAAATCAAGGAAAGGCAGATCCAAGTCTAGATCAGGGATAGTGTGTTGGAAATGTGGAAAGAAAGGACACCTAAAGAAAGACTGTAGATCTCGGAAGGGAAAAGAAGGAGATGCACAACAAGAAAACAATCATGAAGCAAATGTGACAGGTGAGGTGTTACAAGATGCTTTGATTCTTTCTTTTGAAAATATTACTGATTCCTGGGTGGTAGATTCAGGGGCTTCATTCCATGCCACACCTGATAAGAAATACTTTCATGACTATGTTCAAGGAGATTTTGGACAAGTTCGTCTGGGTGATGATAAACCCTGTAAAAATCATTGGAATGGGTAAGGTTCTTGTAAAACAGCAGAATGGAAACCAATGGCTATTAAAGGAGGTAAGGCACGTTCCAGATCTAAAGAAAATCTTATTTCAACAGGGCAGTTAGGCGGTGAAGGTTGTGTGACAACTTTCACAGATAAAGCTTGGAAGGTCACCAAAGGAGCCCTGGTAATAGCAAAAGGCGAAAAGGTTGGTACTTGTATTTATGCAATGGTATTTCTAACTCTGTTAATGCTTCAACTTCCAAAGGAGCAGATGCAACATTATGGCATCATAGGCTCACACACATGAGTGAAAAGGGGATGAAGATTCTTCACTCAAGGAATTTGTTGCCGGGTTTGAAGAATGTCGATTTGGACTTCTGTGAGAATTGCATTTATGGAAAACAGAAGAGAGTCAGATTTCTCAGAGTTGGGAAAGAAAAGAAGAATGAAAAATTAGAGCATGTGCATACAGATGTATGGGGACCTGCTCAGGTATCATCTCTTGGTGGCTCTCATTATTATGTTACTTTTATTGATGATGCAACTAGAAAAACTTGGATTTATTGTATTAAGAATAAATCTGATGTATTTGATACTTTCAAGAAATGGAAAGCTTTGGTTGAGATTGAGAGAGGAAAGAAATTGAAGTGTCTTAGATCAGACAATGGAGGTGAATATTGCAGCAAAAAGTTTTGATAGGTACTGTTCAGAGCATGGAATTCGCAAAGAGAAGACAGTTCCAAGAACACCACAAGAAAATGGTGTGTCAGAAAGGATGAACAGAACAATCATGGAGCGTGCAAGGTGCATGAGATTGCATGCAGGATTGTCTTTACAATTTTGGTTAGATGTTGTAGATACTGTTGTTTATCTAATAAACAGAGGGCCTTTAAGTTCCTTGGATGGTGGTGTTCCAGAGGAAGCATGGACAGGTAAAAAGGTAAACTACTCTATTTTAAAGCCTTTTGGTTGTGAGGCCTTTGTCCATATTGATAAAGAAAATAGAACAAAGCTTGAGGCAAAGTCAAAGAAATGTACCTTTATTGGAAATGGTGTTAATGATTTTGGTTATCGCTTATATGATTATGAAAATCACAAAATCATTAGGAGCAGAGATGTAATATTCAATGAAAAGGTCTTGTATAAGAATCAGTTGCAGGAAAAGAAACAGGAAAAGGAAAACAAGGAATACGCAGTTCTTGATGAAATCACTGAAAAAGCAAAGGTGCCTGAAAATAATAATAATCAACAACCACAACAACAACAACCACCACAACAACAACAAGCACCCCAAACACCTGAAAGTGGTGTTATAAGATCTACCAGGATAAGTAGACCCCTTGAACGATACTCTCCTTCATTATATTATTTACTGTTGACTGATTCCGGTGAACCCGAATGTTATGAAGAAGCAATGCAGGTTGAAAGCAGGAAGAAGTGGGAGGTAGCCATGGAAGAAGAGATGGACTCCTTAATGCATAACCAGACTTGGGATTTAGTCAGGCTGCCTGTAGGAAAAACTACATTGAAGAATAAATGGGTTTACAGGCTGAAGGAAGAAGATGGACGAAAACAGAGGTATAAAGCTAGACTTGTGGTGAAGGGATTTGCACAGAAGAAAGGTATTGATTTTGATGAAATATTTTCTCCTGTTGTTAAAATGACTTCAATCAGAACTATTTTAAGTCTTGTAGCAGCTGAAGATTTTCATCTTGAGTAGTTAGATGTAAAGACAACCTTTCTCCATGGGGATTTGGAGGAAGAGATATATATGCAGCAGCCACAAGGATATGAGGTGAAAGGGAAGGAGAAACTAGTGTGCAGATTGAAGAAGAGCTTGTATGGCTTAAAACAGGCTCCAAGGCAGTGGTATCTAAAATTTGACAAGTTTATGTCTGAACAAGGTTATACTAGATGTCACTCTGATCATTGTGTTTATTTGAAAAAGCAAAATGATGGCAGCTATATTATATTTTTATTGTATGTAGATGACATGCTTGTTGCAGGATCTAACATGCAGGAAATAAATGTGCTCAAAAGAAAATTGGCAAATTCATTTGCAATGAAGGATTTGGGAGCTGCAAAACAAATCCTTGGTATGAGAATAACTAGAGACAGGAAAAATCGTAAATTAACATTGTCTCAGAATGAGTATATACAAAAGGTGTTGAAAAGATTTAACATGCACAATGCAAAACCAGTTAGTACACCTTTTGCTAGCCATTTCAAAATTAGCAAAGAAATGTGCCCAAAGACCCAAGAAGACATGGATTATATGTCTAAAGTTCCATATGCATCAGCAGTTGGAAGCTTAATGTATGCAATGGTCTGCACAAGGCCCGATATTGCACATGCAGTGGGAGTTGTAAGCAGGTACATGAACAATCCAAGAAAGGAACATTGGATGGCAGTGAAATGGATTCTCAGATATTTGAAAGGTACCACAAATCAAGCATTATGCTTTAGTGGTTCAAACATCTCCGTACAAGGATATGTTGATGCAGATATGGCAGGTGACAGAGATAATAGGAGGATCACTACAGGATATGTATTTACTGTTGGAGGAACAACTGTCAGTTGGGTTTCAAAAATCCAAAGTGTTGTTGCAATTTCAACAATACAAGCAGAGTATGTTGCTGCTACAGAGGCTAGTAAAGAAATGATTTGGTTACAAAGGTTTATGGGTGAATTGGGTAAGGAGCATAATATGGGCACGTTATACAGTGATAGCCAAAGTGCCATTCATCTTGCAAAGAACTCAGCATTTCATTCCAGGACTAAACACATACAGCTCAAGTACCATTTCATATGATCAGTGTTGGAAGATGGAGAGTTGAAGCTGGAAAAGATACACACTAGCCAGAATCCTGCAGATATGCTAACAAAAGTTGTAACTAGGGAGAAACTGAGAATATGCTCAGTTTCAATTGGTCTTCAAGGATGATGATGAAGATGAGAAACAGCCAGGTCTAAAGAGGAGTCATTTTCCAGCAAATGGAGCAGCGGTGGAGTTGCTACAATCAGTCTCCAAGTGGGAGATTGTTGGGTGTGGAGCCTGATTATCTTCTATAGTCAAAGGTATCGCCACATTGGACCCCAGTTCGAAATGGGGGCGGCAATGCCGCCCGTAAAATATTCGCTGCAGGGGTGGTCCGGGGGGGGCGGCTGCGACCTTTGAGAGCCCCCCTTAGCGGGGGGTTTCGGGGGCAGCGCCCCCGAAGCCAAAAAACAGCTGTAAAATTTCCTTGTAAAAGTATAGTAATTTCTAGTCAATCTGGGCCGTTCATTAGGTGGATTATCTGACGGTAGAACTTATGTTTAGTTTAGGGTTTTTTGCCCTAGAAGGCAACCCCTCTCTTTGTATGAGGGTATTGTATTTGAGGCTGTGAAATAGATGTGTATTTCAGTGAGCGAGAGATAGAGAGGTGAGACTGTGAGAGAAAACAGAGGATATTACAGCGGATTTGCTGTAGGTTGTGTCTCTTCATTTTGCTGGATAATAGAAAGGAAGGACTGGCTATTCGGGGTGGACGTAGCCCAAACTGGGTGAACCACGTATATCTGTGTCTCTCTTGTTTTGTGCGTTTTCTGTGTTTATATTTCTACAATATTTTATGTGTTCCATTGCTCCGTAATATATAATTTACTAACAAAAATAACTATAAAAGGCAAAATTTGGCAAAATCAAATATTCCAATTAGCTAGGGCTAATTAGGAATATTACAGTCTCCCCCAGCAAAATGTTGCTTGTCCTCAAGCAATTGAAGTGATGGATGTTGTAAGATCTTCTTGTTCTCCCAAGTGGCATCCTCATCCGGCAAATTCTTCCACCTCACCAAGAATTCCCGGACCATCCTGCTCCGCAGCTGCCTCTCCCTGGTGTCAATGATAGTCTTCTGCTACAATACCAAATGCCCTTCATCATCCATAGGTGGTAGCTTATCTGTCACTGTTACCTACTGCCCCAATGCCTTTTTTAGGCATGATACATGAAAAATGTTATGAATCTTGCTGCCTTGGGGCAGCTCCAACTCATATGCAACCTATCCAATCCTGCATATCACCCTGTATGGCCCATAAAAATAGGGCTTGAGCTTTTCATCCCCCTTCTGCTTCAGTGACGACTATCAGTATGGCTGTAATCGTAGGTAGACCATGTCCCCCACCTTGAACTGACTCTCTACTCGACCCCTGTCGGCATACAACTTCTGTTGGTTCTGCGTTGTAGCCATGTTATCCTTGAGAGCTTGGAGGATATCCTGACTCTCTTGGATCCAAATCTTGGCTCTAGGAGCCCTGCTGTCACCAAACATCACGTCAACAAAAGATAAAGGATGATACCCATATAAGGCATAGAATGGTGACATACCAATGGATATGTGATGTGAAGTATTGTAGCAATACTCCCCCAGATGCAGCCACTTCAGCCATGCTCGCTGCTGCCCACTGACATAGTTACGTAAGTAGCCCTCTAGCCACTTGTTAACTATCTCTGTCTGCCCATCCATCTATGGGTGATAACTGGTACTCGGAGTCAACTCCATCCCCACCAACCGGAAAAGCTCCTGCCAAAACCCGCCCATGAAACGGCTGTCCCTGTCACTAACGATGGTCTTAGGAAGACCATGTAGCCTGAAGATCTCCCTGAAGAACAGCTCGGCCACCTGTGCTGCTGTGTAGTGTGCGGATATGGTAAAGAAATGTGCATACTTTGTTAGTTGGTCAACAACGACAAAGATACAATCCTTTCCCTATACCGTGGGCAATCCTATGATGAAGTCCATTGAAATGCTCTCCCATTTCCCCTCCAGAATGGGTAGCGGCTGCAATAAAACTGCGGGATGGCTCATATCTCCCTTGTTCCACTGGCAAACATCGCACTCCTTGATATGCCGAAGTACATCCTCCTTGAGGCCCTTCTAGGAGAACCTCTCTCTAATGGCCCTATATGTTTTGGTAAACCCCTGATGGCCTGCCAATGGTGAATCATGTGATGCCTGGAGTATCTTCTTCTTAAGCTGAGACCCCTCAGTCAAGAAGATCCGATCCCTGTAATAGATGATCTCATCGATCACCCTGAACCTGTCATCTGCCACCTGCCCATCCAGAATCTCACATGCAAACCTATCCTTGGAGTACTCTACTAAGAGTCGAGCCCTCCAGTTTGTATCCAAGCTCATAAGAGTCAACGTGGCTGGTCTACATGAAAGGGCATCTGGTAACACGTTGTTCTTACCCTTGACATACTCAATGCCAAATTCATATGCTTGGATCTTACTGATCCACTTCTGCTGCCTCTCCTGCAACTGCTTCTGCTCCAAAAAGAACTTGAGGCTATTGTGATCAGTGCTCACCCTGAACCTGTTCCCCACCAAATACTGCCGGTACTTAGCCAATGCATGCATGATGGCCAACATCTCCTTGTCGTATATAGAATACAAACTCTCATGCAGAAGGATCTTCCGGTTCTCAAAGGCTATAGGGTGACCTCCCTGCATCAATACTACATCGATTTCCTCTCCTAACACATCACACTCCAAAACAAATGGCTAGGTAAAATCTAGCAATGCAAACACTGGGCAGCTGCTCATAACCTCCTTGAGCCTGTCAAAGGCTCGCTGCACTGTATCTGACCAATTGAATGCCCCCTTCCTCATCAAATCTGTCAAGGGCGCAGCAAGCTGTGAGAAACCTTTAACAAACTTCTGGTAGTAAGTACAAATGCCAATGAATCCTCGAAGTTTCGTCACGTTTCTCAGCTCCGGCCAATCTCTGATGGCCCTAATCTTCTCCTCGTGGACCCTCACTCCGTCCACTCCAATGATGTGTCCCAAGTATAACATCTCCGTCAACCTGAACTCACATTTGGAGAGCTTGGCATAGAACTGCCACTCCTCCAAGATGCGTAATACCGTCTCAATGTGCTGGAGATGCTCCTCCCACTTCCTGCTGTAAATGAGTATATCATTAAATAACACCAACAAAAACTTCCTCAAGTGACCACGGAAGATGTGATTCATGTAAGACTGGAATGTCGCTGGGGCATTGGTTAGCCCAAAGGGCATCACCAAAAACTCAAAGTGCCCATAGTGACATTTGAAGGCGGTCTTGGGAATGTCCTGCTCCCTCACGCGAATATGATGGTACCCTGATCTCAAATCAATCTTTGAGAAGAACCATGCTCCTCTCAACTCATCCATCAACTCATCAATCCTGGGTATGGGGTACTTGTTCTTCAGTGTTCTCTTGTTCAGGGACCTGTAGTCAATGCACATCCTTAATGTACCGTCCTTCTTCTTCACCAACACCACAGAAGAAGCAAAAGGACTCGTGCTCAATCGGATGTGCCCAAGAGCCAACAACTCCTGAATGGCCCGCTCTATCTTGTCCCGATATGCCTTGGGATGCCTATAGGGAGTAGTAATCACTGCCTATATGCCCTGCTCAAGCTCAATAGTGTGCTCAAACCCCCGGTCCGGTGGTTGACCCAGCGGAATCTCCCCAAATACTATGGCATACCGGTCAAGGATGGACTGTATCTCTGGGTGCACTGTCTGCCCTGTAGTCCCTGCCTCCGATGCACGTAGCTCTACTGCCCACTCTATGTCTCCCTTCCGGAAGACTGCCTCCATCTGATGAGCCGAAACAGTCTGAGGTGGATACGTATGCTGTCCCCGTATCTTCTCATGCCTCCCTATCTTCTCATCATCCCACTCCATCTCTAGGGTCTTCCAATCCGTCGTGACCTTCCCTAGAGTGATGAGCCATTGAACACCTAGTATCATGTTGGTGTCCGGAATATCGACCACGAAAAAGTGGTCAGTCAATGTGTAGGTGCCCATTGTCACTGAAAGCTCTGGAACATATCAAGCACACGTCATGGTCTGATCTCCTAGGACCAAGACTGAAAACCCATTGAATCTCTCTGTCTGTATGCCTCTCTGCTCAACCATCTGTGCATCAATGAAGTTGTGGGTCGCCCCACTATCAACCAAAACTGACACTTGTTAGCCATGTACCGTACCTCGTACGCATAGCGTCAGATACTTGGGATCTCCTCGCAATGAGGCAAGGGCCCCTCCGGTGGGTGCAAAAGATGCACCACCTGCTGCTAGCAGTGGAGGTGGCAAAGGTCCTTGTCCATCATGACTATCTCCTGCCTCCACACCATCCTTTTCATCCTATTCTCCATTGCTCTCGGAGAAAACCTCAATGAAATGTGCCTTGCCAACAGCACATCTATGTCCTGGTGCCCATGGCTCTTGACATGTGAAGCACAATCACTTCTTCTTCAGCTCCCTCTTGACATCATCGTCAATCTGCACTCGTATTAGATTCCCCTTTAGAGGTAGAATCCTCACATCCTTCCCCTTAGACTAGAAATTCTGTCTCTGGGGGTAAGGTGTCTGGGTCTTGGGTAAGACATCTTGTAGGTCCCGAGTCCTGCTGATAGCACCCTGAAGGGTGGTCGGTCTAGCAGATCTGACTAGACCCCGAAGTGGCTCTGTTAACCCCTCAACATACATATAGATCCTCCATGTCGTGGATAGATCTGGCACCATCACTGAGACCCTCAAGAAATCTGCAATGTAGGTCTTTGGGCTCCCTATCTATTTGAGCCTTGTCAGCTCAACAAAATGCTGCTCTGGATCCCTCCAATCAAATCGCTCCATCAATCTCCTGGTGAACTCGACATATGTCGTCACCATGGAGTATCCTAGTGTAACCATCCCATGAAACCACCAATCCTGGGCCTCACCATCCAAATGCAATGTCGCCACTTTGATGGCCTTTGTCTCTGACATCTGGTTAAGATGGAAATAAATGTCCAACTTATCCACCCAAGACCTTGCCAAACTGTTTGATGAGCCATCAAACGTAGGCAAGTGGAATCTACTCGCTGCACGGTCGGTGTCACCATCATGGTAATGTCGGTACCCTCTGTGATGGTTGTGGGGTCTACCATCCCGCTGGAGCTGAACAAAATCATGGAATGAGAGGGCTTCCCTGAACTCCTGCCCATAGGCCTGGTACTCTGCAAAATAATCACCCATGTGTCCAGGCTCTGCCTCCTAATGGGCTACGCCCCCCCGTGTCTGCTCCTAACAAAGTGGGCATGGTAGAGCATGTAGGGGCATGTGAGGCCACCTGCTGCGCAGTATCACGTTGCTCTGGCAAATGGTGGGATGCACCCGATCCCTCACCAACCTGGAAAACCCGTGGGCTCTCACACTGTCTGGCCTCTACTGCCGTGAATCTCTGCCCCATCACCTCAATCTACCTCGATAGATCCTGCACTGATTTGAGGAGCATATCTGAAAACCTCTTCCCGTCATCATCTGCCATTGGAGCCTCCTGCTCTGCGTCCACCACTGGCTCCCTCTCCATAGGTATTCTCCAACCTATGCCCAACGTCTCTGTATCTCCAACCTCTATAACAGATATAGGGTTTCTCCCCTGGTTTCATAGATTTCTAACTCCACAAGCTGAGGCAGATCTATGCTCTGATGCCACTGTAATATCCCATATCAGGAATATACCCTAAACAGAAGCAAACTCCAACCAAAGATGGACTGGGAGGGCATTTACTAGATATGTCACCTCTAAAAAAGAGGATAAGATCCGGAGGCTACCTGGCCCTTTCCAGACTCTGTCTAAGAGTATAATAGAAACACACGAGTGGTATAATAGCCGATAATGCTCATAGAGATACAATTAACAATGATACTATATATATCAAATAAATCATAAACAGATACACAAGAAATGCAAAGAGAATGCTAAGACATTTTATTATACTAAGTAATAAAATGAGTACAGGAGGTGATCAGGAAGATGGCACCTCTACTTGCACAAGGCAAGTGAAAAAATACACTCAGAATAGCAAAGGAATGGCCCCTCTCTGATCTGCGTCCAAGCTGCTGGGAAAACTGTTGCGCTGCTGCTGCTACTAGAAATCAAACGAGGATTTGGGACTGCTCCCCTCCTCAGAAAAAGCTGAAACTCTGGAATCGAACTCTACTCAAGAAACCCAGAAAAACCCAGAAAGCTTTCCTGGAATGGCCGACCCCCGAAAATCACCCTCTTGGGGTTCTGCGCAGTTCCTCACTGCTCTACGCTACCACTGAATAGAACCCTTTGAAACTCAGCCCAGAACTCTGCCAAACTCCTCCAATATGCAAGAGTTGATCTCTTGCTCAATCCCTTGGCTCAAATCCTCCACAAACCCTCAATCCAGACTGCTCCCAAAAAGAACTACGTCCCTCTCCTAGTGTTGCGCAGTCCTCCAGAACACTGATAAAACCACTGCTGAAATGCTGAAGATACTACTGCTGAAATGCCAACGAAAATACCTTGCCCGAGCAGGCACTCGAAGTCCCCCGGGGCTAAGGGTGAGATCTCTGAACGGAGACACTCAATGCACTAAACAGTGCTGTAGACTAGCTAAACAGCCAACGTGCTCTAAGCCAAAATGACTATCACAAATGCACATAACTGAATGATCAAAATGAGGGGGCTCCTCTCTCTTTTATAGCTTCTGCCTCTCTCAATCCAAATTCTCACATTCTCCTGCGTGATTCCCCTTTTTCCATGTGTTCCTCCCCTCCTGCGCAGTCCCTCCATGTGTCTGCATGGGCTCCATTTCTGCATCCCCCTTTTGGCCCCCTTGGCTCTCCCTTTAAGTCACAACGTTGTGCTACTAGGAAGCTTTTATTCTAAAAGTGAGTTATGTCCCCCTTTCTCACTTTTTTATTTACAAAATAACTATAGAAGGCAAAATTTGGCAAAATCGAATATTCCAATTAGCTGGGGCTAATTAGGAATATTACACAGTGTCATTGCACTTATAAAGGTACCAGAATATTGTATGGATCTACAATTTAAAAGAAATCTCTTGTCATAAACTAAGATATGGATGAACGAAAAATAGTTGCAGTGGGGACGATGAAAAAGGGGATGGATAGTCAAAGTAGCTTGTCTCTCAAGCTCTATACCAAGGAAAAGATATGTTTTTGAAGGAGAAGATGACTCTCCCTCTTTTTGAGACAACCAAACTGCTCTAACTACCTTGTAGTTTGCCCCCTGTTGAAGAATGTAACTAGTGTCAGTCTTCATAATTATATTTGTCAAAATAAAAGAAAGGGAAATTTAATTGTAAAATAAAAATAATTTTGAAGCATTAGTTTCATGCTCTTTTTTTTATTTTATTTTCTAGGTCATTGCCTCCATTGAAGGCTTCTAGGTTTTGTCAAGAGTCAAAAGAGTCTTTGTCACATTTATTAGACCCTTCTTGGGCATTTGTATCATGTAAAGAAATTTATTCTTCAGTGAAAAGTGTCATTTTTCACCTCCTCGCCAAGTCAGCCCTATCCCGATGAAGTTGGCCCAGATTAGGGTTATTCAACCTAGAAAAGCACTATAAATAGAGGCAGCTCGACTCATTTGGAAACACACACTCACAAGTTCAATCTACAAGAGAAAGAGGACGAAAAAGAGAGTGAATTGCAGGAGAAGAAGACCTAATTCAAGGAAGAAGTTAAATCAAAGTTTGGAGCATCTCTCTCTCACACACGTGTGAGTTTTCTATGGCTTATGTGCAAGTTGCGGGGGCTGAAACTTCTGCAGCAACTGCAGGTCTGAAATTTGTAGCTAGGTGGCCAAAATTTTCAATTGAAGCAGTATTTGAGGAGTTGACACTTGGAGGATTTGGCAGAGTTTGTCTACATAAAGGAAGGGTTGACTTGGTGATTAGAGAAGAGTTGGACTGAATTTTACCCTAGATAGGGGTTTTTCCCTCGCTGAGTGCCTATATCTTGTGTTTTTTGTTCTTGTGATCTTCATACATTTTTATTTTGAAATTGCTTTAATGAAAGATAACATAATTAAGAAGTAAAAGAACCCAACATACATCACAAGTAATTATCAAGGAAAAGAGGAATCAAACCCTAATATCTACGTGCATTGATTTCTCAACATGGTATCAGAGTTGAGGTGATCCAAATTGGATCCTAGAACACTCTCTACGTTTTCATGAACTCTTTAAAAATCATGCCAAGGATTAAAAGTCTTATAAAGATCAAGCTTATTGGAGATATCCTCATAACAGTTGCAATTTGTGACTAGCACGAAGCAATGAGGATCGTCGGTCAAGCGCATAGACCGTCAGCCCATGGTAACGTGTGTTATCACAACTTAGCAAATCTAGAGGCCATTTCAAGAAACTGGGGTAGTTTCTGATATGCAATTAGCGATAGGGCAAACCCCTCAAAGAAGGAAAGGTCGCAAACACCCAAACCCGAAAAATTATAAAATGTGATGGATATCGTTCCGATTCTCTGAAAGCGAGATTCCACAAAACTGGAAGAATATTGAAGGGGCTTCGAGTGGTAAGCGGTTTCAACCAAGTTCTGCCCGATGCTATACAACGAGTGCCACACGTCTGGTGGAAGAGAGAGAAAATCGTTCACATCGGACGGGTAAACATCATGCTACTTAGCCGCCCAATATGAACGATGACCATAGGATCTAGGGCCCACAGATCAACGACGGAGATGTGCTCCAACGGATGACCGGATTTGACGGGGTCAACAGGTATAGTTGTATAGGATTTAAAGTCCGATATGGATGATGCGTTGGTAGAAGGTCATGTTTCGCGGGTATTCTTAGAGTTAACGGAAAAAACGATCATTTCAAATATGTCCAAGAGAATTGACACTCATCCATTATGAACTAAGTGGCCACCTCCCTGTGAGGCGTTATACAGTGACTGATTATGCAGGACAAAGGGATTCAAACAGATAGAGGCAAGGGAACCGGAAAGCCAGAAAGTGGAAACGAACAATCAGGAAGCAGATTAGCTTTAAAGCCACAAACTGACAGAGAGAAGTAGTAAGCTAAGAGCAGTAGGCAGTGAGCCAAAAGTAAAGAGAAGAAGCCGAGTTGACCTACAGAAGCAAAGACAGCATCGAGCCAGAATTAAGACAGAGACAGAGAGAGTCAGAGAGTCTGTGTACTCCAGAGAAGGCTTGAGAGGTTCAAGTGTACTCCTCTGTAATGCCTGTCATGTATGGTCTCAGATTAGGCTCATACTACTGTGACCAATAGAGGTTGAGAGTCAGTAAGGAGAGTCTGTGTACTCCAGAGAGTTGGGGGATCCAAGTACAGTCTTACTGATTTGTATCTGCTAAGTGAGACTCAAATTGAGCTCAGGGGTGAGAAAAACTCTGCTTTAAAAACATAATAGAGATGCCACCATTGAAGGCTGGACCAGGAGACGTAGCCTAGGAGTATTGGGTGAACTCCTTATTAAACTTGTTTTGTTTTTATGTGTGTTATGTTTTCTTTAACTGCTTCAGTACCTATGTATTTCACAATCTTATCGATTCATTGCATAAAATAACATAGGCACATCCATGCACATGAGTCTATAATACCTTATTGTTTGTCTTGGATCAATTCCAGATCAAGTGGTATCAGAGCTCTAGGTTGCTAAGGTTAGACAAGCTTGTGTTGGATTCTTTTTGTTGAATGATAACTAGATCAAAGCTTAAATTAGGAGAAGGAGAGTTGGTTGAAGCTAACCCAAAAATTGGAAGAGTCTATCCTAAGAGGAAAATGTCAAAAGAAAGTCCCTTGGAATCAGACTCCCAGTTCATGGACAATTTCATGACCATGAGAGCCATGGTAGAAGAAATGTATAGAGAATTTAAGAGAGGTAGAGGTGAAGAGACATCAACCTCCAAACAAGATAAAGGAGTAGAAGAACCTCTTCTAGTTGCCCACCCAGAAGGCAAAGGAAAAGAAGAGAAGCCCTCTCCACCATCTCCCCCATCATCACCTTCATCATCATCTTCTTCACACAAAGAAAGCCCTGAAAAGAAAAAGAAGAAACCTTCTTTGATTAAATTAGATGTGAAGTTTGATTTGCCAGTTTATGACGGAGAACTGAATGTGGAAAAGCTAGATAACTGGATTAGACAAATTGATGTATATTGCAGAGTGCAGAACATCAATTCAGAAAGGAGAAAGATCTGGCTGGCTAGCCTATGCCTTGGAGGCACCGCTTTGGTATGGTGGGAAGGCAGGATGCACGCTGATTTGAAGAAGCATGGTAAAATTCTTTCTACCTGGAATGAATTTGTTTATGTAATTAAAAAACAATTCTATCCACTAGCTTATATGCAGCAAGCTATGATGAGTTGGCAAACTCTTCGCCAATTGAAAGGGCAAAGTGTACAAAGTTACACCCAAGAATTTAGAAAAAGAGCTTTGATTCTAGGAATTTCTTTAGACTCACCTGAAACTCTGCTGAAGTATATAGGTGGTCTACATAGTTATTTGAGACACACCATTCTCATGTTTAATCCCACTAGCATAGATGAGGTATCTATTTAGGCTACACATCTAGAGGCTAGAGGCAAGAATGTGAACCCAGAAGTTGGGGGATCATCAAAACCCACTGCAAGCAAGAACAAGGAAAAGAGAAAGCAGAAATGGAAAGAGAGGAAGACAAATGTTGTACAAAAGACCAAACCTTCGTGCACTCACTGCAAGAAGGATGGGCATGATGATGAACACTGTTGGATTCTACATCTGGAGCAGAGGCCCAAGAAGTACGATGGCAAAAAGAAGAAGACTATTGCAACTATTCAAAAGGATTTGGGGTCAGACTCAGGG